>CAXKVY010001334.1:55000-376724 GCA_964058915.1 Tetropium fuscum | reverse complement strand
CTGCTTCATACAACCCTTATGCCTGCTCTCGTATTCACAATTCTCGCACTTGTACATCCTCACTTCCGATTTATCCTTGTGAATCAGATTGTGTTTGCATAGGTCCGAACTAAAATCCGTTTCATATGAACATTTGTCACATTTAAATTTTCTCTCCGCTTCGGGATCATGGTGCTTTATCATAATATGCCGCTTCATATCACCCTTACGTCTGGTCTCGTATTCACAATTCACGCACTTGTGCATCTTTACCTCCGATTTATCCTTGTGAATCAGATTATGGTTCCGTAGGGACGAATTAAAATCCGTTTCGTATGCACATTTATCACATTTAATTTTTCTTTTCTCTACCTCTGCCGCATCTTTATGTCTAACCATGTGTCGTAGCAAAATATGTGTCCTGTTGGTTTTGAATGTGCATTCTTGACAGCCAAATACTTTAGTGGGTCCCCCACGTCTCGTACTGCGATCATCAGAAGAAAAACGGTTCCTCCCTGCAAATGTAGGAACATCTTATTGGCATTTAATTCAGAAAGAAAACGCTAGAACTACTATTGCCTACACAATAAGTGAATTAAAACAATAAAAAGTAGAGCTATTACTAAAAATTTGCCGATAAAAAGATAGAATAGTGTAACGCCTAGTTACTTCACGCTAGACATTTTTATAAGTTATCAGGCCCGACGAGAGGGGGTTTCGCACGGTTTCCAAAACTAATAAACTGAAAATGTTTCCTTACTTTCTCGAATCTGTCAGCCGCGCGTCACGTTTACTGCGACGTCAACACAGATGCCCGGTTTGTGAGATATAAAACAATATAAAGCAGACGTTTTGTGGGTAAAGCGTTATTAGCAACACGTTATTTTAATTTTGGGAAATTACGAAATTGTTTTGATTTTTTTAATTAAAAATTTGGGTAAGAAGCAGAATTTGAGGATGATTTCTTATTGTAGATACTAATAAAATTCTGTTTATTTTACATAAAGATTTATTTGAAAACACTATTAGACTTTAGTAAGGTAAACTTCAATAAACCTTTCAAGAGGCAAACAGAAACGAAAGTTTAATAGAGTAAAGATTTGTTGGCTTATTTCCTTACAGTCAGATGTAAAACAAAAATGGTTGACTCTTCCACAACAGATCCCACGAGTTCTGAGAGTGAACTAGAATCGACGATAAAATTTAAAACCAAAAAGGAGCGAATGTGCATTTTTTGTAAAAATGTAGGAGCTTCTATTGTACATGCAAATGAAAAATGTTTGTGGTATTACAGGCGGACGGAAATTCGAAAATTAGAAGTTTTCACTTATATCATATGGTCATAAAAACACACCCAAATTTTTTAAATAGTTGTTTATTGGAAGGAAAAGTGACCAAATATATTTTGTTAATGGGTCAAAACAGTAAAAGCGGATTGAAATCTCATCATATCTCTTCTTGTGTTTGAGGATATGACAGTGTAGATTGAACAAAACATTTTTTATATGGACACGTCAAAAATTGTATCTCTGCTTTGGGAGTGGATCAGGACGTTCCAGCATGTGCCCGACTAAACTGTTCCCTATGCCCGGTTGGGTGTCCACAATTATCACACTTTCGCTTCACCACCTCCGATTTGTCTCTATGCATCAGATTGTGCTTGCTTCCTCCGATTTGTCTCTATGCATAAGACTGTGCTTGCTCAAGTGCGCTTTTCTATCCGTTCCGTACGGACACTTATCACACTCAACGCGTTGAGCGCCACGTGTGCATTTTGATTCTTAATCAGTGACAGGACAAAGTGACCACCGGTGGCCACAAAGTCACCCTGCAATGCAATAATACATAGAACTATGAATAATTAATAGTATAATTATGTAATTGATGTAATAATAACAATAATATTAACGAATATGTAAATTTGGTGAAAAAAATACGTCCATGCATATTAAACAACAAAATATAATACCAACTAAAGTTAAGGGTAAAAAAAAATAACGAGTGTTGGAAATTTTGATCCCTATCAGTTAAAACAGAAAAGATCACTGGTCAATACGAGGTCCTCTTTTCAAATATCAAAATTACGTCGGGTGGGCACGCGGCACTGACGTGGTAAATTCTCTCTTCGCTTTGGGATCATGGCGCTTCACCATATGCCTCTTCATATCACCCTTATACCTCGTCTCGTATTCACAATTCTCACACTTGTGCATCATCACCTCCGATTTATCCTTGTGAATCAGATTATGCACGCGCAGGTCGCAATTAAAATCCGTTTCATACGAACATTTATCACATTTAAATTTTCTCTCCGCTTTGGGATCACGGTGCTTCACCATGTGCCTAATCATAATATTCTTATACCTGGTGCCATATTCGCAATTCTCACATTTGTACATTAGCACGTCCGATATGTCTTTGTGCATCAGATTATGCTTTTTCAAACTACCCTTATACCTGGTCTCGAATTCACAATTCTCACACTTGTGCATCTTCACCTCCGATTTATCCCTGTGTATCAGATCATGCGTGAGTAGAGAAGACTTAAAATCCGTTTCAAACGGACATTTATCACATTTAAATTTTCTCTCCGCATTGGGATCGCGGTGCTTCACCATGTGCTGTTTTATACAACTCTTATGCCTGGTCTCGTATTCACAATTATCACACTTGTACATCTTCACTTCCGATGTATCCTTGTGATTCAGATCATGTTTGCGTAGGTCCGAATTAAAATCCGTTCCATATGAACACTTATCACATTTAAATTTTCTCTCGGATTCGGGATCACGGTGCTTCATCATGTGCTGCTTCATATAACCCTGACGCCTGGTCTCGTATTCACATTTCTGACACTTGTGCATCTTCACCTCCGATTTATCCTTGTGTATCAGGTTATGTTTGCGAAGGTACGATTTAGAATCCGTCTCATATGAACATTTGTCACATTTAAATTTTCTCTCCGCTTGGGGATCACGGTGCTTCACCATATGCTGTTTCAGATCACCCTTATACGTGGTTTCATATTCGCAATTTTCACACTTGTGCATTTTCACCTCCGATTTATCCATATGTATCAGATTGTGCGACCGTAGGATCGAATTAAAATCAGTTTCATATGAACATTTATCGCATTTATATTTTCCCTCCGCTTTGGGATCATGGTGCTTCACCATGTGCTTCTTCATACTACCCTTATGCCTGGTCTCATATTCACAATTTTCACACTTGTGCATCTTCACCTCCGATTTATCCTTGTGAATCAGATTATGTTTGCTTAGGTACGATTTAGAGTCCGTTTCATATGAACATTTGTCACATTTAAATTTTCTCTCAGCTTCGGGATCACGGTGCTTCACCATGTGCTGCTTCATATAACCCGGACGCCTGGTCTCGTATTCGCATTTCTGACACTTGTGCATCTTCACCTCCGATTTATCCTTGTGTATCAGATTGTGTCTGCGTAGGTACGATTTAGAATCCGTCTCATATGAACATTTGTCACATTTAAATTTTCTCTCCGCTTCGGGATCACGGTGCTTCACCATATGCCTCTTCAGATCACCCTTATAAGTGGTTTCATATTCGCAATTTTCACACTTGTGCATATTCACCTCCGATTTATCCATATGTATCAGATTGTGCAAGCGTAGAGAGGACTTGAAATCCGTTTCATGCGCACATTTATCACATTTAAATTTTCTCTCTGCTCTGGGATCACGGTGCTTCACCATGTGCCTAATCATACCGCTCATATACCTGGTCCCATATTCACAATTCTCACATTTGTACATTTGAACCATGTCCAATTTGTCTCTGTCTGTCAGACTGTGCATCCAGAGGTTTGATTTAATATCTGTTTTGCAGGGGAATTTTTCACATTTACGTTTGGTCCGAGTTGGTGATAATTGATCGTTCAGCATCCCTTTCTTGTTTTTATTTTTGTACGATGACAGCACACACTTATACACCCCTACCTCTGCTTGGTCTTTATGTCTAACCATGTGCCGTACCCAAATATGTCTCCTGTTGGTTTTGAATGTGCATTCTTGACAGTCAAATACTTTACTGAGTCCCTTACGTCTCGCAATGTGATCGTCAGAAGAAAAATATTTCCTTCCTGCAAATATAGGAACATCTTATTGGCATTTAATTCGGAATGGAAATGCTAGAACTACTATTACCTACACATTAAGTGAATTAAAACAAAAAAGTAAAGCAATCTTTCAAAATTTGGGGATACAAAAATAGAATAGTTATGTTTAATTTTTCAATATTATTATAATAAACTCTTCCAATTATCATTTTTAATATTCCAAACTAAGTGTGGTTTACTCTGCTATAGGATCTAATTATGTTAAAATCTCCAATATTAAAAACACAAAGATCATTTTTGAAATTATGTGCGCCTGAAATATTTCAGGTATTTTTTTGTCTTTCGCTGAATTAATCCTCCAAATATTATTCTTACTTTGAGATTCCTGAAGCATAGAAACTAAATTTTCTCACCTTTTGACGCAGATTTCCTAGTCTGCCTCTTTCTCTTTAAGGAACTACCCTCCAGAGATTTGCTACACACCCCCAATGGAGCGGAATCACCCATTTCTTCCCTATAAAAAACAATATTTGATTATCTATGACTTAATTCATTTCTTTGACAATTGGCTTTAATTTCTTGAGTAATTTCTTGGGATTTCTGGCAAGTCACTAAAATAATTTTATAATTTTACAGTTACTATTATCTGATTACAACAGTAGCGTCTAATCATGAATCATAAATGACCAGTGTCTTATACCATGTGTCACCAGAATCACTATTTTTACGTAAATTTCAAATCGTCAACTTGAAATTTGGTTTGGGAAATATCATCTTATCGAATCGATTATTAAATATATATTTTTTATGTGTAATTTAAAAAATATAGAGCCAAAAAAGTTTCTAATTTAACTGGTTTAAAAATTTAAAAGAGATGGTAGGCGAAAACTGTTCTTGTTGACACTTCGCGTATTGGTACTGTATTCTCCTGCTTATACTGAAAGGAGTAATTCTACAAACAGGCTTATATAAAATTTAAATAAAACAGATTTTTTAACAAAAAAACAAAAATTCTCTAAATGCACTAAAACACTGTGAAAAATTACCTAATTGACCTACTCATCTGAAAAAAAACATTTGTGAGAACTGCTTTTCTATTTGCTGTAAATTTAAAAAAAATCAGACAGTGCTAATTCAGAAGAGACAGTGCTAATGACGTAAGTAAAATCATTCCCGTAAAAGAACACACCTGCTGCTACTGGACTGTGTATTTATCACTAATCAAAAAATTAATTAATACCAGGTGCAAGTGATTTTAGGTAGTTACTATTAAAGTACGAGTTGTCGTAACTTTGGGCTTTTGAATAAACTGCTGTTAATTTATTTCAGCATCTTATACTTTCAGCCAACTAACAGAGCTAGTTGCCACAGTTTACCCAGAGCTTACAATAAACACTTTTCGTTCGATATTACAAACTTCGGGTTTTCCCTGTCGGCTACGGCTAAACCATCTACTGCCATGCTTCTCATCTCATTTTGTAATTTTTGTATTGCGTCGTGAGTCGTGAGGGAAGGTCGGTGGTGTTTTGTGGTTATATACGATGTGTTTTGTTTGGCGGGGATTGCTATATAGCGAAATAGACTGACTGGATGAATGGACCGACCAGATCTTTGTTCTATATTTTATAATCGAGTGTTTAATTTTTAGTATAGGTCCATTTTTACATTACTTAAATATACTTCCAGTATGAGTATAACAATTTTTATTTTCATAATTATTATATTCTTTAGTTTTGTATTACTGCAATACAAGTATTTGATATTTATTTTATATATAATATATTAGAGTAATATAATACGTATTAGATTTTAATTCTGAGCTAAGTATACCTATACCATATACTTACTAACAAACAAATATCACAAAATATTGTTTGTGTTTAAACAGAATTAAAATATATTTTCAGAAGTTTGGATTCCGCATCGGTTAGAATCGGACTGCGTGCGCAACGCGCAATTAAAATTTCTAATCGAACACAATTAGAGACTAAGATACGGCGGAACTGTATTTACGCGTACAGCGCTGCGCGGAGAGCAAAAAATACCCAAGGGTATTGGGTATTTTCCTATTCGCACGCCGCACTGGTGTATAAATTAAACTCGCGCAAGAACACAAGCTAGACGAATAGAACCAACAGCCACAAACAGTAACAGACACAGCCACACTACAACAAACACACCACCAGACAACAAACAACTAAAACCCATCCCTACGAGACGGCTCGAGACAGAACAAGCAGACAAACAAACAGAGGACAACCTAAATAAATGGACACAGTTTCGACACAGAACGGAAGACACAAACTTAAACTACAAACAAGACACAGACTCCCCATCAGGGAGATAATTAACTTGATCAAATAATTAAACATAAGAAAAGTATGGAATGTGTTGAAAAAACTAATTACCCAATTAAAAACAAAATCTGAAACAATAGATAAAATATGCCTAATAGCCGAGGCTACCACCCAAATAATAGAATAGGATATAATAAACAATACGCAAATACATCATAAAATTACATAAAAATCCTAAAAACTTAAAGCTAAATAAGCGAATCTCGCTCGGTGGTTGCAGTTAATTGGTGTTTAGTTTAAAACTGCTATTATAATATAAAAATAATGTCAGGAGTGTCTTCTAAGCTTATACGGATATATCTAATGAAAGGCGATTGTTCCAAGATGAGTGGGAAACAGAATATTTTGTTGTACCTTACAAAAATAACGCTGCTACTTGTGTAATATGCCGTGAACGTGTTATATCAAAGCTATATAATATTTCTCGCCACTATACCGCAAAACACAAATCTTTCAGTGAAACTTATCCTCCTGGATCACCTTTAAGAAGTGAGAAATTGACTTTTAAGAGGTCATTGCAACAGCAACAAAACCTTATGTCCGTGGCATTATCACAAGCCTCAACGGTAACTAAGGCATCTTGTTTGATTCACTTTATGTTCATTTTGTAACTTAGTTATAAGAAGTGGCAATTATGTGTGCATACGATCCAAGTCATATGCGCGCATTTTAATCGGTTACCTTCACAACTAACATTGTTAGTTATAGTTGCTACCCTGTATTATAATAAAAAGACTATGGAATCAAGTAACATGACAATTTGAGAGATGACAAGAATTGTAATCTATCAATTGTGTTATCTGTGAGTATTGTATGATAGAAATAAAATTAGTGCTAAAAGTGACCTTATCATTCATTACAAACCAGCGATTCAACCAGGTGAGTTGGAGGTGTTGTCACAGACAATATCCAGTAATCCCCACACATCTTATGAAATTTGTTACATTCTTGGTAAGCATATGAACCTTATACTGATGTAAAAATAGCAAAGGAATGTTTTGTTAGTGCTGGCAATGTACTATTTGAAAAATAAAACTACCATCTCTCAGCTGGCTTCAGTCTTAAATTTTATTTAAAAAGGAGATAAGTCTGTTTTACGAAATTTTCACTAGAATTATTTAAAGTTCTCATGTATATTTTAAATCTATTTCTAACAGGAAACATACATATTTCGCATTATATACTTACATCATATATAGTACTTTGTCAAAAACAATGCATAGACACTGACAGATTCATATTTTAGCAAAAAACAACACTTATCCCGTTTTACACGAGCAAAAAAATAGTTATTACTTATTGCACATTTTTGAAATTTCAATATTTTTTTTATGATAAATGGAAATAAAAAATATTAATAATCAATAATAAGTTGATTTAACGATAGAAAATCTATTTCGATATTTGACATTATATTTTTAATAACCTATTTTTTCTGCAAAATGATGTTGGCAATGAATAGACTAATAGATTCCTGCGTGAGTGTATTTGGTTGTGATTTCCCGTCACAATAGTTATGATCCGTAGCGAAAATAATGAACTTTACACAAGTAGAACAGGGAAAAAGAAATATAGTAAAGCACAACAGCAATATTTTAAGACACACTATTTCAATACACAAAAGTCAACACAGACTCAGAAAATAGAACCGACACGGGCAACAAGGCTTGGCAACAACCCATATTTTTAAGGCTTGTTGCCTTAAGAATCTAGGTTACGCGATGTGTATGAGTTCGCGATATGGCCGCTAAAAATTAGTGGCGCTCTTGATAAATGATGCATTGTAAAGTTCATTCAGTATGTATGTGTAGTTAACTGACCGCATAAAAGATACCGCGCAGTTGCCACATGTAATTCTCAAATTTCTCAATATTCAATTAAACTATCATATTACACAGTACTATATAAAAATTATATATATTATTTATGAATGTCATAAAAGAATTATTGTGCATACAATAATATATTTTAGCCCAAGATGTTAGCCATTTTTACATTTATTTTCGGCTACTTTAAATTATGGAAATTCCCTAAACATTTATTTTTATAGTTAAAAGCGGCAACGCCGCTCTACCGTAGACGGAATACTGGATAATCGAGCAGTGTATCTCTTTTTAACTTATTGCAATGACGCGCCGTCTGTGGACTCTCGGAACGTTCGGATCTCTTACAGTGGCGGGTTTGCGGGTATTGCGCTCATTTCTATAATCTGCAACGGTCATCCGCGTTGATTGAGATATTCGCGTATATATATAGTGCTGTTTAAATGTTATTGTGATACAATATAATACGGTTATTTTTATTATCTGAGCGGTGTAGGTAGGTGGTACCTCTGACGAAACAAAAAAGGCCTGTAACTAAAATTAAACTAATTATTTATTTTCAGTACAGATACTTAGGTATTTATGTATTTTCAGAGGTACCTAAGTACCTCCTAGTGTCGGTAGGTAAATTTTAAGACCCGTTTTTTCAATTGTTTTTATCCTGGAGCTTATACAAAAAGTCAAAACGGCGAAGCAAGACGTTTACCTACCTATATATTATTTATATAACTACCTATGTAGGTATACACCGTTACGAGAGTCGAAATAAAAAAATGGCGGTTAGCAAAAATATGGCAAAAATAAGTTTAAATAAGAAAAGTATGGCAGTAAGCAAAAATTTTTGTTCGTTTCGTATGAAACCTGAAACACGCAGATTTCCACCAGACCTCGCTTTATTTACGAGATAGGATAGGTATGTTAAAAAATGTAAGGAAAATATTATTTGAACGCATAAATTTATAGTGGGGGTTAGAGCAGAGCCGACTTTAACAAAAAAAAAAGTTGATTTATGGACTGCTCGAAGTAGGTACTGATGTGTATTGAGGTAGGTACTAACAGGTACCTCCTCCACTTAAGACATTTCTCAAAATCCAAAATCATCATTTTATCCAAAAAATATCCCAGTGCTTGAGGCCGCTAGGTTATAAATACAACGATATAAGTTAGACGTTTTATTGGGATTTACGAAAACTGGAAACGCTCTCTGGTTTATTACATAATATAAGTAGGTACCTATTAATCATTGACGTCATTTTTATGTAGGTACTTACCATCCTAGATCACAAATTAATAATTTACATCAGTGGGCAAAATTAAAAATTCTGTAGAGTGTTTATAAAATTAAAACCGTGTACCTACCTAACCACGAATGAAATGAAAATTTACAATGACGGTAAAATACCTCAAGGTCAGTTTCTAATTTTGATTGGCTGTAAAAAGTGTGTGTATTGGAAATCGCTTTGCGTTGAGAAGCTGGTAGGTAGGTATGTATTGCATTTGTGATTAATTTTAAAAATGTGTTGTATTTAGTCCCGGTTTAGTTATGTAGGTACCTATTAACAAACAAGATCTAATCTTTGTCAAAGCATTGAGTCAAAGTAAATCGGCGTTGAGTGTTGACGATTTGGTAGGTTAGGTAGGTACCTACTTACACAATAAATATGACTGTATTTCAATTGCAAGTATATTTATTTTATTAAAAACCTTCTTACTTTCACCCTCCTAAGAAAAAAAAATGGCTACGCCAATGAAAAACATTGTGTAGGTCAAGGTTGTCGGTCGTTCAACTACACATACATATTGTACGCCGTAGTTTATTAATTTTTATAGGTTGGTGTTGCTCTCAAAAATATTGCTGTCAAATCAGATTTTCTATCGTTAAATCAACTTTACCAAATGTAAGAACTTTATTGTGAATATCAAGTGAAAAACCATAACCAAACAGTTTGAACAAATAAAACTTAAAAACCATGGAAATAAAAATTACATTTTGCGAGTCCTGATAAACAAACAAACAATGTAACTTCTATTATAACCTAATTAGATTTATCTTATTTAAGGCAAATGTAGCCCATGAAAAGTATTATTCTACTATTTACTACTACTATTATTACTATTTATCTCATGATGCCCTATTTTCGAGTTATCGCCATTTTCCGCGTAACCACCAGTATGTTAATACATTCATGGGTTCATGGACGATCTAGAAACACGTCTATGGAATCAACATTTTCTCCACTCCATTATTATGTGCTGTATAGCTGTCACAAGAATAGCATTTATAAAAATATTATTAGTTTTTATGGATAACAAGTTGTTTTTACTATATATTCTTCTATCTATGTTTGTCTGTTGCAAACTCATATAATATCAACATATGTTAAATAAATACAAAACCCAGAAAACTTAATAAATCAGCCTTACCTCATCTCATCATTTTCTGACTTTATCTCAATCTCCTCATTCTTCAAACACAATTCTGAGGCGCTACTGCTGTCGACAAGACGCTCCTCCAATATCAAATCATCTGCATCCTGGACCTTTTCTACCTTAACCATTACCGAATCATCTTCTTGCTTTATGACCGCATCTTTATCCAGGCTATTCTGTAGATATAATGCCTTATCTTCCATAAATTGTAGCATACGTGCTAAGTCCACTGGCCCACTGATTTTTTTCAGCTCACAATACAGCTTTATCTTCTCTTCGACAGCCATACAGTTGGTAGCAAAAGATGCATAATTTTTAAGCTGTACATGGCATACCTCACAGATTATGGGTTTTTCCCCAATACTCAGATCCTAAAAATTTATTCACAATCATCCACTCTGATATACCGTGGGGAATTTATCATCTTTCATACTAACCATTTCTGGTAAATGAATTTGTATCACATCTCTAACGAAGGAAATCCCATCACCAGTTTCACCCAAAGCTATGTAGCTGCCATTCAGAGGTATTTTTATACATAATCGACATGCCACTTCATCTTCATCGATGCAAATATTACGTTCATTTTCCATTTCTATTAATATGTCCCTCAGAGCAACTTTCGAGTTAGTCTCAATGTGAGCGCTGATAATAGCTTCGGTATCAAGACACTTTGATTTAAATAAGTAAATTTCATCGATTACCTCTGAACAGGTACCACACACCAAAGGATGCTCACTCACATCCAAATCCTGAAAGGAAAAAATTTGCACATTTATATCAGAAGGCAAAGCAGAACAGCCCCATGGGAATTCCCAGTTCCACATGAAAATACTCAGATATAACATTGACAAAGTATAATTTTTGAATGAGGTTAACCATAAGACGGACACCAGCCTGTCGAGATTTTAAAAAAGCGGAAGAAAAGCGATAATAAAGGCCCAGACATACCAATTTTATTAAGAGTAAACTCAACATTTCTCTCGTAACCACAGTTATGAATACGACATTTGTACTATGCACTAATTTGAGGCAACATCTGCACACATTTTTAGTGTTGTTCTGCATTTTAAACGAATATAATATACAATAATAAGTATGCGTATAGTATTTACAAATTAAAAATCTATCAGACAGAAAAAATTCCAGTTATCTTTTCGGAACATCAATTGTCAAATAACAAATGTCAAACGCAGAACCAAACATTTACACAAGAAATGCCAGGATTGTCTCACAAATCACCAAGAAAGACTGACTTTTCGTCACAGAACAAGTGTTGGTCTTGTAGGTATCACCAGCGAATAGTTCCCAGTATCATGATCGATTAAATTAGGTAGGTGGGAAATATGATGTCATCTTTTTATTTTGGCATACATCTGACAGTTTATTTTCAAGTTTCTCAGCATTTTTCCGAGTTATTTGGTGATTTTTATGTGTAAATACTATTTAATAACATTACATGATTATATCTTGAGACTTTTGATAGGACGATATAATAAATTACATTAGCAATATTTATACAAAGGTGACGTCGCGCGGTCGGATTATAAGTTAAGAAGCAACCTATCTAATTTAATAGATCTTGCTCTGGTATTACGTATGTAACTCTATGCCTATGCCACAAGAATAAATACTAGAGCTGTGTAGTTCACGACCGAACTAGTACAAAAGATCGATTCAGCAAACTGAACTGAAGGAATAGTTCGTCAAAACAGGTCAGATTCATTCAGTGCGAACTATATGATTTTTCGTCACTGGCGCTAAGGATCGAGAGCGAACTATTGCACTCGCATCACAACATGAATCAATCGTTCATGATTCTGGGTTTCGAAACTGACCGAGACCGACCCCGACCAGCAATTCGATCGTTTCTCGTTTCGTTGGGCTCTCGCCATTTTTAAGCGACAATTGCAACATAATTGCGAAAATGTCTTTTATTTCCTGTTTAAAAAAAAAAGAATAAACGATTTATTTCCGTCCAACTTACAAAATGAACGAATTAGATACTTATTTGGTAACGAGAGGGAGACCGATGCGAACCGAACCTGTTCTACGCACTACGATACGCTAGCGAACTATGAACTAAATGAACTAGTCTTTTGTACTATTCATTTCGGTGACCGAGACCAATTGAACTAGATCCCTTAAAAGAACTAGTCTTCCCAGTCTAATAAATACAAAGCAGAAGGGAAATAGAAAGAGAGGTCCGATAATTTTATACGATTTATATGGTTCGTGCTGTGGAAGAACAATAAGAACATATTTGCCCAGTGCATTATATCTCTATGGTGCAGACAGACCCTGGTCATGCATAGGACACGTTCGTTCAAAGTCATAGCCTCGGAATCGAATCTCTCTTTCCGTTTCCCTTCTTGTTTTGTATTTGTTCTTGTGCCTAGGTGAGCGTATATATGATAGGTATACACTGCCTATATTATCACCATAGACATATATAGTAAGAATACTGCCTCTATGTTCCACCCAAGAAGACTGAGCTGGCGCAATATAGGTATCGAGAAGAATCCGCTAAGGAATTAGCGGCGCTCTACCTAGCTTCGGTAGTCTCCGTCAGCCTTCGTGCTTTTCCAACTAATGTGCTTTCTCAGGTTAAGGTCAAGGTTACTAAAAGATAGGTTGCATGGTAACTTTCAACCAATCACAGAAAGCGCGGGCGTGACGTCACCCAGACTGCCCGTTTAAATTTATAGTATTGAAGAGTTTCAAAGATGCATCCTTTTTATTGGATATTACGTTTTAAAAATGCTTAAAGTTTTATATTATTTTAATGACTGTAAATTTATCTTTACCTTAACTTGTTTAATATATATGAACAAAAAATTCTAATCACAGGTTTATACCAGTTTCATACTTAAATATGAAACAAAAAAACATATTTACCAACAAAAGTAAATTTACCTTAATTTACGCCTATGTCTCTACTCACGTCTCAACACTATACACTCTCTACTGTAATATACAGCGATAAATATGTGGTAATTAAAATTATAAAAGAACCACTTTAGAACATCTCGACAAATACATATTTTTAAGAGAATTGTATTTAAAATATACAAATTAATGTTGGCTTTTATATTTTCAGTATTTCTAAAAGCAAATTTTCATTCTAGTTTCGTTAATTTTTTATTATTTATCTGAAAACAATGGTATTAAGCATATATTATGCTTTTAGTGATTGAAATTCGAAATGAATTCCATTGTGGATTGAAATTTTTCAACTCTTCATTCAAAAAAATATAAGCCAACAACGTTCATCCACTTTATTTTATTTTATCGTAGAATTGCTTTCTAAGAATGAACATTTCTGTTTGCACGAATCTAGCATATTAAAAAGGTCACCTTTTATTTTACATAAAGTTTACGCAAAAATGTGTATTTGTCGAAATATTTTGAGGTCTTGTACTAAATAAACATTGTCATTATTAATTACGCCATACATAGACATGAACACTTTATTGATGATAATTATATACAGAGTGTATTTACATCTGTCTCTATAATGAAAAAATATACAATAAAAAATGTAAATTACAAAGTTACATTAATAAGTATAACACACTAGCAGTTTTTACATAACAAATAGTAAAATTGTTACATTTGATAAATTTTCTGTAATATGTTTATAGAACTAATATATTTAAATAGATTAATTTCTTAAGTAGTCAAAAATATAATTACAAATATAATATAATTTAATAATAATTAAATATTATTTAGTTATATAATTATTAAAAATATAATAATAAAGTTGTAGCAATTAAATATAATTTTCTATAATTTTATTTATATTTTTATTTTTTTGTCAAATATCTGTGCAGGTAGATTTCTACTTTTCTCTGACAGTTATTATAAAATTTACTTTTTACTACTTTTTTTTACTAACTATATAAATCATTTGCTCGAGACTAAATGCTTTAAACTAGTCAATTAAAGAAGAGGTATGCTTTAATTTCATCGTGATCAGAGCGAGATATGGAGGTGGTGGAAAGTTCACAAAAGAGTCTTATATATTCCATATATGGGTTATATATTCCTACTTTCAATATTGTATATAAAAAATTAAAAATAAAATAAAAATTAGAATCTACAAAATTAACAAGGATTATAATTATTTTAAAAATATTTGATGTTTAGTAGATCCATAAACTTGAATTAAAACAGAACAGAAACAAATTAAAAATTCAAACACATTAATAATTATATTAGATTTTTAATTTAAGATTTTTTTCATTTTTTTAAATACTTGTCTTGATGGTCCAGAAGCCTTTCTTTTTTGTAACTTAATTTCTGCCCCCTTCTGATTAAGAAATTTTATTCGGACAAATACCCTTTGGCGGCAAAATGATTTGACCAATTCTTTTGGTACGTCACCCAGTTTTTTAGCTATATAATTGGTTGTTTTTTTTAAGAATTTCCTTTTTATAACTAAATGTGTCTTTATGTAACCTTTGAAAATATTAGTCCATTTTAGTTACATGGTTTGCCCACTCTTCCGAAGGCTGGATTAAACCGCCAAAGGATAAATTTTGAATCCATGAAGGAAAACGGCTATAACTATGAAAATTTATGGCTTCTTTTGACTCATATGTATATTTTCCCAAGTTAGGGTAATTTTCCTTGTGTTTTTTGGCGAGGTACCCAGCAATATAAATCAAACCATCTCTCTCAGATTCTTCCACCGCCCCAGACAAACGTGAGCCAGAACTACTGGACGAAGTAGTACTCTCGGTGTCAATAGTTTTACCCTCAGGCATACTCTCGGGCGTTTGTTCTAGTTCAATATTACCAAGCTTTGCTTGTTTTAGTGCAGTGGCCAATAAATACTCCTCGTCCTGCAGTCTTGGGGAGCTTTGCACATTTGAGTGAGCTGTCACCAGTCCAGGATTCTTTCCAAGTAAAATCATTCTAATTCTATAGATCGCATTCAGTGGAGATGGATGATCATGTAATCCTCCACGAGTTCGTATCTAAAATTTAAAATATGCATTACAGATTGATTAACAGTAAATAGAAATAAGAACTTACTTGGCAAAAAAAATTTTCTAAGCAATCTTGGTTTAATCGATGTGTTAATATATATTTAGCATCATACTCCTGCTTCATATTAATAAATAGACCTTGCAAAGATTTAATTGATATAACTATTCCCTTTTGAAAAACCTGTAGTGTCTTTTTGCCAGTACATATCATTCCACTAATAGTAGACAGCATTTTATCCAGTATCTCATTTTGCAGTTGTAAATTCATACCATATGGTTTTTTCGTTGGTATGGAGCTTGATGGTGTATACGAGTTCATAATGTCGAATCAATTGTTAACTAATTGAAAAAAATCTCCAGTATTGTCTGCTGCAGTGTTGTCATCACCAGGTAGATACAATTTTAGAGCTGTGGCTGTCGTATTTGAAAATAATTGAGCTGCTAATGAAACATTTTGCCTTTGAGTCTTCTCGCAGTTAAGGTGTTGTGGCCTCAATTTGTGACAAGAACTAATTTCTGACCTGGTATTTGCTATTAAAGCTTTTACAGGATCTTTATTTATTTTTATATTGTCCTTTAAAATAAAACCAGTGTCTATGAACCAGTTCCTTAGTAATTTTAATAAATGGGGAACATCTGCGGAGAAATAAACAGGTTTCTTCGTTATAGGATGTTCCGTAAAAGTATTGTCCATAGTAACACCCATTGACTTCCACAAACCTTGATTGCCACTACCACAATCAGAAGTGCAGGCAACTACATTATATTTCACTTCATTTAAGCGAATGATCACATTTTCCAGCAACTCTTTGGTCATTTTCTGGTCAAAACCTATGTATACCGGTTGCTTCCAATTATCGAATAAACCTCGTGCCATAATGACTTGCATATACGAATGTGGCCCCACAACTTGGTCCTCTTTTTGGTAATATTCATAAAAAGAAGACACCCTCACTTCATCAAAAGACAAGACCGTAGCTCTAAAACGACTAGGCTTTGTTTTACCTGCAGTTTCCATAATGCGTACAACATCTTCCAAGATTCCATTAGTTAAATTTATGTTGGCCGCCCACTGTTGTAACGTAGATAAGGCAGGTAAGGGATAGAGTGCAATGTTTCTCTCAAATAAATATAGGAACGTTTGCTAAAATACCTTAAAGTGAAAGCCCTAGATAGTTCTTCTTCAACGGGCTTTAGATTTTTTCTTTAAAGCTATATCAACTTGATTTGAAGTTAGAAATTCTTTAAATAAAAGCTTTACTTTTTCCTCAAATCCAACATTATCCTTTTTATCTGTTCTTCCAAATCAGATATATGCTGCTTTAATAATTCCTCTCGATTCTCATAATCGTCAATCTTTTTTTTTCAGAATAATATTCTCCTTTTGTAATTCCTCTATTTTTCTCTTGAAAACATCAAAGTCAGATTCCTTACTTGATGAAGGGATCTCAGAAACATCACATGAATGTTTATGTGTTGTTTCACATATTGCCAAAGGAGTTTCCTGGAATTAATCCTGGTAAATCTTCCACGATTACCTTCGTTTCTTTTCGCATCATTCGCTTGGCCCTTTCTGAACTTTGCTGTTTTTCTTCTTCCCCGCCTGGTAAAAATAATGAAGGAATAGCTGAAAAAAATAATAAAATAAAAGGCCTTCTTAGCAACTTTTGAACTTACCATTTTTTTTTAGCTTCTTGGGGTGTAGTTTCAACAATCTGGCCTGAAGTTCGTCTTCATAGTCGGAAAGCTTAAAATGTTTACTGCATATCCGTTTATTAATAGGACTCCATTTATCTGTACGATGACGCTTTCGTACCCATTCCTTTTGAATTTTAGGATCTTTCGGAAAAGTAAAGAACATCAACTTTTCTCCATCTTCCTTTGTAGTTTTCGAATTGTTTTTGCATGTAGCTATACTACAAACAATTCCACCAGGCATCTATATTAACAAATATTTATCAAAACTATTTTTATACCAGATTTATAGCAGAAACACTCACCTTAAAGAAGGAAGACAATCTGATCAGTCTTTATAATAATATAACAAATGTTCGAAAATAATACTAGTTTTTATCGTCACACACACACTTAATTCACAATGAAATTTACACAAGCACTATAAGCAGAAACTAACGCAGTAAATGTATCTAGACTAGCTAAAGTTGTCGCTGGCTAAAGCTAAAAACGCAAACAAATAAAACGTAAACAAACATCTGGCAATCTCGATGACGCGACATCCCCTTGTCACGTCTCTCCCCCCGCCGAGTTACCGTGCAACCTATCTCCTTTTAGTAACCTTGATCTTAGGTGACTGAGACTGATAACTAACACAAAATGAGAATAAAAAGAAATAAATGTGAACAAATACGTTAAATTAACAAAACAACAATTTTATAATTTACCACTGGGTAACATCACCTTTATTTTTTATTACAGCCGTTACAAATTCGTTGGGGCATAGTATTAACCAAGCCTTGGCATAATTCTGGTGTAAAAGAATCCCATATTTCCTGAAGCCTTTGCTTCAGTTCAGGGATTGTTCGAGCAGGGTATTTCCGTAGCACCTTTTTCATCTCGTGCCACAAAGTTTCAACGGGTGATAGATCCGGACTACTAGAAACCCATTCCAAAAGTGGTATACCATAGCCCTCCATCCATTTTAAACTTCGTTTTGAGGTGTGGCATGCTGCGCCGTCCTGCTGAAACATAAATTCTTGGCCTGATGTCAAATACTCTTCCATGACCGGTAAAAGTGATTTTTCTAAAATGGACAAATATTTGTTTGTATCCACGTTTCCGACAATAAAATGGAGTTTTCCTACTCCTTTTGATGACATGCTTCCCCACACCATGACGGATGCAGGAAATTTTACTTTTCTTTTAAGACATGGAATGCTTCATTTTTTTTGCGAATAACTCTACTTCGACTCTATCTCCAACACAAACTTCGAATCGGGCCTCATCTCTCCATTGTATTGCACGCCATTGCTGAGATGTCCAATCCTTATGTTCTTTTGCCCATCTTACCCGCAAAATTGTCACTTTTAATTTTTCTAGTTCATTTTTTTTATTAAAAAACACCTTGTAAGTCCCAAATCCTAATTTGTGAGCCTCTCTGTGAGTTGTTGATCTTGAAATACGTCTTCCAACGGCATCACTCAACACAGAACACTTAACTCGAAGGTAATTGGCAAGTCTGTTTTTCTGGATAATTCTTCTTAACGCTCTTCTATCACAATCTGTAATCTTGCTTTTTTTTACATATCGGGGCTTTGCAGCGACTGAACTCGTCATTTTATATCTTCTAACTATATTTCTTACACTATTCCGCGATAATTCTAATAAATTTGCAATTTCCGAGTTTGACTTCCCACAATTGAAAAATTTAATAATAAGTGAACGAATTTTGTCATCCAAAACCTCTCTTCTGTCCATTTTTAAAGAACACAACTACTTTGAAGCTGTATCAAATGAATTCTGACAGCTATGAGTATTAGCAATAATTGTTTAATTCATGATACTAAGAGTACAAGATATGATCACTTGGGAAACGCGTTTTGAACAAACTCGCGCATGACGTCACCCCGTGACAAAAATGTATGGCGATATATGGAGACGAAAGCTTTTAACACGGTTTTATTATAAAGTTTCCTTATGATTCGACTGTTATAATTATTTTGGAAATTGTTTAAGTATACAGGGTGTTTATGAACTTGAGAAACATTTTATATTTTAATTTTTCGCGGTTATTAAACCACTTTCATCAGGTTTATTTTTTGTAAAGCATTTACTTTTAGCATAATATATTATCATGAATTAAAAATAATCTCCCAAGTTATTAAATGCCCTGTATAGGTAGGTACAAAAAAGAACAAGACAACCCAACCAACATGATATTCCCGCTCATTAAAGGGCCTGTACCCCGAACACTGGCAAATAGCTGGTGTCGGAGAGCTGGGAGCTGGTAGGTCTACTACGGCACAAACTGGAATCAATGACTATCCACGTCTATAATCCTTGAACTGGAATGGTACTTAGTAGAAGGATTGTTTGTGAAGAACCTGTACATTAATTAGTAATTACGGCGTTAGACCTTTACTTTTCTATAACTGCACGGGGTCTTTACAGTTAAAGCAAGTGAACGAGTAAATACCTTATACATAAAAATTACTAAAATATAGATATAAATATACATTAGTTTATTTTATATAATTAATTATCAAAACTGTCTCAAAATAACTAATAATATTCACATTTCCTTTAAACATACGCGCCAATTTAGCTTTGGTTATTTTTTTATTTTCTTCCCGTGTCGTGTTGCTGTTGTAGATGTCGGATGTTGTTTGTTTGGTTTTTGGATTTTTTAGTGTTAAATTTATATTGCTGATTTGCAGTTTTTTTTACTATTTAGAGCAGGCATCAATTTAGCATATACACACAACCGCACGAAAGATAAGTTTTGACATAACCATAACCTAAGTTTTATTTGGCATCTTTAGCCTTTAGCTAAGATTTTCGTTTAGAACGTATATATTTCATACTCTTAATTATTTATTAATATAATTATGTCATCCATAATTAAAGAAAAAAGTAAAAGGCAAGGACGTGAAGGTACAGCATTGTCTTTCAACTTCTACTTATTTTTGAGTAATTGCAATAATTTTTCTTTAACATGAAAATCATAATCAGAACAATGTAACATATTCTAGCATTTTTAATATTAAAATCATGCATTTGGTAGCACTTTTGCATTCATAATTTGCAAATCTCTGCTGCCGTTGGAAACTAAAGTATCGATATGTACTGGAAGAATTTTTACTTTTTTTATTATTGTTACTGGTGCAACCCTTCATTGCACAGTAAACCATTGTTTATCACAATCACAAATGACCAAAATAATTAAAATAACGGATTTAAACTTATAAAATAATGTATTTAAACTTTAAAATAATGTATTTTAAAGATGTGTCAAATTTGAATATTTGAAATTTGTCACGGAATGACGTCAGCAGAGGGAGAGAGATAGGGGATCGCATGCGCGTTAGCGTATCTTGTAGTCTTAGTATCATGTGTTTAATTGTTGTGGCGTCTGTTTTCCACGGCCACCTTCGAATTGTAGGCTTACTTTGTAATGAATAAAAAAACTGGTTGCTCGCTGTACTTGCAACATTTTGCTTCTTTGTTACACATTTGAGTGAAGACCAATAAAGTTGGGTGTTTTCTACTGCATAAGATTAAATATGCCCTATTAATTACTTTGGGACCTAAACACAGCTTGTAGTATTTATTATGTTTTGATGCTGACCAAAAAACTAAGATTTCAATGGGTGGGCCAACTGATATGGGAAGGGGCTCGTAGTATTTTCTTTTCACAAAAGAAAATATTTCGTAGACCGTTGGACCCCGAAAATAAATCTGAACAATAATAAATAAGAAAACATGTTGCTAATTGAAAAAAAAAGTCGACAAAAATTGACAAAAAATATTGCGTAAAAACAGATTTACCCCAAAGAATTTCTATAATAATCATATCGCAATGATATAGTCAATATACAATTTCATATTTTGACTTATTACTGTATAGATGTTTAAAAAAATTATTATTGTTGTGATTCTTTCAGCTTTTTAAACACTTTTTCCAGATTCGGATTCTCCCGATACGGAGATACCTTTAAAGAAGAACAAAATCTAAAAAAGAAGTAAGAAAATTGTTGTTTTTTTAAATTTAAATCAGACATATTTACAATCATTATTGTTTTCAGGTTCTCTAAAATAATTATCCATAAATTAAACAAGTAAATTTGAAAGTTTTTATGATAAAATAAAACAAAAAGGCACCTATGTAAATGATTTATGATGCAGCGAAGTGGGCCCCCTTTTTTACGGGCCCTAGGCAAGGGCCTAATGATGCGGCCCTGCTTCTACGGCTATTTAACTTTGTATGTAAGTGCGCAGGGTATAAAATTTATATTTCCATTGAATTTTTTTTAATAGTTTATTTGTAAGAAAAGTAACTCGTATATATTTTGTTAATAGTTCAAAACAATAAAAGTGGGTTGAATTATCACCATATATCTTTGTGTATATTAAACCTGTTATCTGTTTAATAAGGACATTTATCATTAAAATGTTATCTTTGTGTGACGCTCTTAGCTTCGGTGCGGAGGTTCTATCTCGAGCGCCACTGTCTGTTTAGAGTGCGGACAGGCCACTCTTCCCTACAGGCAGTATCTGTAGGGGCCACGAATAACTTCTGGTGGAGAAGGGCGGAATACAGGTCACGTGATACACCGATAGGCCTTGTATTACCCTATCTTCAAGACGAACACAGGTTTCTGATTACAACAGTTTTTATTCAGAGACTTCATTATATCGATCACACAGGTATTTACATATATACACAGAGGTTATTCAGTCTGCCTATAGCGAGTTACGTCATTAAAAGTTAGTTACGAATAAAGGCTTAAAGCGGGATGTCACATGGCGGCGAATGCAAAACAAATGGTACTACTTTAGCAGGCGGATGAAGCAATAATACTACGCGTGTGTTGGTACATTTTTCTTTTGTGACGGGGAACGGGAGCGGCAATCACGGCAAGTCACAACTTGTCTGATTCGAGAAAACAGCAGGAGAAGACGGTGGACAGAGTGAGCAGGTGATCGTGGTTAGCGAAGAATGCCAACTGACTTTACATTCGTTAGTGATGGCAATGCTTTGGCATCTATCCTTTCCAGGATACTTTTGTCGGTTGTTATGTTTAATTTGTTGCTTTGTTCAAGACTTTCCGTTGATTTGTATGATTGTCTACGACCTATGGTTGGGATAATGCGGGAATTTTGCGGGTGTTAGTTTTCTAATTTATTATGTGTTAGTAGTTACAAAAGCTGTGGCTAAAAAGCGTTGGGTACACATTCCTTAAGTCTAGGTTAGTATTTTGGGTCTTTTTGTGTTATCTTTTATGTAATTATATTTTATTAATATCTGTCTTTTTCCGATGCCTCTTTTATTTTTGGTTTTTATTATTTTATTTTATTTTATTTTCATGCCTTTTTTTTGTATTTTGCATGTGATTAATGCTTTTATGGTTATTGATTTTTTTTTGTATTTTGTTCTGATTGAGATTTTTTCTATCTACATAATTAGTAATGCGGGTTGGACGCAAGGTCATGGAGCATAAACGAAATTCAGTGATGGATACTTCGGCGGGTGTAAAAATTTTGGTATGAGTGCTGTCTGTATGGTGGTGTTTGTGTGAGTGTTGAGTCTATGTATAAATGATGGAATGATTCTATTTTCTATGTATGTGTCTAATAATTGTGTGCCTGTTCGTTCATGCAGTATGGCATTCCTGGTTCTAGTGGAGCGCCTTGTATTTGTAGCTAATCTTAGCGATTTGTTTTGTACGATTTGTAAGCTGTTTTGTTGCGTTCTTGTGATCCAGGGATACCATACTGGTGACGCGTAAGTGAGAATTGGACGTATATATGTTTTATAAAGAAGGATTGCCGTTTCAGTATTTGCTTGTAGCATTATGTTCCCTATTTTGGCTAGTCTTAATTTAGATTTATTAGTTATATCTTGTATTTGTTTGGCGAATTTGAAATGCCTTTCTATATTAACCCCTAAGTATTTTAAAATCGTGATATTTCTGATATTTATATCCTTTATGCATATTGTTATGTTTGGTGAGTATCTTTTGTTGCTGAATATGACGACCTGCGTCTTTGCTCCGTTTACGTGTAGCCCCCATTTGTGGTAATAAGTTACGATTTCGTCTGTCTGCTGTTGCATTAGTCTTTGTATTAGTTGCGGGCTCTTTGAATTTGTTAATGTGGCTGTATCGTCTGCGTATAATGCAACAGTGGTCCTATAGTCTTTTGGGTGTGGGAGATCGTGCGTATATAGGTTAAAAAGTATTGGTCCTAGTGCAGAGCCCTGAGGTACACCGGCTAACACTGGGCGGGACGTGGATACACCCTGTTTGACTGTCACTACGAATTTGCGGTTAGATATGTATGACTGTATTATTTTAATAATACGCGTCGGATATTTCGCTAGATGTAGCTTATATAACAGTCCAGGGTGCCAGACTTTGTCAAAGGCTTTCTCGAGGTCTAGGGAGACAACCCCTGTGAGTAGACCTCGATTGAGGCTGGCGGTAATGCGTTCACAGATGCGAAACAGCTGTTGGTCGGTGGAATGGCTGGGTTGGAATCCGTATTGGAATTCGCTCATGACTTTATTTGTCTGTGCGAACTCCAATACTCGGGATTGGATGAGTGAATCTAATAGCTTGCCTATGGACGGTAAGAGATTGATGGATCTATAGCAAGCTGGATCTACGCGGGATTTATTCGGTTTATGTATGGAGACGACCTTGGCTGTTTTCCAATATGTGGGATAGTTGGTAAGTCTCATACAGGAGTTAAATAGGTTGACTAGGAACATTACTGCAAGGTATGGTAAAGTTGGGAATATTGTGAGGGCCGGGTGCTTTTCTCTTTCTAAGTGCTTTGATTACTGCGTGTAATTATTGCGGGGTGAAAAATATTGGTTGTTCGTCGTTTTTAAGTTTTTTATTGTTTAATGCATTTATAAATTCTTGTACTTTTATTTGCGTAGTTATATTAATTTTATTTGGCTTGAATTGATTTGCAAATGTTTGAGAAAAGCACTCGGCCTTCTCTGCATCCGTTTGCGCATTTCCACGGGCTGTGATTAATATGGGTATCGGGGGTTTTGCTTTTGTGAATAGCCTCGGAAGATAGTGCGGATCGTCAGGGTGGGATTCTATGGTTCTTTTGAGAGTGCTATCTCTGAATTCTGAGAAGCTTTTTCGTATTTGTTTTGTTAAATTATTAATTAGATTACAATAAGCAGGGTTTTTAGTTCTATTAAGTTTTTCTCATTTGCGTTCTTTGGTGGATGATGTCCAGAATATGTCTCGGGAGGGGATGGGATCTTAGATGATTTCCCAGTGTTTTTTGGCTGGTTGTAAGTGCTGTCTGTATAGTTGTAGTTATTCGTTCTGCAGCCTGCTCGAGGTCCTCAACAGTTTCACAGTTTGGATTAGCGTTAATTTTTGCGTTTATGTAATTTTTAAATATTTGCCAATCGTAGCCTGTCTCTCTTGGGAGTCTGAAGGCCTTTTGTGTTTCATAGGCTATTTCTATGTTGACCAATGTGGCTGTATGATCGCTTTGTATGTGGGGGATGTTTTGTACATGTATGTTTTCATTTATATGACTGGTCACTATTATATCTAATATGTTATCTGAGATTGGTCTAGTAGGCCAGGATGGTGCTATGATATTAATATTTTGTTAGTGCCTTTGTGCATATTCATACAGTATTATTCCGTTGTTATCCTCTGTGTTTTTAATTATGTTCCAATATTTATGAGTACTGTTGAGATCCCCCAGCAGGATGTAGTGTTTGTTGATATTTAAGTTTGTCAAAGTCTGTCATGTCTATTTTGTCCTTCGGCTTTTTATATGCTGATATAATAAGAATTTCCTTGTGTTTTGTTTTAATTTTTATTGCCGTGGCTTCTATGGAGTTCAGTCTTGGGAGGGATATTTGGGTATAGGGTAAGTTTTTCCGTATGAGTATGGCCGTGCCACCTCCTCTGTCCACTCTGTCTGTCCGTAATGTATCGTAGTTCTGTATATTAAATGTTTTACTTGGCTTTAATAAGGTTTCCCATAGGCAACATATGTCAATTTTCATTGTTGTCAGCGTGTGTATTAATTCTAGTTTCCTACTGATTGCACTATTTATGTTAAATTGCATAATTATTAAATTTTTCATATTTTGTAAGGTCATTTTAAATTTTGAGTTTTATCTGTCTTAATCTGTATTATTTTTAATCTGTAATTTACTATTTAATGTCTGTTCTAATTTTGTTATTTTGTATATTTATTGTTTTGATTTTAAAGTTAAATTATTCTATGAGTGACATAAGTGCCTCCGCAATGAGGCAAACTTTGTCGAATGTTTCCGTTTTGGTTTTTAATTGTGCAATCAGTGTTTTGACTACATTCCATATTTTGGTTAAATTTAGTGATTTCACCAGTTCTATAATGTCCCTGAAGGGGTTGCTGTCTTCCTGTTCCTTATTTCGGTTTGTTTTTTGTGGTTGCTGATTGTTAGTGAATTTTTGCCACTTTTCTACGTTTTCCGCTGTTTGTTGCTCTGCTTGTCTTAAATGATTTCGGACGGTTTTTTCGCGTTGACGCGTGATCTCCCTACCTACCGATATGGTGGGGAGTGCAGCGCATGTGGCGCTGTCCGATATTTCGGTGCCTTGAGGTGACGGCTACGCGGAGTCTTCATACTGGAAAAACTATTTACGGCGGCGTCATACCCAGAAGGGGTTTGTTTATGATCTGGTTATAAGCAGAACTGATTGTACGATTTAATAACAATGTTTACCAAAAAAGAAAAGAAATTTTAGAGGCATATCAACGGAGAAAATAAAATAAAATTGAATTTAACGTAATGAGGTGGTAATTATTTCTACTTCATTACATTTGGTTTGAGAGTGGGTGACGATGTTTCAGCATGTGCTTCTTCATATTACTTTTATGTCTGGTCTCGTATTCACAAATCTCACACTTGTGCATCTTCACCTCAGATTTATCCTTATGTATCAGATTATGCTTTTTCATATCGCCGATTTATCCTTGTGTATCAGTTTATGCACGCGTAGAGAGGACTTAAAATCCGTTCCATATATGCATTTATCACATTTAAATTTATTCTCCAAGTTGGGATCACGGTGCTTCACCATATGGTTGTTCATATTACCCTTGTACCTGGTCTCGTATTCACAATTTTCACACTTGTGCATCGTCACCGTTTTATCCATATGAATCAGATTGTGTGAGCGTAGGTAGGACTTGACGTCCGTTTGATATGGGCATTTATCACATTTAAATTTACTCTCCTTTTTGGAATCACGATGCATCACCATGTGCCTAATCATGCTATTCTTATACATCGTCTCGTATTCACAATGCTCACACTTGTGCATCTTCATCTCCGATTTATTCTTGTGTATTAAATTATGCCTTCTCATAATATTCTTATACATGGTCTCATATTTACAATTCTCACACTTATGCATCTTCACCTCCGATTTATCCTTGTGGATCAAATTATGCCTCATCATACTATTCTTATACCTGGTCTCATATTCACAATTCTCACACTGGTGCATCTTCACCTCCGATTTATCTTTGTGTATCAAATTATGCACACGTAAAGAGGACTTAAAATCCGTTTCATATATACATTTATCACACTTAAATTTCCTCTTCGCTCTGGGATCACGATGCTTCACCATGTGATCCCTGATATTTCTCTTATGTCTGGTCTCGTATTCGCAATTTTCACACTTGTGCATCTTCACCTCCGATTTATCCTTATGAATCAGATTATGTTTGCGCAGGGAAGAATTTATATCCGTTTCATATGAACATTTGTCACATTTATATTTTCTCTCCGCTTTGAGATTACGGTGCTTCACCATATGCTCCTTCATATAATCCTTATGCCTAGTCTCGTAATCACAATTCTCACACTTGTGCATCTTCACCTCCGATTTATCCTTATGTATCAGATTATGTTTGCGCAGGGAAGAATTTAAATCCGTTTCATATGAACATATATCACATTTAAATTTTCTCCCCGCTTTGAGATCGCGGTGCTTCACCATGTGCTTCTTCATATCACCCTTATGCCTGGTCTCGTATTCACAATTCTCACACTTGTGCATCTTCACATCCGATTTATCCTTGTGAATCAGATTGTGTTTACGTATGGAAGAATTAAAATTCGTTTCATATGAACATTTATCACATTTAAATTTTCTCTCTGTTTTGGGATCACGGTGCTTCATCATATGCTGCTCAATATAAGGCTTATGCCTAGTCTCGTATTCACAATTCTCACACTTGTGCATCTTGACCTCCGATTTATCCTTGTGAATCAGATTGTGCCTGCGTAGGTACGAATTTAAATCCGTTTCATATGAACATTTATCACATTTAAATTTTCGCGCCGCCTTGGGATCGCGGTGCTTCGCCATATGCTGCTCCATACAACGCTTATGCCTAGTCTCGTATTCACAATTCTCACATTTGTGCATGTTCACCTCCGATTTGTCTTTGTGAATCAGATTGTGTCTGCGTAGGTTCGAATTAAAATCCGTTGCATACGAACATTTATCACATTTAAATTTTCTCTCCGCTTTGGGATCGCGGTGCTTCAGCATATGCTGCTCCATATAACGCTTATGCCTAGTCTCGTATTCACAATTCACACATTTGTGCATGTTCACCTCCGATTTGTCTTTGTGAATCAGATTGTGTCTGCGTAAGTTCGAATTAAAATCCGTTGCATACGAACATTTATCACATTTAAATTTTCTCTCCGCGTTGGGATCACGATGCTTCTCCATATTCTGCTCCATATAACCCTTATGCCTAGTCTCGTATTCACAATTCTCACACTTGTCTGTCTTCATCTCCGATTTCTCTTTATCTGTCAGATCATGCGTCCAAAGGTTTGACTTAATATCTGTTTTGTAGAGACATTTTTCACATTTAAATGCATTTTCTACCTCTACTTTGTCTTTATGTCTAACCATGTGTCTTACCAAATTATGTTTCCTGTTGGTTTTGAATGTGCATTCATGACAGCCAAATACTTTAGTGAGCCCTTGTCTCGCAATGTGATCGTCAGTAGAAAAATGCTCCCTTCCTGCAAATGTAGGAAAATCTTATTGGCATTTAATTCAGAACCGAAATGCTAGAACTACTATTGCCTACACAATAAGTGAATTAATACAATAAAATATAAAGCAATTATTCAAAATTTGATAAAAAAATTTAATAATATAACCTCTAGTTACTTAATACTAGACAACTTTATTAGTTATTATTGTTAGTTTTTCTATCACTGAATTAAACTTCCAAATATTATTCTCACTTTGAGATTAATGAAGCATAGAAATTAAATTTACTCACCTTTTGAAGCAGATTTCCTATTCTGACTCTTTCTCTTTAAAGAATCACTCCTCATAGAATTATCAGACATCCCCAATGGAACAGAATCATCCATTTCTTCCCTATAAAAGACAATGTTCGATTATCTATGACTTAATTTAATTCATTGACTCGTTGGTTTTAATTTTTGGGTATTTTTTTGATGTTCTTGTAAGTCAAGTAAACGTTTCGGTTTATTCAACCACCCTCGCAGACACTACAATAATTTTATAATTGTATAATTACCACCATGTTAACTGATTTTCTATTAAATGTAAATATATTACCTTGGTACAATTTTGCTTAGCTTTTTTTTGTTTTTAAATCTATAAAGTATCTCATATTTTCGCACCTTTTGATTATTTTTATGTTATTTACGATTTTAGTTATTAATAATAATATTTTTAATAATGTATTATTTTATTTATTTATAGGGCAAGTCAAATATACAAAATAAAAATATTAAATATCAAACAAACAGGTAACATTGTGGTGACTACTAAACTATGACAAACAATTTAGAAATAACAAATACAATACAAGTAATAAAAATACATGCACATACAATAAACATATACCATCACAGTTACCATCATTTACCACTTATAAAATCATCTGCACTAAAAAAATACCTAACCGACAGATATTCTTTTGGTTTATTTTTAAATTTCCTACAGTCAGATATACATCGTATTTCTTTAGGAAGAGCATTACACAAAATTATGCAGTGGTTTTTTAAAACCACTGCATAATCTCCTGCACAATATAGTGGTTTTTTAAAAGCACTAGTAAGGTGGAACGTCCATGGAAAACAGACATTTTAAATTCAAATCTTTTGTATATTTAACTCATAGGTCTAAAAAAACAATTTGGGTTTGAATTGTAGAGAGATATGTTTAAAGTTTGACGCATAATAGGTTTAAATACTAAGAAATACCCAAAACCCGAGAAATATCGGTCTGAAAATCGCTCTTTTGAATCTTACATAAGAAATAAATAGCAGTCAAACTTTCTGAAGCGTGTTTAGGAACCCATTTTAAATTTCGCGCCCTAATTTTCGTAACCTAACTAATATTGTCAATTATTATTTATTGAAATAGCGTTTTAAAGCGTAATTAAAAAATATACTTATATACAAAATTGATATTCCACAAAATAATTCTGAAAATGTTCCTCTCAATGGGCATAGCACAGAATACCACCATTCATATTCCTCTAAGGTAAACAATATTGGCCATCAAAAGGGTAACAAAATTCTTGAAACTTGATATTGCCGCAATAATATGTAAATATATTATCAAAGATATTATTGTATTGTGAGTACAACAGATGAAGAACAAAAAACATGCATAAGGTCTACTCGTAAATACATATACTACGGCAGCAGTCAATTGAATCAATGAACTGTGATCCTAAGCCATACTAGGGGTTACTAAAAGACCATTGGCTGGTATCGATACAGAACACATATTTCCATTTTGCATGGGTCAAGCTCGGAATACGCAATTTGGTAATCATCCTGAGTATCTATCCATCATTAATGGACATTGTAAAACTTACCCAATGTCCCCTTCATCCTTGATATGAATCTCTTCACATTCGATACTCGCAGTGTCTTCATTTTTCGGGCACATGGGTATAACATCATTTTCATCAGCATCAGCAGAACATTCCTCTTTAATAATTCCTGGTTTCCCAAGCTCATCACAGTCTTCGGTTTTAATTTTACACTTAAACATTTCTTCAATAGCCAATTTTACTGTACCACAATGCGTCGTCTGACACAAACGTTTCACCACTAGACAAAAAATAGTATACTTTATAGATTGCTTGTGAAACACACCTCCAATAAATATCGCTACCCTAATTTGTCCAATAAATATCTCTACCTATTTTCATATTTCATTTACGCAACGCGGCCACAGAGTAACACATAACAAGCACCCGTGTTTTGGATTTTAGTATTCAAAGTTAGGTTATAATATTGTGTTGTGGTGTTCACAGAAGTAAATCTGTGATTGTGTTATGCGCCAGTGACGTTCACATGTACAGTCACGTGACCAACCAAAATACCAACACGGCAACTATTTGCTAGCGATTACAGACAGAGAAGGATCGATCTTCTACATAAGCCTACCATTAGATAAATAATGTCGAGACCCACCACGCCCTTTTGACGTCGGCTATGATGCCCGGCGTTGTTTGATTACGCACTAGTTGGATTCCCACCGCGTTTACAGGTCACTGCATATTCCGAAATCTGTCTGTCTACGTCTGAAATCGACCGCTGACGCAAACTAATGTCAGTATCGTTATCGACCTCACGGTTGGTTCAGATTTGTCTAACGAACCGAGGCAGATGAGCTATCCTGCCCTGTCTATAATCATTGGTAATTATCTAAGAATCATGTGCTTTGAAACAGCTGATTCTGCTCCTGCATAAATAAAATAATGCAATGATCTAAACGTATGATTTGGAAAGCATCTTGGCCGCCTGGACAGATCTTATGTCATGTACACGTATTTTAAAGTACCAACATGCAAAAAAGTGAAAAATGGAATAGCTGCGTGATTCTAATTTGGCACCTAATAGAATACTAGGCGTAGGCTGTACTGACTGTGTTACCGATGGGACTAGCAAACGTCTGATGAATTAAATACTCGCTCTATCATGGTGGTCTGTGGTTTCCTTACATCATGCACTTCACGCAACCACAATTTAGTAAACGTGTGCCACAGTCCACAGCGCATGCGGCCTTTTAGATCCAATGGTGACTAAACTTCAAGATGAATGAGGCCTGATCACCAAACGAGCGGTTACGCGGACGACGTTTTATAGATCCGCCGAATTCCACGGAGACCCTCTTCCCCATGTACTACTCTGTAAGTGAGTGAACATAACCTAAAAACAACTGTTGCATAATAAAGTACATATAAATAATTTAAATATTATGGATTCGCCAGGAAGAAAACGTTTAATGATGTTGTTGATGATACAAAATAAAATCAACAACAAATAGGTTAAGTCTTACTTAAAATACACCGAAAAGTTAAAATAAAACCAACTTTTCGGCGAAAATGGCGTATTGACCTTGAACCGAAATCGCGCCCTGTGATTGGTTGGGAACATTTGTCCGCGTCTACCAGTCCGCTGAAACGCTCGTTTGGGGATCAGACCTTAATCGAGAGTATAGGGTCTCGTAAATTTTCAAGGTCAAAAGCGACCGCCTAGTTGCGCGTCATCGTGCCTTATATATTCTGTGGTGTCTGTATTTATCAACTAATTGCTAATATCACTCGCTACGTAGAAGTGCCGCCACATAATAATAAACAAGCAGCTAAGACCAGCGAAGAGCGATAAAAAAATAACGGTAACATGTCGGCACCTTTGATGTTGCAGTCTCCCTTTTTGTGGTCTCCTATTGAATTCAAGGCGCGTACTTCTGACCGCTAGGTGGCTATAGGCGCAGTGCAACAAAGATAACAAAATAAAACTGAAATCTGTAATACGCTGTATGACGCTAGCTCGTCATACGCGTGTTGATCTGTCTCTGTCACAGGACAATCATAGAAGATTGGACGCAGAAGGAACAGATACACATGACGTGGGTAATTCTGTGACGTAGGGTAAGATCAGAGAAGTGGAAATGGAAGTCTCTGAGCAGGATCCAGCGATTCTGAACGGAAGAGATTGTCACCGTGTCAGGATTGGATGATTGGTTTGAAATACACTTGTTCTGCGGTTTTAGGTTGCCGTTCGCCTATTATTCTAATACCGCTAGCTAACAAAAAACCAACAAATTTAGGACAGAAATACTACAATTTATTGTAGCGGCATCTCGACACCTGCGTATTGGAAAACGCAAATAGGATTTCGGTCAAGTTTTCGTTCTTATTTATCCCTTTTCGCTGCGAAGCAGTGTTGAGGCTGAAAATACCTAGACGTCGAGGAAAATGTCCCTAGTATAACTTTTAAACGAAAAGTCCCTAGTATTCCGCAGAAATTTTAAATGAAAATATGTACACTTCAAAAATCCAACAAGAACTTAATTCAAAATACAAAGAAACATTCACAGAATCTTATTTTAACGGAAAAATAATAATTAAACCATAACATTGTAAAATTAATATCACAGATTAGTAGCGTACATGTTTTTTGATACTATTAATTTAAGATGACTATCATTTACTTTAGACATACAATTATGAGAAGAAAATCTAGCAAGGGAAACAGTATTTAAAGCTTCACTGACTGTGTTACGTTCACTTTTAATAGTTAACCATTTTGTAATCCGAAATGTGTTGTAGGTATATTTGACGGATTTTGAACAGTGACTACTCGTGCCCTTTTGCATGTGTTTAATTCAGGTCCGCATATTCATTGCTTTCATTATTCTATTGTCTATAGTCTATTGCATTTCGTTCATATTGCCACAGCGCCTTTTCTTGGTCGTTACCACAAATATCTTTGTTCAAATCTGTGCTTTCTTAATATTTTGTGATGGACACGTGCAGTTCTTTAACGCTGCTCTATGCTTGCCACACGTTGGGCGCCAGTTTTTTATTTTTTTTAGTAAGAGCTGAGCTAGCTTAGGCATTTTTATTGCCCACATTAATTCGCGATTGAATTACTCCAAAAAGTAATAACCGGTTTATTTCTTTTTCCTGTTTTTACGTTAGTAAGATAGAAAATAAAAAGAAATAAGTATCTTAAACCGAATAGCGATTTCACGTGCAAAATCCCTAGAATCTCCCTAGTATTGAAATTATACAGAATTTGTCCCTAGAACTAGGGACAATTCTCTAGATCTGGGAACACTGCTGCGAAGACTCTCAGATAAATAAGTTGTGTCATAGGTCCTTCTACAACTATTTAACGTTATAAATACACATGGTAGTTAATTTATATTTTATATGATTTTTTTTTAAATAGTTTTATGTAGGAAAAGTAACCCGATATATTTTATTAATAGTTTAAAACAGTAAAAGTCAGTTGATTTTCTCATCATATCTCTTCCTGTGTCTATGGATGTGACGGAGTAGATTGTACAAAACATGTTTCACATGAAAATTTGTTATTAAAATTTTATCTCTGCGTTGAGAATGAGTGGGTTACGATGTGTCAGCATGTACTTGATCAAAGTACCTTTACGCACGGTCGCGAATTCGAAATGGGGTATTTTCGCTCGATCGAAACAAAAATGGGCAATTGCATATTCAACAAGTATATTTTTTCCATAATTTTTGACATAAGAAATAATGTGCAATATTAAGAAATACGTGTTTCATTGCAGCTTGAATTTCTATGACGTCATTAAGCGAAAATAGACAAATCACTAGATATATATGCATATATAAACAATAATATCAACAGCAATGGCCGACAGGAAGCAGTGAGGCCTCGCTGCCGTCAATTTAGACAGAATACCCTAAAAATCACTACATTTGCCGCACTATTTATACTTGCGCTTAGTGACGTCACATGATTTTATTTATTTATTCTACAGCTTGTTTTAGAGCTAAACAAAAAAATAAAAAATAAGGGTATCTTCTTTTTCCATTTACTTTCTGCTCCCATTATTAAAAAAACTGCGAAAATACCCCATTATCACATCATCATCTCCGATTTGTCCTTGTGTCTCAGATTGTGTGAGCGTAGAGAGGGCGGAATATCCGTTTCATATGAACATTTACTCATTTAAATTTTATCTTGTGCTTCACTATGTGCCTCTTCATAGCACCCTTATACCTGGTTTCGTATTCACAATTCTCACACTTGTACATATTCACCTCCGATTTATCCATATGTATCAGATTGTGCGAGCATAGGTTGTACTTCAAGTCCGTTTCATATGAGCATTTATCACATTTAAATTTTCTCTCCTCTTTGGGATCACGGTGCCTCGCCACATGCTGCCTCACCATATGCTGCCTCACGATATGCTGTCTCATATAACCCTTATGCCGGGTCTCGTATTCACAATATTCACACTTGTGCATCTTCAACTCCGATTTATCCATATGTATCAGATTGTGCGAGCGCAGAGAGAACTTAAAATCCGTTTCATATGAACATTTATCACACTTAAATTTTCTCTCCCCCTTGCGATCACGGTGCTTCACCATATGCTTCTTCATATAACCCTTATGCCTGGTCTCGTATTCACAATTTTCGCACTTGTGCATCTTCACCTCCGACTTATCCATATGTATCAGCTTGTGCGCGCGTAGAGAGGACTTGAAATCCGTTTCAAATGAACATTGATCACATTTAAATTTTCTCTCCGCGTTGGGATCACGATGCTTCACCATATGCTGCTTCATGGAACCCTTATGCATGGTTTCGAATTCACAATTCTCACACTTGTGCATCTTCACCTCCGATTTGTCCTTGTGAATCAGATTATGTTTCTGTAGGTTCGAATTAAAATCCGTTTCATATAAACATTGTTCACATTTGAATTTTCTCTCCGCTTTGGGATCGCGGTGCTTCACCATGTGCTTTTTTATACTACCCTTATGCCTGGTCTCGTATTCACAATGCTCACACTTGTGCATCTTCACCTCCGATTTGTCCTTGTGAATGAGATTATGCTTGTGTAGGTTCGAATTAAAGTCTGTTTCATATAAACATTTATCACATTTAAATTTTCTCTCCGCTTTGGGATCATGGTGCGTCACCAAATGCTGCTTCATATTACCCTTATGCCTGGTCTCGTATTCACAATTCCCACACTTGTGCATCTTCACCTCCGATTTGTCCTTGTGAATAAGATTATGCTTGCGTAGGTCCGAATTAAAATCAGTTTCGTATGAACATTTATCACATTTAAATATTCTCTCCGCTTTGGGATCGCGGTGCTTCACCATATGATGCTTCATATTACCCTTATGTCTAGTTTCATATTCACAATTCTCACACTTGTACATCTCCACCTCTGATTTATCTTTATGTCTAACCATGTGTCGTACCAAAATAAGTTTCCTGTTGGTTTTGAATGTGCATTCTAGACAGCCAAATACTGAAATTATTAAATATGAAAATATTGGAAATTTGCCGATAAAAAGATAGAATAGTATAACGCCTAGTTACTTCATACTAGACAATATTATAAGTTATTACTCTCCCGTGAATGTAATCGTACCCTTTCTAGAAGGGATGGAGGCATACATTATTCTTTTTACTTGCATAAAAACTAAATTTCCTTACCATTTGAGGCAGATTTCCTAGTCTGCCTCTTTCTCTTTAAGGAACCGCTCTGCACAGAATTGCTACACACCCCCAATGGAACAGAATCACCCATTTCTTCGCTATAAAAAACAATATTTGATTATCTATGACTTCATTTCATTGACAGTTGGTTTGGTAAGTCAACTAAATGATTCGGTTTATTGAACCATCCTCACAGACACTAAAATAATTTTATAATTGTACAATTACAATGTTAAATAATTTTCTGTTGAATGCAAATATATTACCTTGGCACAATTTTGCTTGCTTTTTTTTCTTTTTAAATATATAAAGTATCTTTCATGTTTTCATATTTTTTTGTTGTTTTTATGTTAGTTTTATTAATGTTTTAAAGAAGTTTTTATAGTAATGTAATATAGTGTGATGTATATTCGAATTTTAAAGAAGCCAAAAAATTTATTACCTATAATAAGATTAATATCACAACAATTAACAAAACGAAATCAACAACAAGTGTTATAAACAAGAAAAAATAGTTATGTTGGCTTAATATTTAGTCATTGCACCATTGTTTCCAAATACTGCATTTAGCCTTCGAGGAATTGAAGCTGACGAAATTCGTCATAATCCCAGCCCCTTTTGAGCAATTTGGGGAACGGCCCCAAATTGTGAAGCTAAGATTATCAGATAGTATTGGCTGAGTGATACAACAGATGAACAAAAAACCGACATAGGCTCTTCTTATAACTACAAGTATAGTGGACTGGAGTTTTAGTTTACCGAGTGTCACAATTTGTTTTCAGCATACAGTCGGCTAACATCAAAAGCTTTTTATAGTTGTGTGTTTATCCTTTACTCTTGGCCGCCAGCGGCCTGAATTGTCACACTCGGAAATTCAAAACGACACTCCACTATACTACTGACAGCAGTTGCCCAAATGGGGCAACTGCTGTCAAAGCGTTAATCAATTGTTCCTAAGCCATACGAGGGGTTTCTAAATGACCAGTCGCTGGGATCGATAGAGAACACATAAGCTATAACACGCTAAGTAATCATCCTGACTATCTATCAATCATTAATCAACATTCTAAAACTTACCCAATGTCTCCTTCATCCTTGATATGAAGCTCTTCACATTTGATATTCGCAATGACTTCATGTTTCTGGCACATCACAGGATTAACATAATCTTCGGCGTCAGCAGAATTTTCCGCTTTAATCATTATCAGTTTCACAAGCTCATCACAGCATTCGGTCTTAATTTTAGATATAGGCATTTCTTCAATAACCATTTTTACAGTACCACAATGCGTTGCTTCACATAAACGTTCCAACGCTCGACAATCTTCCATAAATTCATGAAAATCTTTCAAATTCTTCAGGCAGGATTTACAAATCCAGGATTCCTGGATATCATTTAAACCCTATCAGAAAGAAAATCTATAATATTAAGTCTCATTTCAAATGCATTGATATCGGTAAATTTTTTATGATTTAACGCGACCCCACGGGAAATGTTTATTTCGGTGTATAAAACAAAAGTGTATATACTCAACAATTTTCTAAAATTAACCAACAAATTACTATTCTCAAACCAGATAAATCAAACAAGACTGTAATCATGAACACAAGTAATTACAAAGAAAATTCAATCATACGCTAAATATAAAGGAATGATAATTACTACATATTTCAAATATAATAAAATAAATGTTGATGACATTCATATAAACATAGAAAACACAAGCATTGAATTGGTAACAGAATATAAATATTTGGGTTTTATGCTAGATAATTATTTATGCTTGAAAAAAAATATGAAGAAATTATATTTTTTTATAAAATTATGAAGAAATTATAAGTTTAAATTCCCAAGTAACTGTGTACAAAACCATTATTCAACCCCTTTTTAAATACTGCCTACTTTACTGTATAATACCTAAACTAAAGCTTTTAATACCAAAACATTGACTTTTAAAGGTTTTATTAATTACAATAAGTTACCAGATAGTGTAAAGAATTCTACAACCGTAAATCAATTTAAGGCTATAGCTTGATGAAATATCTATATATAAAATAATATGTATTCCAAATTCTTTAGTTTAGATATAAAATAACGTAGGTATAAATCAGTATATTATGTATATTTTTCTTTCTATGTGTATGCTATGTATATTGTAAATTAGGGAGTTCCTATTTTTTAAATAAACTACTACTATAGCCTGATAGTCTCCTTATGCTGTGACATAGGCCCTACAAAAAAAAGCTTATCTAGTATGTATGTGTAGTTAACTCACCGCATATAAGATACCGCGCAGTTGCCACATGTAATTCTCAAATTTCTCAATATTCAATTAAACTATCATATTCCACAATACTATATAAAAATTATATATATTATTTATGAATGTCATAAAAGAATTATTGTACATACAATAATATATTATAGCCCAAGATGTTTTACATTTATTTTCGTCTACTTTAAATCATGGAAATTCCCTAAACATTTATTTTTATAGTTAAAAGCGGCAACGCCGTAGACGGAATACTGGATGATCGAGCAGTGTATCTCTTTTTAACTCATTGGAATGACGCGCCATCTCTGTTTGTTTGACAGTCCCCATGGACTCAAACGTTCGGATCTCTTACAGTGGCGGCTTTGCGGGTATTGCGCTCATTTCTATAATCTGCAACGGTCATTCGCATTGGGGAGATATTCGCGTATATATATATATATATATATATATATATATATATATATATATATATATATATATATATATATATATATATATATATATATATATATATATATATATATATATATATATATATATATATATATATATATATATATATATATATATATATATATATATATATATATATATATATATATTTTTACGTATTTATTATTATTATAGTTTGTAATTCTTAATTTATTATTGAGTTTTTTATTAATTTAGTTACCTCTTTTTATTCCCAGGCTAGCTCATTACCTCTTACCTTTTTTTTTGTTTTTTAAGCACGTAGTACTCTCTCCCCAGTAGTGAATTCTCTAAGGCTTTTGTGAAATTTACTGTAGGTAGGTATAAAAAATTTTCATGCAATATACAACAATTAAAAGAACATGAAACAAATATATATCTGGTTTTATTTTATAAAGAAATTTGGCGAAATTTGATTAATGAGGGAAAAAATGATCATCTCATAGACATAGAATGTATTCTGTGAATAGAGTGCCTTGTACTTATATTTCACTATTTATAAACAAATAGACACTATCCTATTACTAATTAAACACTAAAATGTATATATGTAATAAATTTGTTCAGAAAACAACAATGTGTATCTACTAATAACGCTAATTACAATTAAGGTCAGATAGGTATTTACTCTAAAATTTTCTGTCGCCTTCATATATACAATCAGTGGTACACATTGGTGTTGTCCTGGTCATATATTATACAAATGCTTATTATACAGTAGAAATTACCGTTCGCGGAAAGCGCCCTCTATTTTAGATCATTAGTTTCAATTAACAATGGCCGGTTGTAAACGAATATCGATAGTTATTGACCTTTTTATTGGTTTTCCTTATACAAATGATGTATCCTTCATGCTTTATCCATGGTAAGTACTTACTTTACTAAAGCTTTATTCTGTGAATCTTTGAAGCGAAACGAATTCGTTATTTAATATTGATTGCTTACAATATTAGAAAAAGTTGTTTAAGGTACCTTAATCCTGTTCGTGTTTGATGTTATAGCTACTTCTCCTTTTGTAGCAACTCCTATAGACGCCTTGGATATAGCATATATATGGATCGACGCTACTTCCTACATGGTAATTTTTCCATAAAATCTGGGAACTGCGTAGCTGGTTCCTTCGTGAATACTCTCCATAACCTCCTTCCTTCGTGAATGGTGTATGTTTGTCTTCTTATTTATTGATTTATATTAATATTTCTTATAAAATTTTCTCGAAAACCAAATTTACGTCTTCACCATTTTTCTGCTTTTTGGTTACTAGTCAACAAACTCCTTTTCTTTAAACAAGGGTCTCTGTTTTTTTTTAATCCCGTGCACTAGATAATTTAATGTTTACACGATACGTATTATTTTAAAATGTCTATAGCGCTGTCACATTATGATTTAACTCTCACTATTAATGTTTATTTAACCTTAATATAAGTATTACATTTCTTATAAATGTCTTTTGCACACTAAACAATTATCTTAACTATTTCCTATTTATTTAATGTCTATTTGTTTCCTAACTTTTATCTATTTTATTGAGTAGTATGTTTTTCTACTCTCTCTGTAATCTTGCTATAGAGTTGCAATATTATGACAGGTACTGTCATTAAATTCTCAGGAATTTAAAATATTTACAATAATCACAAATTTTCTTTATTATATGGCTTTATTTCACTGTACTACGTGATATGTCCATGTTTTACATATTTCACCTAATTGTCAAATCATTTTATATTTATATTTCGCTACCACACAGCTTCTGAAAGTTGGTTTTTTATTTGTGCTTGCACTACGATATCTAGAATCATGCCACTCTTATTTGTTATTAACGCTAAATATATTATTTTGGAAACTTATGTTTAACATCTGACTTTGTAATCTTGTTTTGTTAAATTTTAACTATATGTATACCAATTTGTATACCTTATTTAAGAGCAATCAATCTTATGTCATCAATACGCTATGTAGGTATGTAATCATGTTCATACGTTGGATATTAAATTTTAGATTTCTATCTTACTAACATCTGTGAAAGTTTCTATTTTCACTTTAAAATATATATATATATATATATATATATATATATATATATATATATATATATATATATATATATATATATATATATATATATATATATATATATATATATATATATATATATTGTGAAAAGTAATCTTGGGTTTGTAGCATTTCATTACATAGAAATAAGCAAATAGACGAATAAGAAAGAAAACACACTTACCAGTGCTATATGTATCTGGACATATATACGGAAACGAACCACTATACACACGAAAACGAACCACTTAGAAGTTGTACAAGTTCTTTCACCTTTCTTGAGGATCTTCAGAGCAGTATACGATTTATTTCATTGATCATTCATACTTGAATTTAAATTACCAATACACCAACACTTGCAGTGACGTTTTATGACATTAGTTTTTGACGGAACTCATTCTTAGAATACACAAACCTAGTCTACTATTTATATTTGTTCTATTTAAACATATGTATAAAAGCATTAGGCATACAGTTATCCAGAAGATGTTAAACTTTAAAATGCATAAAATCTTGTTGAACCTATTGAAAAACAACTACTTTTTCCAACTATATGCGGGAAAATATTGAATTATATATACAATAGAGTTCTGAAGCATTCAAAGAGGGAGTGATACAGAAATTGCTTGCTTAGTCAAAACTAAAATCATTTGTTGGTTGTATGTATTAATTATTTCTTCGAAAATTCTCGAAAAAAATCCAATGAGAAGCTGGTAGGTAGGTATGTATTGCATTTGTAATTATTTTTAAAAATGTGTTGTATTTAGTCTCGGTTTAGTTATGTAGGTACCTGTTAACAAACAAGCTCTGATATTTGTCAAAGCATTGAGTCAAAGTAAATTGGCGTTTGAGTGTTGACGATTTGGTAGGTTAGGTAGGTACCTATTTATACAATAAATATGACTGTATTTCAATTGGAAGTATATTTATTTTATTTTTCCGTTTTAAAGTCTATTTTTCACGGCTACTTAGCTGTTTTGTACATATTACTTTTGTTTCTTGTGGGAAATATGACTTAGTAGCCACCCACTAAAAAATGGTAATGCGCTGAAAGCAATACTTCATGAGTGGTGTGGAAAGTTGCTTTCATTATTAGCTGTGGTGTTGAAAATATCGATATAAAAACCTTCTACTTTCACCCCCCTAAGAAAAAAAAATTCCTACGCCAATGAAAAACATTGTGTAGGTCAGTGTTGCCGGTCGTTGAACTACACATACATATTAGAAGCCTTGACTAATTACACTTTTATTTTTATAATATTGTTAAAAAGTTTTGTAGGATTTTATTGACATTTATATTTTCTCAGGAGGGTCCTCATCGTAAAGAATCAGGGAAGCGGGGACGTAAGCCAGGCAGAAAATCTGCTGATAAAGTTGACATGAAAGCCAAATTGGGTAAGTTAATTAACAGCAGCTTACCGATAATGTATGTAACAACTTTACTACGATCAATAATTCGACAACTTAAAAATTAAATTTGAGTTTGTACATGCGTTCCGAAAGCATATACGAAAGAATAATACTTAAATAGCTGCTAAAATTTGCCTCTAAAAAGGTCATGATCAGTTAGTAATATTATCTTGGAGCCACGTATTTATTTTAAGTTAAGTTAAATTGAATAATTAACTGTCAACGTGCTAGGATATACCTATTATAGGAAAACAAGCATACGTTTCTTACAAATGTGTGTGGGATTATATTCCTATTTCAATAAAGTTATTATAATATACAACATACCAACGTTTGCAAAATAATCCAACAAAGAAATATCAAAATGAAAATAATAAATTAATTAAAAAAATGGGAAACTAAAAAATATATCACGAAAGATATAGCTAATACTTTAAAAAATGAATAATTCTCTTGCCCCTACATTTTATGGTCTACCAAAACTACATGTGTAAACCAAATATTAGGGATGCCGCGAATATCCGGATTATCCGGCCGGATCCGGATATTCGGCAGATTATGTCGGATATCCAATTTTACCGGGTACTCAACTATCCGGCCAAGTATTCGGCATTTCCGCTGAGGTTATGAACAGTTGAGTTAGGAACAGTTTTTCAGGTTAAAAGTTTAGTTTTTAATGTTTAAATAATTTGTTTTCATATAATATCTAGGCATTTTGTCTTAAAATAAGTTCCTTATTAATAGTACACCTGTAATGTTAACTAATTAAACTTCTTATTACATGTGCCATATATTGATTTGGAGTCATAATCTTCGTCGATTATAAAATATTCCAAGACATTACTAGACATTTTTTCACACGAAACGCAACCAACTTTCACGCTGTGATTCCCGCACATTATAACCTATAACCTTCGACATACACAGGGCGCGATTTCGGTTCAAGGTAGATATGCCAATTCCTCCGAAAAGTTGGTTTTATTTTAACTTTTCGGCGTATTTTATATTTTTGGCGTAAATAAGACAAAACCGATTGGTTGTTGATTTTATTTTGTATCATCAACAACATCATTAAACGTTTTCTTCCTGGCGACTCCATAATATTTAAATTATTTATATGTACTTTACTTTGGATTCTAATTTCATGACAGTTACTACAAACTACAACAGTTGTTTTTAGGTTATGTTCCCTCATTTATAGAGTAGTGCATTGGAATGCCGAATATTTGCCGGATATTCGGATCCGGCGATTAGTATTTGACCGGATACCCGGTTTGGCCGGATAATGAAAACTACTATTCGCGGCATCCCTACCAAATATTCCATTAAGGCCTACTGTTTCATATGTTTAAAGTCCATTTTATAGTTTAGCAAATTTTTTATCAAATATTCTAAACAACGTTGTTAGAAAAAGGAACCTATTGATACCATAAAACTTAATAACCATGAAAAAGTTTCACTATTATAGCAATAGACCTTGTAAAAAATATAACAAATAAACGTTGGACGAAATAAAAAATTATACTCATTACCAATAGAAGAGTTCTTATATGCCTTAGAACTCACATTAAATTGCACATTTTTTCAATGCAATAATACATATTACAAACAAACATATGGCTGTGCAATGGGTTCACCAATATCCGGTCCAATCTCAGAATTAGAACTAGAGGATTTAGAAAAAAACATAATCCCAACATTAAGCTATAAAATACCATTTTTCAAACGTTATGTTGATGATTGCATAACTGCATTTCCAACTGAACATAGAAATTCGATTCTAAATAAATTTAAAAGTTACCGTTCAAAAATACAATTTACAACTGAAAACGAATCAGAAAATAAGATAAATTTAAACCTTTCGTAATCTAATTTCAATATTCAAAACAATACGAAATATGTTCGAGAGTCTATTCTCGAACCCTGTTTCAACATGATGCTTCTGCATTAATCTTTCTAAATATACATAGGTTGGCGTTCCGCATAGTATATCTAGTATATCTCTATCTAGGATAATATATCAAAAATCTCTATCTAGGATAATTGCACTAGACAAGTCCCAACTAAATTTATATAATATCAAGCATACATGAACTATATTAAAAGATTAATGCGAAAGCATAATGGTAGAAAAGGGGTTCGAGAGTCTGTATTGGCGAAGAAAACTACAATATAGATATGAAGCCTAGGTGAATGTGATGATTGTATAAACCTTAGAATTCGAAATTAAATCATATACACGTCAAATTATAGAAGTTAAACGTAAAATTAAATAAATAAAATAATAGCCATTAATCTGATTTGACAGATTATATAATAATAACAAAAAAAGAAGTGAGTAACCAGGAATATCCGTGGTTACAGATAACAATGCAAGAGAGTTCAGCCATAGCGTTCAAAGAGTGAACAGCTCCGCTAATCATTTTTATATAATATTGTAAAATTTAATAGGTAAACTTAAGTAAATTAATTAAAATAGTGAGACATAACTGGAATACCAAATGGAAAAGTTTTAAAGTAGAAATAACTTCGTGTTAAGTGTTTTCGTCGAAACTACGACGTGAGAAGTGGAGACCAGGTAGCGTTCCCAATCTGTAGATGACTTTGGTAAGCAGAGAAAGAAGAGGAAGTTAATTTACAAGAAGTTCAAATTGTAAAAAGGCAGTAAGAGTGCAGAATCTGACGGTTCACAGTTTGAGGTGTTCCAGATAAAATAATAGGCCTGTAGCAGAAGGTAGCAACGTTCCAGATAGTACGGAGGCGTTCCGGTAGATGACAGCACCAGAGTCCAGCATCATTGTCAACAAACCAGTGTCGTGGAAATAGTGCTCACTGTTGTGCTTCGCAAAATAAAAAGGATTAACGTAAACATTTTGTAAGGCAATCTCAAACATTGCTAGTTTTATGTATATATATTGTTCCAGAGGCTAAGTCTCATGTATTAGAATAAGTTACGTAGGTTTACGTAGGGTATTTATTTAAGTTCAAAATTCAATTATTTATTTGCATTACAATTTGCATATTTCTATTCATACTTCTATTTGCATGACAATAAAAATAATCATACACAACTTCTTCTTTGTTTAATAAAACATAATAGTAGGTATCATAGATCCATTCACCGTTTGAAAATAAATTCAGTTTTGAAATTCTAATATTGTCAAATTTACATAGACCTAATTGGACCTCCCCCCCTAATGACTATAGTGTACTCATGCTTCTCAGTGAACCTTCTCCAATTATAAATTAGTGTTCATAGAACTGGCGCCCATAGGAAGGATCCAATAGGGAAGAAATAGTGTAAATATCCGGAAAACTTCAGGACGTTTCTTCGCTATGCAATCACTGTTATTATCTCAGTTTATCTAAATCTAAAAACGATAACTTGAATATTTTATAAAGTTATATTTCATGAATATTCATAAAGTTTCATATATCATAATATTCATATATCATAATATATCATATTCGTGGGACATTAGGAGTTCACATATACAACTAAGCACAATATATATATATATATATATATATATATATATATATATATATATATATATATATATATATATATATATATATACAGGGTGTCTTATTTTAATCGACCACCCTGAATAATATTTGCCAGTGATGGTATATGAAAAAAAGTTTCGTACAAAAGTTGTACAGTTCGGAGGGGGACATCCGATGCTGCTGATACTTTTGACCTCGGATCGAAGTCAAGGTCATTAGAAGTCAACTTTATTTTTTTAATGGAACCCCCTATTTTTTGTTTGGGCAATCAATTGTAGGTAAAAAAACGTACATCTTTTGTCTGAAACATATTTTTTTTAGTGCAAATTTACATGACTTATGCAGCTTGCAAAATTGGTATTTTTGAAATAAATAAAGTTGTAAGTTTGGAAATATAATATAATGCACCTACGGTAGGTTTTCATGTCAGTTTCCAGCTGTGTTTTACAGAGGTGATATTATAAGGTCTAGTGTACGTTCCTTTTTGAAAAAGTATTTAACGATAACTTATAAACAATAAAACTGAAATATTAACAAAATGAAATACACAAACAACATGGCGGGATGCGAGGCCATTTAATTGAGGTAAACTAAATTAAAAGAAAAGGTGTCATAGCACTCACCATTTCCGGCAAACAATTTCTAATCATATCTTTCAAAACTACTCCGGCTGTCAAGTCAACGACGTCATTGATATCTCCGTCTAGAACAACAGATGTACATAACCTGCATACTTGAACGTCCTCCTTACTCATCATCATTTCCCTTGGAGAAACTTTCTCAACGTCCGCCTTGTTACCGCCCTCCATGGCAGCCTCGATGCAGTGTGATTTAAAATCGAAGCTATCCTGGAGCCTCGTCAAGCATCTTTTGCATACCACGGCATACTCAGTCATATTAAAGTTCTACAAGCACTAGTGAGAATTAGATAATCTTAAAGGGGAACATTATTAAATACTCAACTATATTAATCAGCAAAATTGACAGCATTTTCTTTTTCGTATTGTCGATATTCTCCAATTCAGAAACCGGCGGTTTCTGGAAGCACAGTCGGCAGATCTGTTTAGTCGAATCGCCTATTGTTTCCTCCATTTTTAGGACCTCTATGTCGCCCTATGCCCTAGAAGGTTTTATCTCCTTGTATCTAGAGCGCGCGTTAGTTGCCCTTACAGGACACAGAAATAAGGTGGTGTTTATAAAAACAGAGATGAACACTAGAAAAGAGTAATCTGGGGTTTAATGACTTCAATCTTCTAACACATGCACCGCACAGCGTTACGAAATTTTTAATACACATCCCGTGATCCCGTGACATTCGTGATATCTCCGCGAACGCTGTCTTTACTGCAGAATAGCAGAATTAGCATACATAGTTGCCAGATTTTCACATTCTAAAGTAATGGGTTACGAGCAATGAGGTTGGTTACGAGTGTCTGGTTTTAATTTAAAAAACAGAAACAAGCAAATATTTTGCTCCACGTCAGACAAAGGAAATCAAAAAAAGGGAAACACCAGTCGTAGGAGGAAAGCTCGAGTCCGAGGAGGAAAGTTCCTCACAAACCACCACATCAGAGTTGAAGGTAAGGTCTGTGTCATTGAACTATAAAAGTACTGGAAGGAGCTCCGCCTCTTTCGAGATTCGGTCCAAGAGAGACAGTTGCAAAATCAATATTCTTATTTCACTTCTGCGCATTGGGACTAGAGATGTGGAGAAGGAATAGAACATAGAACGTGACAAGATGCGTGAACTGCTTAATAACGGGGCCGCCACCAGCCTCTGTGGTTTATTTACGTTGTATTCGGGAAACCAGCGGACCAGGCTACAATCCATGAAAACATAAAATATACAATTACTGTTCTGTTGACATACATAATATACAAGTGTACTCACCGGGGTTCCTCTGCCCCCTAACCCAGTACACCCTCCAGTGAAACGGCCCAATGCTTCAGCGACTAGCTAGTGCCATCCTAAAAATAAGTAGAGGCTTCCCCGGACACACAATTGCCGCTAAACAAAAGGTATCCCAACGACAAGGTAACACCTTATCGCGTCATTCGAGTCGCAAACAAGATAACCCTAAACTCGTAAGACCAGCCACTCGAAGGCACGGCGCCCAAGACTAACGTCTAAGGGTTTCCTTTATAATCACGCCCAACTCTATTCCCTATTTTTTTAAATAAGGTCAGGGCAGTCGAACAGTAATCACTCGTGTCGACACACACACACACACACACACACTGACTGACTGACTGTGTCGTTTCTCGCCTGCAGCTGGCCCCAGAATTTGACTAGTAAGCAATGTGAGCATTATACAAGAAAATATGAGAAGATTCATTACGTTTTTATTGATAGAAGTATTAAATATTTTATTATTATTATTGTGTATTTTATAACAAATAATACTTTATATAAGATACGCGTTACATGTCTGTTTATTTATTGATTTTTCACGTTATCGATATATCTTGTGCTGCTCTGAATGGTGTTTAAATTGGAGACGGTTACCAAGGCAAAACATTAGCTGTCGTAAGCACAGAATTTAGGATTGGTGTGAAGTTATGCACAGATTTCCAGCGACAGATGCTGACGTGAAGTCAAATAAAGAATCTGTGGATGACAACGTCTGTCATAGTAAGTGGCGCAAATCTGTGGCTGGGGTCTTCAAACAACTTTATAGACGAAGAAAAGCAGGTAGTGTATGATAGGAAGATTAATATCAAACACCCAAAATCTGTGGCTGAGCTACTTGTAAATAATAATTTTTTTGGAAATATTTAGACAACCCTTAGTTATGTGACAATACAATTTCGCAGGAATGTGAAGCATCCAATACAGTACATGGAAATGTGTATGGTTTTCTTTGTCACGCCTCGAGAATATTAAAAAAATTATAATTTATCGGAAAAAATTATATTTTTTGTACTTTCTATGAAATACCTAGAAAACCCTTTGATGTACCTTTATGAAATTTTTGCAGAAAGGTGAAGAAACCGATATAGTACACGGCACTTTGTATGGTTTTCTTTGTCACGCCTGGAAAATATTTTTAAAAAAATAATTTATCAAGAAAAGTGATATTTCCTTTTACTCTTTTGGAAAAATCTAGAAAACCACTAGATGTGCCTTTATGAAATTTTGCAGAAAGGTGAAGCATCCAATAAAGCACACGGCAGTATGTATGACTTTCTTCACCTTTCCGCAAAATTTCATAAATGCACATCAAAGGGTTTTCCAGTTGTTTTCCAAGAGAGTAAAAGGAAATATATCCTTCCTTGATAAATTATTTTGTTTTTAATATTTTTGAGGCGTGACAAAGAAAGCCATACACACTGCCGTGTACTGATTATACTGGAATAAAAATAAAACATTTTAAATTAAAAAAACGAGCCGTCATATCTCAACTGGCGGTACTAACAAACTTAATGACTGTACACACTTTATTTATTTATATATGTATGTATCAAATCAAAGTACCAAAGAGAATGTTCCGCTTGTTTACTTGAACGCTACAGATATATTTGCGAAAATCTAAGGTTATCATTTGTTTGTTTTTGTTCATAACGTCATTCTTATGTCTAATGTTCGGTGTTCACCATCACGCACAGCCATCACGTATCTAATACAGATACATATATGTTCGCCATGTGGTGGCGCGTCCTCTGTTGACGTGTTTTTCGCAAAATAAATACGCTCCAATTTGCACGGCGCAGTCCTAATTTCACATGAAATCACTATGAACAAGGTTATGCAAAACCTAGAGAATTTAATTATCTAAGTACCTCCACATGGAGCCAAAGACTTATGGCCGTTTGCACCGTTCGACTAAACAGTGATTAAAGAATGAATCGTTGATTAATTTGAAAATTCTGTTGTACCGTTCGTTAATATCATAGTTGTATGTATCCTAAACATTGATTGCTTTAACCGGTCCTTTTCGGATGATTAACGACCGATTAGTTTTCCTAACCTCGCTGGACTAAAATTTTCCGTGTTTTGTTGCATTTGCGCGTGTTTTTTTACGGATTTCCAGTTTATTCAATAATTTTTCTAGAAAATGGATTTCGCAGAGTTCTACCATATGTTTCTAGAGGATGATCAAGATATTCTTGATGTAACAAACTTCATCAGACAAAATCAAATAGACTAATAAAATTAAAGACAAAATCATTTTGAAGAATTAGATAACCTAACATTTTTCACACGTCTTCGCTTAAATTAATAAAGGATACAGTATTGAATTTACTGCAATTAATAGAGGCAGACTTGGAATATAATTATAATTTGTAAGTAATCATTTTCCAAAAAAATCCCGGTGTATATCCCCATCAAACTCGTTTTCTAATTCATAAACCGTCTTTTGGTTCATTATAGATAAAATGATGTCGTGACAAACGCCTTTCTTAATATTTTTGCTATACGCTATCTAATATGTATGTGTAGCTAACTGACCGCATATAAGATACCGCGCAGTTGCCACATGTAATTCTCAAATTTCTCAATATTCAATTAAACTATCATATTCCACAATACTATATAAATATTATATATATTATTTATGAATGTCATATAAGAATTATTGTAAATACAATAATATATTATAGCCCAATATGTTAGCCATTTTTACATTTATTTTCGTCTACTTTAAATTATGGAAATTCCCTAAACATTTATTTTTATAGTTAAAAGCGGCAACGCCGCTCTACCGTAGACGGAATACTGGATAATCGAGCAGTGTATCTCTTTTTAACTTATTGGAATAACGCGCCGTCTGTGTTTAAGTTGACAGTCCCTATGGACTCTCAAACGTTCGGATCTCTTACAGTGGCGGGTTTGCGGGTATTGCGCTCATTTCTATATTCTGGATCGGTCATTCGCATTGGTTGAGATATTCGCGTATATATATATATATATATATATATATATATATATATATATATATATATATATATATATATATATATATATATATATATATATATATATATATATATATATATATATATATAGTGCTGTTTAAATGTTATTGTTATACAATATCCCAGGCAGCATGGTGTCGTTATTATGACGTATTTATTTCGTCAGTTTTAGGTCAGGACATAAATACGTTAAAAGAACTAAAAGAGAGACGTCAAAATGACGAGAAAAAGTCACGGCCAACTGACGTTTATTTGACGTTTAAACGACGTCATTAACTGACGTTTTAATGACGTCATTAACTGATTATTGTAATAATGCTATATGCTATTAACTTATTGTAATAATGCTATATGCCACAAGTAAAAAAAAATAGTTAATTGTCTTTGAGGTTTTGAAAAAATGTTCTGATTTTTTTCAAAAATTTTTGAAAAAACAGAATTTTTTCAAAAAATTTTGAAAAATTTGTAACAGTGTCATAATTTCAACCACCCTGTATGCACTTACCCATAGATTAATTGCGTTTGTCACGCCAGTGAATAACCTCAGGGCCGCTGTGTTTGGTTTTAAAATATGGTATGAAGTTTGGTTTTACAGCTACTAATTTAGGGAGAGTGGTATTTATTTGCATTCCGACGGACTAAGTACACAAACTATAACAATAAATAAGAGAAAGGGTTGTTTGAGAATTTACTTTATTATCAGCAACTGCTTGAAGTAAGAAATATTAACAGCATTTTAAATTCAAATTAAAATCTAGTAACTTTAATTATTTCAATTTGGCTAATCAGATCAGATGGTTTTATCAAGAAGACAAAAAAAAAAGCCTTTTTTGTGTGTACTTGGGAGCCATGACACAGATTGTGAAATTTTAATAACTATTTCTACAATACTCTGGCTCAAAGTTTTAAGGAGGCCTAAGAAGAGCTAAGGTATGTAACAACTAACTCTCCTCTTTGTTTTGATATAAATTTCATATGTGAAGTACTGAAACACGGCACGTTTTCAGGCCTCTTATTCTTGTTATCTTCACTTGCACGATTGACACCAGTGGCACTTGACAGAAAGCAGTGAACATTGCACTGTGGAGGCAACCACTAGTTTCGTCTGTTAATTAGACTTTGGGTAACTTGTTGTAAAGTTTGATATCCGTGGGGCGCAGCGTTTAATTAATCCTGAAGTGAGCCGCGGTGGATCTGAGAAGCCTTTGAGCAAGCGTTTGCTTTGCATAGAGTGAGTACATCGGAGCCCCTCAAGCCTGGGCATTGGTCCTCCAGCAGGATTCATCCGAGTGGTATCCGAAAACAGTTATAGACGGTTTGTGTACTTGGTTCCGACCGTAAGTACCACTTTCTCTATTAAGGTAGCGTTGTGGGGGACAGCTTTACTTCACGTTTATGGTCACGGCACTTCTAGAACCAAATATATGGATGGTGATAATATCCTCGTGACTCTAGCCCTCTTGGTATCGTATTATATATATTTCCTAAACTTGTCGTACCTATTTTGATTAAGAAATTCCTAATGTTTCTTTGTAAACTTATGGACAGCTGTTCGTAAGGGCATTTACCTACCTGTAAAAACTATAATTTAGATAGTGTACCTTTAGTTTGTTTAGTTGGACATTTATTGTTGGAGGCCCAATCATTACCTACTCACCTAGGTAATACATGTGTTTAGGATTGTATGTCTTATTATTACCAGCGATATCACCATCGCCATTTATTTTATACTGTAGCTTGTGCGTATTCACAGTTCATTGAGCTTGCCTCTGCTAATTGTAAAATTGTAAAAAGTGTCACATGTCACATAGGTTAATGTATTAGAGTCGAACGTCGGAATCACAAATCATAGATTATTTAAACGGTAAAGTTCACAACAGATCTTTCCACATTGTTTTGTTGTTTTCGCAAGTTGTGATTCCCTGTGTCACACGGTGTTGTGGTGACACATTATTTGTCTTTGTTCAAGTTTTCGGTATTACGTCTATTTACACTTTTACACATATTTTATTTACACTTACTTTTATTCACACATATTTATATTTAGTTATTATATTTGAATCCGAATACAGTGTGTTTTATTTGCACCTGCCACATATCTTGCCAGCTGTGTATTTATCATTTATAAATTAATTTTTGCCGATTTTAGGAAAATCGGATGGCGCCTGGGCTGGTTTACTTATACGCAGAGTAAAGATCTAACTTGTCGGGAGTTTTAAACGCGAACTCCGAACTCACGACCGCTTGCCGTAAAGACGAGCAGCCGGCCTCTGTGGCATTGCCTGTTATCCTTAATTTAGTGTCAATTTTTAGAATTTTTTTAAAAAATTTGGAAAAATTTTTTTGAATTTTTTCAAAAAATTTTTAAAAAATTTTTAGAATTTTTTGAAAAAATTATTAGAATTTTTACAAAAAATTTTAAAATGATTTAGAATTTTTTTAAAAAATTTTGAAAAATTTTTTAGAATTTTTTCAAAAAATTTTGAAAAAATTTATAAAAAAAAATTGCTTCTGGGTCTTGTTTCCAGGATACAAAATTCTATTCTAATTCTGTATTTAAAAGAACTACAAGAGAGACGTCAAAATGACGAGAAAAAGTCACAGCCAAATTTTTTGAATTTTTTCAAAAAATTTTTTGAATTGTTTGAATTTTGAATTGAATTTTTGGTTGAATTTTTTCAAAAAATTTTGAAAAATTTTGTAATTTTTTGAAAAAATTCAAAAAATTTTTTGAAAAAATTCTAAAAATGTTTTTAAAATTTTTAAAGACCTAAAATCACCTTAGAAGAAAAGTGTGTGTATTGGAAATCGCTTTGCGATGAGAAGCTGGTAGGTAGGTATGTATTGCATTTGTAATTATTTTTAAAAATGTGTTGTATTTAGTCTCGCTTTAGTTGTGTAGGACCTATTAACAAACAAGCTCTGATTTTTGTTAAAGCATTGAGTCAAAGTAAATCGACGTTGAGTGTTGACGATTTGGTAGGTTAGGTAGAGGTACATACTTACACAATAAATATGACTGTATTTCAATTGCAAGTATTGCAAGTTTATTTATTTTATTTTTCCGTTTTAAAGTTTATTTTTCACGGCTACTTAGCTGTTTTGTACATATTACTTTTGTTTCTTGTGGGAAATATGGCTACTAGCGAGCCACCCACTAAAAAAATGGTAACGCGCTGAATGCAATACTTCATGAGAGGTGTGGAAACTTGCATTCGTTATCAGCTGGGTAGCTATTCTTAAAATCCGGGGAGTAGATTATCTCATGAGAAGTGGGCGGAGTTCTCTCGTAACCAAACATTTGCTATTCTTGAAAACCACAAAGCATTGACTTCACTGATTTGTAAGAGAACCTAATTCTCATGGTATTTTATAGGAGAAGTATAAAGGTCTCCTGAGAAAATTGAGTTTCTAACCCAACTTATAGAACGTAGTGATTAAAAATTATGTCATCTTGAGAGAAATTATAGTTAAATTGTAAGAATTATATAAATAGATATTTCAATTTACAGGTATGTAATAATATTTATAATATATTTCTTAATATTTGACATTATTATAATTGATAGGCAATATCAAGCCAGTTTTACGTGGTATTGAGTGACTTGCACGATGCTGAAGAGCAAGCAGATGGAGAACGTCAATTGCTTCAAATGACAGACCCATTTACATTGTCCGATGTAAAATTAGTCAAATACTTCCGAGTTTCAAAAGAACTAGCGAGACCATTTACTTATAAATATTTTCCTGTATAATTTTTGATATGTTGGTTATGATGTATAATAATAATATATACCTATACTTATTGCAAAATTATCTACCGTCTCTTTTATTAATATACGAGCCCCTTCCCATATCAGTTGGCCCACCCATTGAAATCTTAGTTTTTTGGTCAGCATCAAAACATAATAAATACTACAAGCTGTGTTTAGGTCTCAAAGTAATTAATAGGGCATATTTAATCTTATGCAGTAGAAAACACCCAACTTTATTGGTCTTCACTCAAATGTGTAACAAAGAAGCAAAATGTTGCAAGTACGGCGTTTTCACGTTCAACCCGTTCTTTTATTCATTACAAGTAAGCCTACAATTCGAAGGTGGCCATGGAAAACAGACGCCACAACAATTGAACAATTACTGCTAATACTCATAGCTGTCAGAATTCATTTGATACAGCTTCAAAGTAGTTGTGTTCTTTAAAAATGGGCAGAGAAAAGGTTATGGATGACAAAATTCGTTCACTTATTATTATTAAATTATCGTGGTATAGTGTAAGAAATATAGTTAGAAGATATAAAATGACGAGTTCAGTCGCTGCAAAGCCCCGATATGTAAAAAAAAGCAAGATTACAGATTGTGATAGAAGAGCGTTAAGAAGAATTATCCAGAAAAACAGACGTGCCACGTACCTCGAGTTAAGTGTTCTGTGGAGTGATGCCGTTGGAAGACGTATTTCAAGATCAACAACTCACAGAGAGGCTCACAAATTAGGATTTGGGACTTACAAGGTAAGTTTTTTAATAAAAAAAGTGAACTAGAAAAATTAAAAGTGACAATTTTGCATTAGGCCAAAGAAAAGCCACTTTTAATACCACGGCAGAAGAAAAATAGGGTAAGATGGGCAAAAGAACATAATGATTGGACATCTCAGCAATGGCGTGCAATACAATGGAGCGATGAGGCCCGATTCGAAGTTTGTGTTGGAGATAGTCGAAGTAGAGTTATTCGAAAAAAAAATGAAGCATTCCATACTGACTGTCTTAAAAGAAAAGTAAAATTTCCTGCATCCGTCATGGTGTGGGGAAGCATGTCATCAAAAGGAGTAGGAAAACTCCATTTTATTGTCGGAAACGTGGATACAAACAAATATTTGGCCATTTTAGAAAAATCACTTTACCGGTCATGGAAGAGTGTTTGACATCAGGCCAAAAATTTATGTTTCAGGAGGACGGCGCAGCATGCCACACCTCAAAACCAACTTTAAATTGGATTGAGGACTATGGTATACCACTTTTGGAATGGGTTTCTAGTAGTCCAGATCTATCACCCATTGAAACTTTGTGGCACGAGATGAAAAAGGTGCTACGGAAATACCCTGCTCGAACAATCCCTGAACTGAAGCAAAGGCTTCAGGAAATATGGGATTCTTTTACACCAGAATTATGCCAAGGCTTGGTTAATACTATGGCCCAACGAATTTCGGCTGTAATAAAAAATAAAGGTGATGTTATCCAGTGGTAGATTATAAAATTGTTGTTTTGTTAATTTAACGTATTTGTTCACATTTATTTCTTTTTATGTTAGTTATCAGTCTCAGTCACCTAAGATGTATTTTTGTGGTTAAAAGAAGTTGTCAAAAGAATAAATAAATCTGGAAGTTCGTGTCGTATATTTCTTCTTCTACTTTTGCTCCATAAGATGAAATTTCTGACTAATCCCTAGGTGGGCCAACTGAAATGGGAAGGGGCTCGTATATTAGGATGCATATGGTCATTGAACTACACATACATATTAGAAGCCGTTTAGGTCCCAAATTTTATTTTTTTCCTCTTTGGATATATGGATATAATATCAGCAATCATCAATTTTTCCTGTACAGAGAAACTAACACATCTTTGCCTCGTTTGTTCCTTACTACTCATACTGTATATTTTATTACACATATAGAATACATAATATAAATTAATGTTAACTTTCTATCAACACTTTTACATAGGAATGGTCCACCCACAGATAAAATATACTCGAATGCTCTAAGATGCAAAAAGCGGGGTTATATTACTACCGTGAAGATAGCAAAAATTACAGTATTGTCACATTGTTTCTCTGATTAACTAACAGACGATTAATTTGTAACATGTTTAAACAGCAATTAAAAGATAATTAACGATTAGGTAATCAGTGTTTAAGAATAAAACGGTGCAAACAGCCATTAATCTCCTAGGAACATTTAATAATTTTCAACCATTTAATATCACCAATGACAGTGTAGATTGAACAAAACATCTCTTTTATATGGACATTATCATTAAAATATTATCTCTACATGGTTTAGCATGTGCGGGATCAAATTACTCTTACGCTTGGTCGCATATCCACAATAATGACACTTGTGCATCGTCACCTCCGATTTGTCTTTATGTATGAGACTGTGGCTGTTTAGGCAATACTTGTTATCAGTTCGGTACGGACACTTATCACATTTAAATCTTCTCTCCGCTTCGGGATCACGGTGCTTCGCCATGTGCTTCTTCATATCAGCCTTACGCCTGGTCTCGTATTCACAATTCGCACACTTGTGCATCTCCACCTCCGATTTGTCCATATGTATCAGAATGTGCGAGTGTAGGTAGCGCTCGATATCCGTCTCGTATGCACATTTATCGCATTTAAATTTTCTCTCCGCTTTGGGATCGCGGTGCTTCACCATATTATGCCGTTTCAAAATACGCTTATGCCTGGTCTCGTATTCACAATTCTCACACTTATGCAACGCCACCTCCGATTTATCCTTGTGTATCAGACAATGCTCTTTCATATCGCGCTTACGCCTGGTCGCGTATTCACAATTCTCACACTTGTGCATATTCACCTCCGATTTGTCCTTATGTATCAGGACGTGCGAGTGTAGGTAGCGCTCGATATCCGTTTCATATGCACATTTGTCGCATTTAAATTTTTTCTCCGCCTTGGGATCACGGTGCTTCACCATATGCCTGATCATGCTATTCTTATACCTGGTCCCATATTCACAATTCGCGCATTTGTACACCACGTCCGATTTGCCTTTGTCTGTCAATGTGTATTCTTGACAGTCGAATACTTTAGTGAGGCCGCCACGTCTCGCAACGTGATCATCAGTGGAAAAATGCTTCCTGCCTGCAAATGTAGGAACATCTTATTGGCATTTATTTCAAAACGAAAATGCAAGAATTAGTATTGCCTACACTACACAATAAGTGAATTGTTACAAAAAAAGTGGTGTTTTTTGTCTTTCGCTGAATTAAACTTCCAAATATTATTCTTACTTCGAGATTCCTGAAGCATAGAAACTAAATTTGCTCACCTTTTGAAGCAGATTGCCTAGTCTGCCTCTTTCTCTTTAAGGAACTGCTCTGCATAGAATCGTTACACACCCCCAATGGAATGGAATCACCCATTTCTTCCCTATTAAAGACAATATTTGATTATCAATATTTGAAGTATTTTATTGTGATTGGATTGGAAATTTTATAATTACTATTATGTTCACTGATTTTCTGTTAAATGCAAATATAATACCTTAGTAATATTTTCCTTTGTTTTTTTTTAATGTATAAAGTATCTTTCATGTTTTTACAGTTCATTCAATATGTATGTATAGTTAACTGACCCCATATAAGATACCGCGCAGTTGCCACATGTAATTCCCAATTTTCTCAGTATTCAATTAAAATATCAAATTCCACAATACTATATTAAAGTTGTATATATTATTTATGAATGTTATTAAATAATAATTGTCACACAAAATATTATAGGCCAAGATGTTACGTTTTTACATTTATTTTCGTCTATTTTAAATATGACAATTACGTAAACATCTATTTTTATGGTTAAAAGCGGCAACGCCGATCCACGACCTTTCCAATAACGAATATTCGAGCAGCATATCTCTTTTTAACTTATTGGAATCGTATCTCTCAGATCGGGATCGGATTCTCGGATCGAATAGGATCAGGTTCGCATATCTTACAGTGGGGTGTTCGCGGGAATTGCTAATATATTATTTATATACCAACCTATGTAGGTATACATCGCTACGAGAGTTGAAATAAAAGAGTATGGCGGTTAGCAAACATGTTTGTTCGTTTCGTATGAAACCTGAAAAACGTAGATTTCCACCAGACCTCGCTTTATTTACGAGATAGGATAGGCGTGTTAAAAAAATTTAAGGAAAATATTATTTGACGGCAAAAATGGATAGTGGGTGTTAGAGCAGAGCCGACTTTAACAAAAAAAAGTTGATTTATGGGCTGCTCGAAGTAGGTACTGACGTGTACTGAGGTAGGTAGGTACCTATTACATCCTCCACTTAAGACGTTTCTCAAATAATTTTATTCAAAAAATATTCCAGTGCTTGAGGCCGCTAGGTTATAAATGCTAAATGCAACGATATACGTTAGGTTTTTTATTGGGATTTACAAAACTGAAAACGCTCTCTGGTTTATTACATAAGTAGGTACCTATTGTCCATTGACTTCATTTTTATGTAGGTACCTACTATCCTAGATCACGAATTAATAATTTACATCGGTGGGCAAAATTAAAAGTTCTATAGACTGTTTATAAAATTATAACCGTGTCCCTACCTAGCCACAAAAGAAAGGAAAATTTTCAATGACTGTAAAATACCTCAAGGTCAGTTTCTAATTTTGATTGGCTGTAAAAAGTGTGTGTATTGGAAATCGCTTTGCGATGAGAAGCTGGTAGGTAGGTGTGTATTGCATTTGTAATGATTTTTAAAAATGTGTTGAATTTAGTCTCGGTTTAGTTATGTAGGTACCTATTAACAAACAATCTCTGACCTTTGTCAAAGCTTGTCTGTTAATAATCTTTGTCTTTGTTGAGTGTTAACGATTTGGTAGATTAGGTAGGTACCTACTTACACAATAAATATGATTGTATTTCAATCGCAAGTATATTTATTTTATTTTTCCGTTTTAGTATATTTTTCTCGACTACTTAGCTGTTTTGTACATATTTATTTTTGTTACTTGTGGGAAATATGGCTACTGGCTACCACCCACTAAAAAATGGTAACGCCCTGAAAGCAATACTTCATGAGTGGTGTGGATGTAAACTTGCATTCAATATCAGCTGTGGTATTGAAAATATGCATATAAAAATCTTCTACTTTCACCCCCCTAAGAAAAAAAATGTCAAATGTTAATTCAACTATACATACATATTGTTCGAACTGTATGTTACTTACATTTTTAGTTACCGCATTAATGTTTACATTTCTGCAAATATTTTAAGTATAAATAAAATTCAGAGTAAACTTTCACATTTATTTTATGATCTTACGACAATATTTTGTAGAATTTAGGATGTTTTTAGGACATATTAATGAACATTCAGTTTTACTCTCAATACTATATTTTATATGCCTGCATATAAAAAAATATTGTGAAACATTAATTGATATTTTACATAGTAAGTATTTTATGAAAAATACTGGAAAAATAAAATTCCTATTTCCTTCTTTCAAAGATAAACTCATCTGGATATTCCTGTAATATATTTATAATCAACAAATATAGAGGCAATTTCTTTGTATATTATTTCATTGTATTGTCGTATTTTTCAAGTATTGATAAGGGATAAGGGCATGCTATATTTAGGTAGGCCTCTTTCTTTAGTATATTATTTGTTGTGCGGTCCTCTGTCATAAATGTTTATCACAAACTCTATATTTTTCAAAAACGACACTGGGATTCAAGTGTAAAAGCTGAATGTTATTAAAAATATGCAGCCATTTCTCACAAGCTTCCTCAAACTTTTCGGGCTTGAAAACCGCTGTCTGGAGGCCCGTTTTGGGAACTACACAACCTGTGAGACCCATTCTAACGCATACACACAAACACTAAAAATCAGAACTCTTAACCTCTAAATAATCATAAACACAAATATTACAAGGTTTTATACTTTACACAAACGTTTTTGTTAAACATCAAAGCCGAAGAAAGTCACAGAGTGCAATCTGCAATACCAACCAACCTAAAATAACAGAGTTCCAACTATGAAGGATTACTAACTTATGACGCCATGAAAGTTTCACTATTGATGTTAGATTCACTACCCAAGCCGCATGGTGACGTCATATTACGTTCTCTATTCGATTTTAGGTCTAAGACGTCAAGTGACCAATATGCGGCCGAACATATGACGTCATTTCTATGTCGTCTAAAACGTCACTTTTTTCTCGTCATTCAGACGTACCTTTTTAATCTAACGTTACTAATCCTTAGGACGTCATGAATTTGACGTCATATTATCGACGATAATTTTTTCTCCCTTTCGTTATACTTATTTCTTATTTGTCTACAATAATTAATGTTATGTTTAGTGTGAGACATTTCAAAATTTAAAACATAAAGGGCACCACAGCCAAATTTTTTGAAGAAAAATTTTTTTGAATTTTTCAAAAAAAAAAATTGCTTCTGGGTCTTGTTTCCAGGATATAAAATTCTATTCTAATTCTGTAGTTAAGAGAACTACTAGAGAGACGTCATAATGACGAGAAAAAGTCACAGCCAAATTTTTTGAATTTTTTTCAATAATTTTAAAAACATTTTTAGAATTTTTTCAAAAAATTTTTTGAAATTTTTAAAAAAATTCTAAAAAATTTTTCAAAATTTTTTCAAAAAATTCTTTAAATTTTTTCAAAATTTTTTGAAAAAATTCAAATTTTTGAAAAAATCCAAAAAAAATTTTCCAAATTTTTTGAAAAAAATCTAAAAAATTTTTCAAAATTTTTTTAAAAAATTCTGTTTTTTCAAAAATTTTTGAAAACATTCAGAAAATTTTTTCAAAACTTCAAAGACCATTAACTATTTTTTTTTACTTGTGGCATATAGCATTATTACAATAAGTTAATAGCATTTAGCATTATTACAATAATCAGTTAATGACGTCATTTAAACGTCAGTTAATGATGTCGTTTAAACGTCAAATAAACGTCAGTTAATGACGTCGTTTAAACGTCAAATAAACGTCAGTTAATGACGTCGTTTAAACGTCAAATAAACGTCATTTGGTTGTGACTTTTTCTCGTCATTTTGACGTCTCTCTTGTAGTTCTTTTAACGTATTTATGTCCTAAAAACTGACGAAATAAATACGTCATAATAACGACAAAATGCTGCCTGGGTATTGAAGCTAGCACTATATTTTCTATGGCCATCAACTTGTATTAAATTATTACTATTAATTGTGTGTGTTGCATACATTTTTTTATTGACCCTATAAAAACGTATTTGAAAACATTTATCGATGTTTAAGTGTTTACCCATTGTTTACCGTTCCATTAAATAGTTTGTTAACTTAATTTTGTAAACAGGCCCTATCATCATGGGAACAAATAGTTTTGTAAATTTTTAAATCACGGCAAAGGGCAATTTCTGTTGATTATTGCGAATAACTTTTCTCCAATATTAATAGACATTTCAAAACTTACCCGCTGTCTAATTCATCCTTTATGTGAACCTCTTCACATTTAATAGTCGCCATGTGCTCCTCGTTCACGCCAGTCACTTCAGTAACATCATTTTCAACATCTGGAATTTCATTTTTTATAATCGGTTTACCATCAAGCTCATGGCGGTCTTTAGATTTAAGCAATTCTTTAAGAGTATCGAAAGCGTCAATACCGGGACCCCCACACTCACAGGCTAGTCTCGTCTCAAGACATAGCCGGCACACTTTATTATGTGTATTAGAATCGCCCATTTTAGATTTAAATATAAATGTGAATCTGCAAATGATCATTTATAATACTTATCTCGGAAATAAGATGAAAGTAAACTAAGTCACTATTTATTAGATGATGGATTAAATGGATCATAAGTGTATAGTAGGTATACTAATTAATCATACTTGACTTGAAAAATATTTCAGATTTCCTCTTTATGATCTATTTCAAGCCCAGTTGTCTGTGATCTGACGAAATCAATGCTGAACCCCATTCGCATTCATATTCAACAATTCATTCTTATCACCATCAATCTACAAAAGTTTCTCTTTTCTGGGATGGGATATAAACACTTTACAATACAAAACAAAAGACTAGATTTCTTAAAACAGAACCTCAAACTATCTACAAGATGTTACCACAAAACATCTACAGAGCATGCACAAATACACATTCACAGAACATCCACAAAGTATAGCCTATAGCACAAAACATAGAGAGAGGCCCACAGCACGCAGAACTATATTTTGACGATTAAATAATTGATAATAGTTAACAAATTTTTCACATTTCTGTGCCATAGTACAAAATAAATTGTATAGCTCACATTAGTAGCTAAATAAAAGAGTTTGTGATTGGTACCGCCATTTTAGTTCAGAATTGAGTGAGTCAATCAGATTTTGACATTTGTAGGTTGTTTATATTCGCAAAATTGTGAGTATTGTGACATGCAAAGTAAATCTACCATTCTTCATTGTGAAAAACACAAAGGTAAGCTTCAAATATTTGTGGATATGTAGAAATGAGAATATTGATAGGCAAGTTGTGATTAAAAATTGAGGTTGTGTTGATTGTTGCGATATTGGCTTTGTGTCTAAAGAAAAATGAACTCAAAACGTTATTTCTAGGAGGTAATAGAACTTCATAACTTAAAATGACGGGATTTTGTGTACCTGAGTGTCACAATTCCACTAGGAAGGGGGCTGGGATGAGAGCATTTCCCCGTGATCCAAATAGGAGAAGAGAATGATCAAAAAAGATTGGTAAGGAAAATTGGTGGACACCTAAAGACGGTTGAAATAGAATATATTTCATGAAAATATAAGGCAAGCATAAAAAATAGAGATGAAACTAACAATCCACACCAATTTTTATTGGGCAACTTTATGGTGGTTGAAGATCCTCACATTCTGAACATCAGTCATAAGTTAAAAACTGAATTAATTAATAGATTTATAGTGTTTAGATTAAAAGTGAACTGTTAAAAAAAATACAAAAAATAACCGCCAAGGATAGTAAAAGTATGCATAGTGTTGTGAAGTAATCTGTTTATTCTTGTATTTTGTTCTGATTAATACGTTGTTTGATAATAATCATTCTAGAGTTTTCGTCCCATTCTTATTATTCATGAAAATACATATTTTACTGGTTAAGTTAGTAGAAGCAGTACTACTCATTTTTTAAACCTATTTTATACCGCATATCCACGTGTATTGATGCGAATGTTTGCAGTAAAATCATTTCTAAACTTTTTAAATTTGGCGCCACGAATTGTGATATAAAATGGCTGCCTTGGCCAGACTCTCATTGAAAGGTCTCTAGCAGTTCGATATCCCGTAGCACCATCTGTTGTCAAGTATCTTCAAACAGAGGCAAATGATAAAGTAGCACTCCCTCTTCTTTGGTAATCAACTTAAGAGGGCCACTTTCAGCCGCAGACCCAATTTTTAGCGCTAGTGTGTCTTTTTTAGGGGAAATATGAATATTTAGCTGAAAAATGCACCTATGGTGTATTGTAACAAAATAATGTAAGTAATCTATTGGCCGCGGTGTGTCACTAGTACATAGAATTTTCAATCATTATATCTCTGCAACCTACAATACACTTCTTGCCGAATTATCTTAAATTTAAAATGTAGTGATTTAAATATGTCGTGGTCATATGGTGAAACCCGTCACTTCACGAAGCTCCTAGACAGATCATGAAACGTTGACGTATTGTGTAAACGTACACTATTTCGTGATTTGACGTGGCTCTTCGTGAAACGCCTAACCATATTCGGCAGATCGTGTATTATGTCTCCGAACACCATTTTCCGCTATGTAGATATCGAAGTTTCATGAAACGCCTAACAAGGACAGTCAGATTGTGATACTTGCGGTGGTGTAAAGATACATAGATACCAGGTATATATTAGTTTATTTAGTTATTATGAAAAAAAAGTGCGAAAAGAGTGACAACGAGAAGTATTTAAGAAGCACTACAGCCGTTACTATGAAGAAAAGCCTAATAAACGTCCCTACACCGTCAATCAACTGAAACAGGTATACATATATGTTATTTAACTTGTTTTATTTTTTGAGGTTAAAATTTGTTTTTTGTAGATTGCGCTTGAAATTACAAGGGCTAAACAAAATAATGTAAACAAAAGTAGAAGGGAATATTATTTGTTGCAGACGTATGATGTTGTGGCAGTGAACGAACAAAATCACGTGATAGAAAAAGTTAAAAATAAAGATGATCCTCTACTGGGATACGGATGGAAGATCATTTTGTTATAGAGTATATATTTTATTTTTGATTACCTGAATAAGAGAAATTTATTTTTACAAAGTTATTTTGTAACAGAGAACATAAAACAAGTTGTTTGCCTTTTAATGATTCCCCTGTGTGCAATATTGTGATCTATCTGTTTTTGTTAGGCGTTTCATGAAACTTCGATATTTGCATAGCGGCAAATGGTGTTCGGAGACATAATACACGATCTGCCGAATATGGTTAGGCGTTTCATGAAGAGCCACGTCAAATCACGAAATAGTGGACGTTTACACAATACGTCGACGTTTCATGATCTGCCTAGGATTTTCATGAAGTGACGGGTTTCGCCATGTGACCACGACATACATAATATGTAATTCCGCTAGGATTAGTGGGTTTTTCCCAAGAACCGTAAAGAGAAGGATAGTTTACTCCCATAAGACCCTGTGTTAGCCTTGTAAACGAATCGAGGCTAGGGATGGGAACCCAATACTGGAACTGATACTTTGGAACAGGTATTACAGTTGGGATCAGCGGAACTGATCCATAGATAAAACAGAACGCGTACGAGTCCAACAGGTCCAACGAGCCGCAGTTGGTGATTGAGGATCTAACGAGTGCAGGATCAACTTAGTTGAACTTAGTCGCTCGGACTCGGACGCAGAACTGATACGCGTCGTACGCGTATTCATACGTAAAAACAATTGATACGAGCTAGGGATGATGTGCGATCGGCGCAGCGCCAGATTCTGATTTGTCGGATGATTGATGATTCGACATTTTTCCAGTCCGGACCGGAGTCACGGAGTGTATCGTTTCATTCGTTTCTAATACAATCGTGTATTTATTGATTGTGTATTTACGGCTGCTATAACAACGCTTTGAAAATGAATAAGAAATGTCATAGTTGTAAGAACCTAAAAAAAAACTAAATATGATAATAATTTATTATATTTATAAAAATTATACAGAGTAAATAGTATATATACAGGGTGAGTCAGTTTTTTGTAGACAAACTTTAACAGGGGATAGAACGCACGTTTTTAAAAAGAAAAGTGCATATAAAGATATGGCCGATCTAGCTTCCTAAGGAAGATACAGGGTGTTAAAATTTAATTTCTTTTTACATTAATGTGTAATATTTTCTGAACGGAATGATATATTCACTAAATATTTTACACATAACTTAACCTGCATAGGATCAACATGTTGTATTGTTCCTGTCGAAAATACTATAGTGGATGTTACTTTTTTCGGGTACTTCGACTATTCTGCATAATAGAACTTTTTTTTCGTACGCCACTGACATTATCTGATACATATTTCTAAAATAAAGGCCCCTTAGTAACAATTTTGATCTCTTGTAATTTTGCTCTAACTATGACAGTTTTCGAGATATTGGCCGTTGTTTCTCTGACAGTGTAATGTCGTTATTATAATTTTTTTTTCTCGAATTTTAGAAGGAATCTGCACTATAACGCTGTCCCGTCACTGAATTTGCTAAATAATAGCGGTGAAAATAGCCGACTATAGAAATCTTTCAAGTACGGACGGCAATGCTGTAGTTTACATTACTGGCTATCAGTGGCGTAGCCAGGGTTTAGGGGCGGCGGGGTAAGATATCAAAAAGGCGCAAAAACCCGTTTAGTTATTCAAATTACCTACCTACAATAAAGCGGTACTAAATTCTGAAAATATAACATCAAAAATAAACATATATTACAAAAAAAATAGGTACAATTGGTAATATATATAGTTTCATTCAATCATTGGTAATATATTATATAGTGTTATTATAAACGCCGTTGTTTTACGTTCATAAACTGATCAACTATGACAGAGAGGTCCACATTTTTAACATATATTCGATATTCAATAATGCTATGTCATTTAAACGCTGCTCTGTCATAGTAGATCGATTATAGGTTTTTATATTTTTTAGCCTACTGAATGATCGTTCTGTGTTATTTATTATTTTTTATTATTGCGTTATATTTTATATATTTCCACTAAAAGAAAATTTCTTCCTTTTTGAGTTGTTCAAAAAGGGAACTAAATGACTTATATTCGTTAATAAAATTCGAATTTATATCTGATTCATAAAAAGTTATAAGGTCCATTAATCCCTTTATGTCAATATCTACATTCGAAATCGTGGAAGACTCTAAGCAGATAAATTTATTTGACACATTTAAAAAATCCTCAAATCTTTCGGCCATGGTTGGAATAAACGTATCTAACGCGACATAAAAAATGTTTGTTTTAAATGTATGCCTCGGATTCATTTCCTTTCGATCATCAGGTGCTTCATCATGAAAATGCTTAGTTTTTTTAACCTTTTAGAATATTATTCAGTAGTGATATTACACTATCATATTACACTGTCATGCGCTTAAAGATATTTCACCGTCTATAATTTTTTTCAATGAATGAACAAGAACCTCAATATTTTCATATATAGAATTAACGGCTCTGGTATGGCTGGCCCAGCGTGTCGTAGAAAGCCTTTTTAATGTAGTAATTGTATCACTGACTGACTGACGACCTGTCCGGACCTGCCACCAGTGTTGCTGTGTTATTCCCGGGTCAAAGCTTTTCGTGCTGAAGCTACAAAATTGTGCCAGTTTGTCAATTTGTGGCCTAATTGTAGTGGCGGTAATTTTGAACGTCCGTCGGCGTCGAGATAATTATTGATGATTGATGTAAAATCTTACTTAATCGGAACCGAACTATCTGCCGATCAGCCATCTAGTATCGAGTTTCGGCCGGGCTGTCGTGTCGTGGATTCAACGTTGTCAGGCCAGAGTGCTTCAATAAATGGTAGTTTGGGGCGCTAATCCTCCAGGGGCGGGGGGGGGGCAATGGCCCCCCTTTGCCCCTGTGGCTACGCCACTGCTGGCTGTCTATTAAACAAATGTTTGTTGCAACACTCTTGTAAACACTTGCATAAAGTATAATACTGAAAAGACATTACAAAAAGAAGCTGATGTTTTTTTAGGCTTTAAGGCATATTCGACTTCTAAAAACTATGGAGGTTTGAATTTACCTCCTAGTAACATTGTAGAATATGTCAAACAACTGGAAACAATCTGTCTTGAAAATTTTAATAAAATTAGCTGTCACGAGAACGTTGGAGCAAAACTAAAGAAATTATATGAAAATGTATTATTTATACATCCTTGTGAAGAGTTTCCTCATAAATATTTTTTAAATCTATATTGTAGGGTGCGTATTTATTTTACAATTAAATTTGCTAACCGGGACATTAAAAATTGTTATTCTTTAAAAAAATCAATAAAACCTAACATAAAGTTAACCATCTTAAAAAATCTTTAAGTAGGTACTCTTTGATGGCCTCTAATTTGGAAAAACTTTTATTTATTTTATGTAATACTGTATGTTAACATGTATTCAAATAATATTTTATGTTAACATGTAATTTAAATCCCTATTTTGATTTAGTTGGTATTTGCGACTTCTTTACTGTTAGTTTTTATAATTATAAGCTTTTACCAACAGTATTTTTTACAGTTTTACGTTTTCCCCTTTTTTCCTAATGCACACAAAGCAAAATATAGGTCTCAATTAAAATTATTATGGTGAAATGTTTTTGAATCACCCCGGTAAGTTTGCATAAATCTCGTACACCCTCGTAAAAACAGGCTCTGGTAGGGACCCCTGCACAGCTGCATGAATCGTCGGCGCGTCTTTGTAAGCGCAAGATCAAAGTTCCGACGGACTGTGACCCTTCTTGTCTTGTTTATGTTCGGTGATGTTCTGGCCAAGGCGTTGCCACTATCTGATTGGTGCTGCCATTTTAGTTCAGAATTGAGTCACTCAGATTTTGACATTTGTAGGTTGTTTATATTCGCAAAATGGTGACATGCAAAGTAAATCTACCATTCTTCATTGTGAAAAACTCAAAGGTGAGCTTCAAATATTTGTGCATATGTTGAAATCAGAATATTGAATAGGCAAGTTGTGATTTGTGATTAAAAATTGTGGTTGTGTTGATTGTTGTGTTATTGGCTTTGTGTCTAAAGGAAAATGAACTCAAAACGTTATTTCTAGGAGGTAGTAGGACTTAATAATTTAAAATGACGGGATGTTGTGTACCTGAGTGTTACAATTCCACTAGGAAGGGGGCTGGGATGAGGGCATTTCCCCGTGATCCAAATAGGAGAAGAGAATGATCAACAAAGATTGGTAGGGAAAATTAGTGGACACCTAAGGACAGTTGAATTAGAATATATTTCTCGAAAATATAAGAAAACCATAAAAAATAGAGATGAAACTAACAATCCACACCAATTTTTATTGGGCAACTTTATGGTGGTTGAAGATCCTCACATTCTGAACATCAGTCATAAGTTAAAAACTGAATTAATTAATAGATTTATAGTGTTAAGATTAAAAGTGAACTGTAAAAAAAATACAAAAAATAACCGCCAAGGATAGTAAAAGTATGGCTATGCATAGTGTTGTGAAATAATCTTTTTATTCTTCTATTCTGTTCTGATTAATAAATTGTTTGATAATAATTATTGTAGAATTTTCGTCCCATTCTTATTATTCATGAAAATACATATTTTACTGATAAGTTAGTAGAAGCAGTACTACTCATTTTTTAAACCTTTTATTTTATACCGCACATCCACGTGTGTTGGTGCGAATGTTTGCAGTAAAATAATTCCTAAACTTTTTGAATTTGGCGCCACGAATTGTGATATAAAATGGCTGCCTTGGCCAGACTCCCATCTAAGGGTCTCTAGCTAATAAAATATTGCAGTGCCATCTTTCGCAGAAGGTCCAAAGTTTCCAAGATATGTTGAGACGTACACTGTAATACATGTTATGGATATCGATCGATGATGCCACGGTTTTTTTTCACGGTCAATTTCAAGTATGATTCTTTCAAATTCTAGAAAATATTCAGCGCTGAATTTTACTGTACACTCTAAGAAGGCCCTAGTGCTCCTAATGATATGTTTTGAAGAAGATCCTAGTTTTATAAAGAAAGATTTTAATTGTGGACTGAATCACAAGAAATGCGTTATATCTCAGTCATTACAAAATATTACTTAACATCGTTATATCATTAGGAGCACCATCGAATGCTAAATCTACAAGCAAGTAGAGTCGTGAAATATTATTCGTTGATTTTATTATCATCAAATTTTTTACTGGTGACGCCATCTAGTTCCAATATACTTTTAGTGTCCATCTTAACAGGGAGAATAGAGTTCTCCCGGCCAGGATCCCCAAACGAGCGGACTGGCAGACGCAGACTTTTCGGCGTATTTTAAGGAAAACATAACCTATTAGTTGTTGGTTTTATATGTTTTATTGTAACACTTTGTGCAGGCTTTATATATGAGGGTTAAAATACACTTCGATATCACGTGATCTCTTCCGATTCATTTTATTAAAAATGAATCGGAAGAGATCACGTATTATGGGACTTGAAGCCTTAGTGACGATGTATCAGCATGTGCGTGACCAAATTATACTTATACTTGGTCGCGTGTCCACAATTATCACAAATGTACAGCTTCACCTCCGAATTGTCTTTATGTATAATATTGTGCCTGTTTAGGTGTGTCTTTCTATCAGTTCCGTATGGACACTTATCACACTTAAATCTTTGCTCCGCGTTGGGATCACGATGCTTTACCATGTGCCGTAACAGACTGTCCTTATGCTTGGTCTCGAATTCACAAGTACTACACTTGTGCATCTCCGCCTCCGATTTGTTCCTGTGTACCAGATTGTGAGTGCGCAGGTCGGATTTAATAACCGTTTCATATGGACATTCGCTACATTTTAATGCTTTCTTCGCTTTTGGTTCACGGTGCTTCACCATTTGCGTCTTTATCCCACCCTTATGCATATTCGCACACTTGTAAATCTCCATCTCCGATTTGTCCATGTGTATCAGATTATGCTTGCTAAGGCGATACTTGAAACCCGTTTCATATGGACATTTATCACATTTAAATTTATTCTCTGCTTTCGGATCGCGATGCTTACACAGCATGTGCTTCAACACATTTCTCTTATGCCTGGTCTCGAATTCACAATTGGCACACTTGTACATCACCACTTTCGATATGTCCTCGTGTATCACACTGTGCCTCCGGAGGGAGCGCTTGAAATCCGTTTCATATGTACATTTATCACATTTAAATTTTTTCTCCGCTCTTGGATCACGGTGCTTCAGCAAGACATGCTGGTTAATATTATACTTATGCCTGGTCTCGTATTCACAATTCTCACACTTGTACATCTCCACTTCCGATCTATCCTTATGTATCAGTTTGTGATTGCGTAGGATGTACTTTAAATCGGATTCATATGTACATTTATCACATTTAAATTTTTTCTTAGCTTTTGGATCGCGATGCTTGATCATATGCTGTATAATACGTCTTTTATATCTGGTCTCGAATTCACAATTCTCACATTTGTACATCTCCACATCCGATTTGTGCACCTCTTCTACCTCAGACTTGTTGTCGTTGTGTCTAATCATGTGTCTTACCAAAATATGCTTCTTGTTAGTTTTGAATGAGCATTCTTGACAGCCAAATACTTTAGTCGGCCCCTTACATCTGGCAATGTATCCATCAGAAGAAAAATGCTTGCTTCCTGCAAATGTTAACATATTATTAGCATTTAATTCACAACGGAAATGCTAGGACTCACAATAAGTGAATTAATAGTATAAAAATTAAAGCAATTATTCAAAATTTGGCGATAAAAAATAGAATAGTGTTACATTTAGTTACTTAACAACTGACTTTTCCAATTATCATTTCCAATATTCCAAACTGAGTGCGGTTTCTGCTATAGGATATAATCATTTTAAAATCTCCAATATTATAAACCCAAAGACCATATTTGAAATTATGTGTACTGTTACGTTCCTGCATTCGAAGTGCAGAGCGTGTATGCGTGTAAGTGTGTATTGCCGCGCCTAATTAGTCAACCTTCATCATGTTTCCAGTTAATATTTTTTTTGGACAAGTTCTCTTTTTTTTTGACAGTAGAATTTAATTTAATTTATCTAACGTCACCGAATACAGATTGTTGTTGGTAATCTTGTGATTTTTTTTTCTTTTTTTAGAATACTGTAGATAAAACGACTAATTTCAACTTGCATATCCACTCTTTTGTTAACTGAGGACGGTTTAAGTATTATACAGGGCTAACTAAAAGGTTGTTATATAACCTTAATTTTAAAACACTCGGCGGAATAATTTCGTAACCAAATTCTTTAAAAATACCAATTTTTGTTAAGAACCATTCCTTTCCTACATTTTGTTTTTTGGTCCATGTCTTTAGATACATTGGTTCATTTTTAAGAGCAAAATGAGTTTGTCACCAACAGTTTACTGTTAATTTACTCTGCTGTTTCAAGTGATATGTAAAACGTAGGCGGCGTATGTCAACCAAAAAACAATGATTGGGAGTATGCAATCTCATTTTGACACATTTTTAAAAACAATACGGTTTTGAGGAATATTCAGCAATTTAAAATAATGAATCGTGTGAGACATTTGACAGTATTGGAATTTGTAAGAGCGCAAACTTTGGTTGAAGAGGTTAGAAGTATGCGATATGTCTCTCGAATTCTGGGTGTTAACCATTCGACAATAAGTCGAATGTTAGAACGTCACAGGGCAACTGGTTCTCACTCCAGGAGACATGGGCAGGTTAGAAAAAGGGCGACGAATGTTAGGGATGACCATTTTCTCCGCCAAAATTCTTTAAGAAATCGGACAGTAACAAGTTCGCACGTGAAGAGTGAACTTGAGATGGTTAGAAATGTTCAAGTTTCTGCTCTTAGTGTAAGGAGAAGAGTACAGGTGGCAGGTTTGATAAGTAGAAGGCCCATAAAGGCACCAGAACTTACCAGGGCTCAGAAGGTAGCTCGCGTACGATTTGCACGAGCACATGAAAATTGGACCATCGATGAATGGAGGAAAGTCCTATTCTCCGATGAAACAAGAATAAGCCTAAAATCTTGTGATGGGCGGCAATGTGTGTATAGAAGATAAGGGGAAAGGGAAGCTGCCTTCAATTTCGTTCTAAACGAACCCTTTGGTCGTGGCTCCAAAATGTTTTGAGCGGGTATTTCTTTCGATGGCCGTACGGAGTTCGTCCCTATTCATGCAAGGGCAATGAATGCGGAATACTACGTAGAAAACATTCTCCAGGAGCATATAATGCCCTATGCTCCGTTTATTAGTCCTGATTTCATATTCATGCAAGATAATGCAAGACCACATGTAGCAAGAATTTGTGTTGAGTACTTGAATGAAGTCCATATTGATGTTATAAACTGGCCAGCACGAAGCCCGGATATAAATCCCATCGAACACCTATGGGACATCATTAAGAGAGCAGTGAGACGACGTCTACCAGCCCCACAGAACCTTCAACAGCTGGAACAGGTTACTCTTCATGAGTGGGATAATATTCCTCAACCCGTCATTCAAAATCTCATTAGAAGTATGCCACGGCGGATTCAGGCTGTAATCCGAGCTAGAGGTGGCAACACAACCTACTAGGGATCAGCTCACATAATTTAATTTCTTTGTTTTCCTCTGTTTTCTTGTTAATTAAAAAATGTTTCTTCTCACCCTGAAAGTTTTTTCAATTGATTTCTGTATGGTGCGATAATTTTGGACCAATGCATCTAAAGACATGGACCAAAAAACAAAATGTAGGAAAGGAATGGTTCTTAACAAGAATTGGTTTTTTAAAGAATTTGGTTACGAAATTATTCCACAGAGTGTTTTAAAATTAGGGTTATATAACAACCTTTTAGTTAGCCCTGTATAATACCTAAACCGTCCTCAGTTAAGAAAAGACTGGATATGCGAGTTGAAATTAGTCGTTTTATCTACAGTATTCTAAAAAAATTATCAAAATTGGACTAAAAGTAAAAAAGTTATGAGACCTCAAATTTTAGCAAATATTAACGTGGTGCGATAATTTTGAACAGCAGTTTATTTAAGTAAGTTTTTCATTTTAACCTCCGCTTGCTTCTTGTTCGTCCTGGCCCTTGATCCCATGCCAGTAGTATAGTGTCTCGTTGCTCTCCGATTGTCTCTGGTCGTACCTAGGTCCAGTGGCCTTCACCACTGGTGGCGTCCAATCACCCCGGAATAATTCACTCCCACCACATTTGTGCCTATTTCTTATAACTTTACTTCCTTAACTTCCTGCTGACTTAGGTTTTATCCTTGAGCTAGGTGACGGGGCAAGTATTTTCACCTATATAATTGGTAAACAGAATTACCAAAAATATCTAAGGCCAAGGTATAACAGTACCTTAAATATTTCAGGTTTTTTTTTTCGCTGAATTTAGCTTCCAAATATTATTATCACTGAACTCCCGAAGCATAGAAACTATATTTGCTTACCTTTTGAAGCAGATTTCCTAATATCCCTTTTTCTCTTTAACGAACCGCGCTTCCCAGAATTTTTATACACCGCCAATGGAACGGAATCACCCATTTCTTCCCTATAGAAGACAGTATTTGATTATTTATGACTTAATTCATTTCTTTGACGGTTGGTTTTAAATCTTGAGTATTTTTTGGGATTTGGGAAACATCATCATCAAAAATGGGGTTCGAGAGTTTCTAGCTACGAACCAGAATAATACGTCGAAGCAACGCCTCATACATAAATCGAAGTTACGCAACAGAAAGTCTGATCTGATTGTATTCTAGTGTTTAGAATTCGAGGTTATATAAAGTGAGAATGAAATTTTAAGAGTTTTACGTCAAATTAAGTAAATTAAATACTATGCATCAGTCTGATTGGCCAGATTAAACATCATAACGAGAAAGAAGTGAGGTAACCAGGAAATGCAAATGTTTTTCAATACGGCATATCCGTAGTAACAATCAGAAACTAAGAAAAGAGTCCAGCTAAGGCGTTAGATGAGGTAACAGCCACGCTCCGAAGTTTCATAACATTTGTTATAAATTAATAGCAAATCTAAAATAATAATATAAAATTTGTGCTAAATAAGCAAGAATGCCAGCGTAAAAGTATACAAGCAGAAATAACTGCAAAATTAGTGTTTTCGTGGTAATTAACAAGTATGGAGTAGAAGGCTTGGTAGCGTCCCAGCCAGACGAGATTTGTGATTAATATAAAAAGAAAATGAAATAACTTTCTCAGTAAATTCGAGCGATAGAAGAAAATAATTGCAGAAGTAATAAATTAAAGGATTCAGGGTGAATATATAGCAGCATTCCAGAGGCATTACGGCGATATCCGCTAGATGACACCACCAGAGTTCGTGTACCGTCTAGTTCGTGTATCAACCAGTGATATCAAGAAAAGTGATAAGTTGTTGTGCGTAGTAATAAAAAGGATTAACATAATTTTCAAAGGTAATAATTTCAAACTTTTGCTAGCTTTAAGAAACATTGTGACAGAGGACTTGGTCCCATGTAGTAGATATAAGTTAGGTAGGTTTGCGTAGGGTAGAAATAAGGTCTCCAGATTTTGTTTATTTTATTATCTATATATATATATATATATGATAATAAACGTAGTCAGTGGCGTGCCCAGAAATTCCGTCTGGGGGGGGGGTTAAGTGTATGGGAGGGGAGAGAGGGACGATAAAAAAAATCTAAGATCGGTAATTAAAAAATATAATAAGAATTCAAAGAAAAATCTATTCTTAAAAAGAAACAAAACTGATTTTAAAAAACCTGCAATCCAAAATCAAGTCTTCGTTTTTTGGATTTGGCCAAGTCATAAATTACTTGGTATAAAAGGGAAAAAGTTTATAATTCATTATCCGTGTAAAATATAAAATTTTTATACAATATTAAAAACTTCAGTAGTTAGATTCTCACTTTTTATTTGTTAAACATAACAATTTTTTCGCCAACACAGTGGCTTCTTCAGATGTTGAATACAAGCCTAATTTTTATAATGTGAAACAGTGTTTAAATAGTAAGGGTAATTCTAGGTTTAATACTGTGGCGATTCCTAGTCTTAAATTATTGTAATTAAGTTATAAAATTCAGCAAATGGTATCGGTAAATATTTAACAGATTTTGGATAGCATGTATACGTCCCCAAATAAATTTAATCAAGGACATGAGTTTGTTTCTAGTTGATCATTTAATATAGTTCCAGATTTCTTTGTCTTATTAATCTCTAAAGATTCTAATAAATTTATATAACATTTTTGTTTAGTATAGTGATGTATCTTTCTTCGGTTTTTCTTTTTTCGCTTTTTGTTTGAAAATTCTGAGCCTTGGGAGGGGTTTGAACTCCGGAACCCCCCCCCCCCCCCCATGGACACGCGCCACTGAACGTAGTCATATCCAATCAACTTCTTTCTTGTACTTAAGAAAATTTTCAGGAAATATTTTAAAATAATACAATTTGAGATTCAACAAAATTCAATAAATTCAATAAAACATTATAAGACCATAAAATTCACTATTTTGGAAAAGTAACTTCATTTTCAAAGGTAATCATGCAAAGAAATTTATCATAGGCCTAATTGGACCCCCTCTAGGACTAAGACATGAGCACTCTCATGTCTTAAGTGATCCTTCTAGTAAAATAGAAATTAGTGTTCATAGAACTGGCGCCCATAAAAAAAGGCATTCAATAGGCAAGAAATAGTGTAACTATCCTGTATCTCGCCCTATTATTTGAGGTAAATTGTACAGGAAATGAAAGAAACTGCTCACAACACGACTAATGTATTTTCTTATATATTTTTCTTTTAACTGATAGCTTTATAGAAACAAAAAAACAAAACCACTAATTAGAAACCTAAAACTCTAACCATTTTGCAATAAATAAATAAATAAAGTGCATAGAGGCAGTTTTGCAAATAAAATTAAAAAATAGTAAGTCATAATCCGCATTTTCCCTCTTATTCATCAACCATGTTTATTTAATGGTATCAAAAACAAAAAAAACATTTTTCTCTACCAAAATAAATGTAGAAATTCAGTCAAGACATAGAATAAAAATCTAATTTTTTCAAACAGGAAAATCCTCAGTTTGTTTTTGGCATCCATTCAAAATATCATCCTCTTCGCATGCAGTGGCTGAATTTGACAAGTGACTTTTATAAAAAGTTTGTTGTGAAATATTCCTTCAATCTTTCCCATAGTGTTGAACCAGCAGATTATCAACACCACTTTTGTCACACATCCATTGGTTGCCTAAAGGTATCCCTTTAGACGACAGCGAGGAAACTGAAATTTTTTTTTGCAAATGCCTCTAGGACGTCCACTGCCTCTACCGTTATTACTGATAAAAATGACCTTCACTTTTACAAGATACAGTAATTGAATACATCGTATATTATTGCAAATAATTTTGTAAAATAAAATAATATCAAATTTAATTCTTTGATTTGCGAGAGTCATTAGGTCCAGATTGTGTTTTTGAGCAAAATTTGTTATGATAATTAATTGAAATTTAAATGTTCATTTAATCAGGCGAATGACCAGTCAACTAACGTTGACAACAAAGATAGGGGGGAAATTGAATGTGTCAAATACTATTCTCTATCGTTTTCTACGCTGAAGGCCTCGTTCTCTTCATAGTATGGATAGGTTAAAGGGTAATAATGTAGAGGTAGGGTAATAAACTGTATCAGTGACAGTTATTCTCACGTGCAATACGACGAATTGAGAGCTTGAGTGAATAGTATGAGAATCAATGAGCAACTGAACATTTAAGACAAAAGAGAGAATGGTTGGATTGTATTGTGTGTTGCCTAAGGTTAAGGGATAATCTCTGAGATGTTCAGGTGTAACCCATTGTTTACTGACCAATTAAAAATTTGTTAACTTTTAAGGCCCTATCATCACCAGAACAAATAGTTTCGTAACGTTTTAAATCATCAGCAAATATCAATTTCTGTAGATTATTGCGAATAACTTTCCCCAAATATTAATAGACATTTAAAAACTTACCCACTGACTAATTCATCCTTTATGTCAATCTCTTCACATTTAATAGTCGCCATGTGCTCCTCGTTCCCGCCATCCACTTCAGTAACATCATTTTCAACATCTGGAAATTCATTTTTTATAATCGGTCTACCACCAAGCTCGTGGAGATCTTTAGATTTAAGCAATTCTTCAAGAGTATCGACAGCGTCGATACCGGGACCCGCCAACTGCCACAGATGCTCCACATTTTCACAACTCTTCATAAATCTGTAGTAGCCCACCATGCTGCCTAGGCATAGTTTACAAACCGGAGGTTCAAGGGAACTACTTAAAACCTGAAGATATAAATTCGGGTACGTTTAGAACCTTGTATATTTACTTGCTATCATTGGAGGCAAAATTTTGTTTATAAACAAACAACAAATAGGAATCAGATACTTACGATTTTGGGGAAACAATTGATAATCATGTCTTGCAAAGGAATTCCAACTGTCAAGTCGGAGATGTCACTGAAATCCGCGTCTTCAATGACGGACATACATAACCTGCATACCTTACAGTTCCCGAAGTATATCTTCTCATCTTTCATTACCATGTCCTTCGGAAAAACTGTTTCAACCTTGTTGCCATCCTCCACACGAGTAGTGAGGCATTGGGTTTTAAAATGAAAACTATCTTGTATTGTCCCTAGACAAATGTTGCATGCAACATCATAGTCCGTTATATCAAAGTTCTACAAGCAGTCATAACGATTAGGTACATGTAAAAGTAGGTTATAAAGAGGCTTACTATATTAATCAGCAAAAATTCAAGCATTTTCTTTTTTATTTCGTCGATACTGCCACACTCACAGGCTGGTCTCTTCTCAAGACATAGCCGGCACACTTTTTTATGTGTATTAGAATCGCCCATTTTAGATTTAAATATAAATGTGAATCTACAAATTATTATTTATAATATTTTCTCGGAAATAAGATGAAAATAAACTAAGCCACTATTTATTAGATGATGGATTAATTGTATCATAAGTTAAGTAGTAGGTATACTAATTAATCATACTTGAGTTGGAAAATATTTCAGATTTCCTCTTTATGAACTATTTCAAGCACAGTTGTCTGGGATCTAACGGAACCAATGCTCAATCCCGTTCGCATTCATATACAACAATATTCATTCTTATCACTATTAATCTACAAAAGTTTCTCTTTTCTGGGATGGGATAACACTTTACAATACAAAATAATAGACTAGATTACTAGATGACTTAAAACACAACCTCAAAATATCTACAAAATTGATACCACAAAACATCTACATAGCATGCACAAACACACATGACAGAACATCCACAGAGTATAGCCTATAGCACAAAACCTATAGAGAGGCCATGAGCAATAACCCCTCTAATAAGGACAAAGTGCTTACTTTAAATTTCATGGTGACGTCACGCTCTGGGGGCTTAACCCAGATGGAGGCTAATATACTCTCTAAGCTAATTCAACAGGCTTCTCTAGGTCGGTCGAAGCGGCGATGTCAGAATGTGTTCCAATGTGACGCTTCTCTGTCTAAATGTTATACTGTATTTAGAATGTAAACAAAATAAAGTAGCTTTCTCATGAGTCAATTATCAAATCAAATTGGCCGCAAAAAGTCATTAAGAAGCAAGCAACTAAGAACTCTCGTGTCAATTGTAATTTGGCAACCCTGTTAACGATGTTATGTTTTGGGTTTTAGTATAGGACGCCGCCGCGGGCCAACAATAACACCTCTAGAGGGGTTATTGTTATTTGTTATTGCGCGCGCTTGCCTAGTTCCTTATCGATTCTTGATCTTTTTTAACGGTTTATTTGTTGCGGTATTATATCATAATGCCCCAAAAGTGTTGTGTTCCCGGTTGTACAGGAAATTACGATAGCGGTAGAAAAGTTCGGGTGTTTCGTTTTCCCAGAGACGAAGAGTTTCGCAGAAAATCGCTCTCTGCAATTCCACGTGAAAATTTTGTGCCGAGTGTGTGAGTGCCACTTTGAAAAGGAAGATTTTATTTACAAAATTGCCCAACAGGATACAAAAACTGGTGAGATCGTTTCAGTTATTTTAGTTTTACCCCGGTTAAAAGAAACTAGCGTACCAAGTAAATTTCCGAACTTTCCCAAATACTTGTCAAAAAAATATCGTATCGAAAAAGCAAACACGAAAAACTTACAGAATTACGTGAAATACGTGAATTACGTGAAAGCTTAACCATCTTGTGAACTTTATGTCCAATGTACTTAAAAACTCAAAAATAGAGGACGAAAATGTTTCCCAAGGAATTGAATTTATTTCTGATCAACTTAAATTGCGAACATTATCAAAGGAACGTTATAGATATTCCACTACCACTATGGTTTTTTTGCTCAATTTTATATACCTACAATTAGTCCTCATGCATATCGATATTTACGAAATCGTGGACCTATAATTTTGCCCCATCCCGAAACAATCAAAGGAGTCTGTAATGGTTTTCTAACTGATCCTCATATTGATGAGAAGAAAACTTTTTTAACATATGCACAAAAAATCTTTAAATATTTAAAAGACCAAGACTCACATTGATCCATATTTAGATTATAAATGTGGTAATGTTGTAGGAGCTGCAATAAATAATACGATTCGTTAGCGACATCTGCGTATACATTTATGATTACTAGCATTTGTTCAAATTTTAAAGTTGTTCATATTGCTCCTGTGTCTAAAATTAGTCACGAAATGCTTTTCAGTTTTCTTAAAACAATTAACCATCTAGACTCTAACAATTAGACACATGTAAGCTTAACTGTATTTCGAAACAGTTAACCATTTCAATTATTCTTTACCTGTGTTTTTCATAGACTTATACCGATAGATTTATGCCGTAATATCTTTGTTTAGTTTGATCTTTTTATTGATCTCCAAAACTACATTAAAACGATTTCAGACATACCTACCTAAATAACTACATAAAGCCCGTAATAATATAAGTATCTCGTAGGCCTCCGAATGGTGACGTCACGAGGCAACACTTTGTCCTTGTATTAGAGGTGTTGTTGCCATGAGGCCCACAGCACATAGAACTATGTCTTGACTGAGATGATCCTGATTCAATATGGAAGTTCTTGGACACTCCTCAAATGTCACCAGGACAATGATGTTACGGCAATATTTAGAACTCCCATATTTATCGAGAACAAGTAACCCGCTCGAATTTTGGAAGACACATTCAAGGATCTTTCCTGATCTCTATTGCTTACAAGCAAAATAGAAGAGTTTTTCTAAAGCTGGACAACTGACAAATGACCGTCGTAACCGTCTTACCCCAAAAAATTTGGACTCAATAATTTTTTTAAATAACATTTTGAAAGGATAATTTTGGCTGTGAAAGGTTTGTAAAATAATATTTTTTTAATTTTATTATTTCTAAGAGATTATTTTTGTTGGGGACTTTTACATATTTTATTATTATATTATTATTAGCATTAAGCATAATTATCCAAAATCTTTTATTTACTAATTAAATCAAGTTCCACCTAATTTTTGTTATATTTATTTCCTGTTTTATGAATATAAAATATAATATAATTAATATAATATAATAATATAATTGGCAATTATATTATTTATAAAAATTTTTTAAATAATTCAGTACAAAAGTTTATGCCGCCGATTGTACTTTCTTATAGGTAAACGCAACACAGCCCCCTTATTTTATTTTATCTCTGTTGCACTGCATTAAGTCATCGGGTAGGGGCTGTCATTTTATCCTGGTCCAGTAAGAGCGATAAAACGATGTAAATATAATGAAATAAACGGAGACGAAAGCTCCCTTTTCTATAACTGTAGTATATTCCGTGTTCCGTGAGCTAGCCACAGTCACAGTGAAGGGTCACAGTCCGTCGGAACTTTGATCTTGCGCTTACAAAGACGCGCCGACGATTCATGCAGCTGTGCAGGGGTCCCTACCAGAGCCTGTTTTTACGAGGGTGTACGAGATTTATGCAACTTACCGGGTTGATTCAAAAACATTTCACCATAATAATTTTGATTGTGACCTATATTTTGCTTTGTGTGCATTAGGAAAAAAGGGGAAAACGTAAAATTGTAAAAAATACTGTTGGTAAAAGCTTATAATTATAAAAACTAACAGTAAAGAAGTTGCAAATAACAACTAAATCAAAATAGGGATTTAAATTACATGTTAACATAAAATATTATTTTGAATACATGTTAACATACAGTATTACATAAAATAAATAAAGGTTGTTCCAAATTAGAGGCCATCAAAGAGTACCTACTTAAAGATTTTTTAAGATGGTTAACTTTATGTTAGGTTTTATTGATTTTTTTAAAGAATAACAATTTTTTATGTCCCGGTTAGCAAATTTAATTGTAAAATAAATACGCACCCTACAATATAGATTTAAAAAATATTTATGAGGAAACTCTTCACAAGGATGTATAAATAATACATTTTCATATAATTTCTTTAGTTTTGCTCCAACGTTCTCGTGACAACTAATTTTATTAAAATTTTCAAGAAAGATTGTTTCCAGTTGTTTGACATATTCTACAATGTTACTAGGAGGTAAATTCAAACCTCCATAGTTTTTAGAAGTCGAATATGCCTTAAAGCTAGTGATGGGCGATATTTCTATACCGGTGATTTATACCGGTGACTTAGATGGTCACTGTTACTACCGGCGATCCAATTCTCGGCAAAGCAGTGACCAGTGACTTTGGTCGATACGTTATCGCCATATAGTAAATTGCTAAATTGTTTCTGCTCGCTGCTATCGCCAGTCACCACTGTCGCCGATGATGCCCGACTCGACTCGCGCTGTGTGCTCGCCGGTCGCCCCCTGCCGCGCAATTCAGTTAACTATTCACTGTTCAGATATTCGATATCGATATATATTCGCCCTTCGGGTGGTTTAATGGATTCAGTTTACTTTAGAATCACGAATCAATTTATACGGTAGCTAGTCGTAGTCGTGTGCATTTTGCTCTTTTAGTCTTCCGTTATTTTAAGTAGTTTGAGTCGTTGGTTCGAGTTAATTTAAATATACTAAATATAATTTTGTTAGCAAATGTCGCCTCCTACTAAACGTCTAAAAACGAGTGATATCTGGAACTTTTTCACGGTTGATGTTGATTACTATGCCAAGTGCAATATATGTAAGAAAAAAATTTCTTATAAAACAACGAATTCTAACATGAGGAAGCATATGAAAAGTATCCATCCTACTGTTGCTATTAATTCTTCTGACAAAAATGTAGAGTATCGTTATACTTCTAATGCAAATGAGAATAATAATGCAAATAATGATCCTTCTCCTTCCACTTCCAATGATGCGCTTGTTACATCTGCAAAAGCTGTTTCAGTTTCGAAGCCAACACAACAAAAAATTTCGTCGTTTGTACCAAGAAAATTGGGAGTGTCAGGCAATAAAATTATAACAGATAAATTGCTAAAAATATTCACTAAAGACTATCAGCCTTTCAGTGTAGTAGAAGATAGGGGTTTTAATGATTTCGTAAGGGCTTTGAACCCTTGCTACGAAATTCCTAACAGGCATACAATTTCAAGATCTTTGATTCCAGCGAGATATGAAGAACTTCTTTTAAAATGTAGATTAAAATTAGCAAATGCAAGAAAAGTCTGTATCACTACAGACTGTTGGACGTCTGTAAACACAGAGAGTTTTATAGGTGTTACTGCTCACTTTATTGATGAAAATTTTAAAATGAGATCTATCTTACTTGCATGTCAAGTATTGCCTAATCGACATACAAGCCTTAATTTAGCAGAGGCTTTAAGATAAATTGCCATAGACTGGAATATACAACAAAAGATTATTCTAGCAGTTTCTGATAATGCTGCCAACATTAAAAGTGCTATCACAAAAGAACTAGGCTGGAAATTTTTTGGGTGTTTTGCACATTCATTGAATTTAGCAGTGACAGACGGATTAACTGTAAGCGCCGAAATAACTTTGCTGATTTCGAAAATAAAAGTCATTGTGGGTCACTTTAAACGAAGCGCCATTTCAAATGAAAGACTAATAGCACTTCAGAAAAATTCCGGAAAAGAATCACTCAAGCTTCTCCAAGATGTTGCTACGAGGTGGAATTCCACTTTTTATATGTTAAAACGGTTCGTTGATTTAGAAGAATATATCAGAAGCACTATCGCAGTGATAGATAAAGATTTACCGGTTTTAACACAAGGAGAGTGGCAAATATGTCAACAATTGTGCACAGTATTGAAGCCATTTGAAGGAGTCACAAAAACAATCAGTGGAGAAAAGTATGCAACTGGTTCTTTAGTCATACCCTTGAGTAATGGCTTAAAGGCAGTGTGCCAGAATTTGTTAAAAAAAGATTTTAAGGAAAATGTACGGCTAGTTATTGAGAAGCTAAATTCAAGCCTCTTGGACAGATTTAAAAACGTCGAACTTAGTAATACACTTGCATTGTGCACTTTTTTAGATCCAAGATTTAAAAATATACCGTTTTCTGAAGGGTCTTTGGCAGATAATTTAAAGAAAAATGTCATAGGAATGGTGACATCAATACTTTTAGAAAGGCAGACAGTTACGGAAAACACGACCGTTGCTGATAAGGAAACAGGACAAAATGATGATGAATCTGATTCCGATGAAGAACCAGAATTATCCGTGTGGGGAGCTTTCAAAAAAACTGTTTCTTCTAATGCAAAACCTAAATCAACAGCAAATTCTAAAGCGATAATTCAAGTGTAAAGATACTTGGAATGTGATTTAGCACCTCGTTCGAAAAATCCATGCGAATGGTGGAATGATAATAAATATTATTTTCCAGTCTTATGCGACATTTTTCGTGATATATTTTGTGCCTTGGCTACTTCAATTCCATGCGAAAGACTTTTTTCAAAGGCAGGACAAATAATTACTGAACGCAGAAATCGAATTAATTCAAGCAAGGCAAGTATGCTGATCTTTTTAAATACCAATGAAGATATTTAATTTTTTGTAATTAGATTTTCCGATGTTTTTTTTTGTAATAATTTTAATTCGTTTTTTATTTATTTTTACGAAAGTACTTTTATTTATTTGTTTTTTCATATGGTACCAGTTTTTATATACTTTTTTGAAAAGTTTCTCATTTGCAACTCTTTTGTCAATTTTGGATTATTTCATTAAAAATTTTCACCTACGGCGCGGCGCGGCGCTCCATTTTGACTAAAACTTCGTTCTAAAGAGCAACTTAATTTAACCAAAGATTATAAAACTTCTATATGATATGATCTCTGCTATAAGCTACAATGTTTACGTTATTTTAAAAAATGTATCAAAATACGTTAAATAAATAATATAGTTTTGTGCTTGCGTTATATTTATTTTTTATATGTACAATATGAATACAAATACGAATACAAACAGCGACTTCAGTCACTGTTAAAACAAACGGTGACCTACAAGTCACCGTCGCCGGTATACCGGTGACCTCAAAATCACCAGTAAGCTCATCACTACTTAAAGCCTAAAAAAACATCAGCTTCTTTTTGTAATGTCTTTTCAGTATTATACTTTATGCAAGTGTTTACAAGAGTATGCAACAAACATTTGTTTAATAGACAGCCAGCAGTGGCGTAGCCACAGGGGCAAAGGGGGGCAATTGCCCCCCCCCCCCCGCCCCTGGAGTATTAGCGCCCCAAACTACCATTTATTGAAGCAACATTGAATCCACGACACGACAGCCCGGCCGAAACTCGATACTACATGGCTGATAGGCAGATAGTTCGGTTCCGATTAAGTAAGATTTTACATCAATCATCAATATTTATCTCGACGCCGACGGACGTTCAAAATTACCGCCACTACAATTAGGCCACAAATTGACAAACTGGCACAATTTTGTAGCTTCAGCACGAAAAGCTTTGACCCGGGAATAACACTGCAACACTGGTGGCAGGTCCGGACAGGTCGTCAGTCAGTCAGTGATACAATTACTACATTAAAAAGGCTTTCTAAGACACGCTGGGCCAGCCATACCAGAGCCGTTAACTCTATATATGAAAATATTGAGGTTCTTGTTCATTCATTGAAAAAAATTATAGACGGTGAAATATCTTTAAGCGCATGACAGTGTAATATGATAGTGTAATATCACTACTGAATAATATTCTAAAAGGTTAAAAAAACTAAGCATTTTCATGACGAAGCACCTGATGATCGAAAGGAAATGAATCCGAGGCATACATTTAAAACAAACATTTTTTATGTCGCGTTAGATACGTTTATTCCAACCATGGCCGAAAGATTTGAGGATTTTTTAAATGTGTCAAATAAATTTATCTGCTTAGAATCTTCCACGATTTCGAATGCAGATATTGACATAAAGGGATTAATGGACCTTATAACTTTTTATGAATCAGATATAAATTCGAACCTTATTAACGAATATAAGTCATTTAGTTCCCTTTTTGAACAACTCTAAAAAAGGAAGAAATTTTCTTTTAGTGGAAATATATAAAATATAACGCAATAATAAAAAATAATAAATAACGCAGAACGATCATTCAGTAGGCTAAAAAATATAAAAACCTATAATCGATCTACTATGACAGAGCAGCGTTTAAATGACATAGCATTATTGAATATCGAATATGAATATGTTAAAAATTTGGACCTCTCTGTCATAGTTGATCAGTTTATGACCGTAAAACAACGGCGTTTATAATAACACTATATAATATATTACCAATGATTGAATGAAACTATATATATATTACCAATTGTACCTATTTTTTTGTAATATATGTTTATTTTTGATGTTATATTTTCAGAATTTAGTACCGCTTTATTGTAGGTAGGTAATTTGAATAACTAAACGGGTTTTTGCGCCTTTTTGATATCTTACCCCGCCGCCCCTAAAGCCTGGCTACGCCACTGATAGCCAGTAATGTAAACTACAGCATTGCCGTCCGTACTTGAAAGATTTCTATAGTCGGCTATTTTCACCGCTATTATTTAGCAAATTCAGTGACGGGACAGCGTTATAGTGCAGATTCCTTCTTACATTATTATGCATAAAACTTTCTTGAGAGAAATGTAATTCGCACACTCTTAATTTATTATTAAATTGTTCAGGAGACATATTGGCATACCTATGACTATTTACAAATCCCAAGGCATGCTTCCAACGTTGACATCTAAAAATATTAGTAACAACTTTATTGTGAATACCTACCTATCTAGATCCTCATACTCTCATATATAAAAGCTCACTTGAAAGTCAAAATAAAACACAATTCTTTAGTATTATGGTTTTATTATATAATATTCACATTTTAAAACAAAATGGGCATCCAAAACGTTTTTACTTACCTAATTTCATCTTTGGGGCAACGAAATAGTGATAATTGGGTCCCTTATCTCTACTATAACATCCATCCACACAACAGATTCGTGGCATTTTATCAAAGGACCAAACACAAAACACTAAGTAAACTAAAAATGTTGTAGAATAAAATGTTCGTTGGTGCGCTCACGCCTGCACATAAAGACAACTGGTATACTTCTCTCACCGTTCTCTAGAGCGACAGCCCGTAAATGCATCTCGCCCGTCGGCGACTTCGAGGGATCGAAAAAGAGTAGCATCCGATATTCGAGTGAGATAGGCATAACAAGGGGAGGCGCTTAGAGTGACCCTTCTTGTCTTGTTTATGTTCGGTGCCACTGTGCAGCAACACCAGTAAATTTAATATCTCGTATTACATTGCATTTCCTTTTTACACTAGTATACTTGTATTTGGCATCTCTCTCAGTCTCACAACACTCGATTTAATTATTCGATTCTCTGGTGGGAGTAATGGGCCAGCTATAGATCGTGAGACTCGTGAGTGGATTTAATACTAAATTATCTGGAGATATTTTAAAAATCATGGAAATAATTCGATTACTCCGATCATCGAATTATTTTAATTCGATTCTCCCATCAGTAGTTATTTCAATTATTTCTGTGGCCTGATAGATGCGTGTGTGATACTGTTTTTAATTTGTTGATACTATACGCATACTTATTGTATATTGTATTAGTTTAAAATGCAGAACAACACTAAAAATGTGTGTAGATGTTGCCTCAAATTAGTGCATAGTACAAACGTCGTTTTCGTAAATGTGGTTATGAGAAAAATGTTTAGTTTTCTTTTAATAAAATTGGTAAGTCTGGGCCTCTTTTTTCCACTGTTTTAAATCTGTATTGTGTCCACATGCAACTGGGAATTGCCATGTGGCTAGTCTGCTTTGCATTGTGATATAAACATTCAAATTTTTATGTTTCAGGATTTGGATGTCAGTGAGCATCCTTTGGTATGCGGTACCTGTTTCAAGGTCCTCGATGACATTTACTTATTTAAATCAAAGTGTCTTGAAACCGAAGATATTATCAGCGCCCACATTGAGACTAACTCGAAAGTTGCTCTGAGGGACATATTAATAGAAATGGAAAATAAACGTAATATTCACATTGGCGAAGATGAAATGGTATGTCGATTATGTATAAAAATACCTCTGAATGGCAGTTACATAGCTTTGGGTGAAACTGGTGACGGAATTTCCTTAGTTAGAGATATACAAATTCATCTACCAGAAATGGTAAGTACGAAATATAATAAATTCCCCGGAGTATCTGGGAGCGGATGGTTATAAATAATTTTTAGGATATGAGTATTGACGAGAAACCCATAATCTGCGAGGTATGCCATGTACAGCTTAAAAATTATGCATCTTTTGCTACAAACTGTATGGCTATGGAAGAGAAGATAAAGCTGTATTGTGACATTAAAAAAATCAGTGGGCCAGTGGATTTAGCACATGTGCTGCAATTTATGGAAGATAAGGCCGTAGATTTACAGAACAGCTTGGATAAAGATCTGATCATAAAGCAGGAAGATGATTCGGTAATTGTTAAGGTAGAAAAGGTCCAGGATGCAGATAATTTGATGTCGGAGGACCGTCTTGTCCACAGCAGTAGCCCTTCAGAATTGTATTTGAAGAATGAGGAGATTGAGATAAAGTCAGAAAATGATGATATGAGGTAGGACTGATTTATTAAGTTTTCTGGGTTTTGTACTTATTTATTTATTACCGAACATCGGTATCCGATGTATTCTGCCATCCTAATGCAAAATGCAGTAACTCTAGAAAACATAGTTTCCAGATAATTAGGGTTAGGTTTGTCAGTAAAAAATGTTATTTTGTACTAAATTTTAAACTTTTTTTTTGGTGCAGGGACCAAATATAAACATTTAAGGATATTTTGAAATAAGAAAAGAACGGTTAACTTTTTTTGTTAAATATTTATTTGCAATAATGCGTTACAACTTGGCATTGTAGTGACGTCACTGACGAGAATTCTAACGATAAACGCAGTAAGTCATTGATTTGGCATATTTGCTGCGTTTTTGCTTAGGTTTGTGTATTGTTCCGCCATTGGCATAAGTTAGAATAATTCCAAAAATAAAATGTTTTTGTAAATTGCTTTATAGTCTAAATTTTTTTTTTTTTCTTAAAAGCAGTAGATTATCAGTGGCGGCTCGCGGTCTTAATAGTGGGTGAAGCGGAGCGGTTAGAAGCGCCACAGGATAGCGCCGCAGGCGAATTTTTTTTGGATGCCACGCACAACAAAAACACAATAGAAAAGCTAACTTACCCGCTCTTCACTTGTGAGACTTTTGGATGCACATAACAATGTATCTACTTTTTAAATAAGGTAAGGTGGGGCAAGTGCGCTCCCGGGGCAAGTGCAGAACATGGCTGTAAAAACGTTAACCTTTTGAAATAAGTGCTGCCATCTAATATTTCACGTCATAAATACTTGTGACATCTAACTAAAATAATACAAAGTTGATCCATTAGGTTTTAGTGTCTCTGTAAGTGTGCATGTGTCATGTGCGTTTTGCAACTTCTTCAGTAAGGTCATCGGCAAAAAGTAATCCCTTCATATTTATTGAATCCTTTAATATTTTTATACGGTTTTCGGTGAGTAAATACAGTACGTACAGTATTTTATATTCAACATAATATTTTTTTGAATATTTAACTTTTTCACATTTTTTTTAATTATATCGCTCTTGCCCCTGGCATGTTCGAGCTCGGGGCTAGTGCAAATAAAAATGTGGGGCAAGAGCGACATAGGCCTTATGCACTTGCCCCACATTTTGAGTGACATCCTTTTTAAATTTTAGTTCCACCATGGCGTGGTGAGAAATTACATTCGCAAAAGTAACAGAGGCAAAGGATATACTCCAGAGACGTTTGAAATTGCATTATCGGCAATAAAGGCAGGCCAAATGACTTTATACCGAGCCAACAAAGCATACAATATTCCAATAGCCACCCTTCATGACCACCTTAAAAAGGCAGAAGAGGACAAAAAAGTTCCAGCTATGGAAGACCTCAAGACATTTCTAAATATGAAGAAGAAAGACTGACAACTGGCCTTCGTACTATGGAAAAATGGGGTTTTGGCCTGTCCCGGAATGAAGTTTTACAAACCGTAGCTGACTATGTCAAGGAAAACCATATAAAAACACAGTTTAAAGACGGTAAGCGTGGAGAAGACTGGTTCCTAAATTTTAAACTTAGACATAACCTATCTATAAAAAAACCCCAGAGTGTTGAATACGCCAGAAAAAAAAATCTCGACCCATTCTTAATCTACGACTATTTTGATTTACTTGAAAAAACTATAAATGAACTTGGTTTGCAAGAACGTCCATCGCAAATTTGGAACTTGGACGAAAGCAGCTTTTGTACGGATCCATCAAAAACCAAAATTATTGGACAACGGGGAGCCCCATCAACAAGAACCATTAGTGGACCTGGCAAACAAAATACAACCATTCTTATGTGCTGTAGCGCTAGCGGTGAAAAAGCTCCTCCACTCATTATATTTAAAGGTAAACATGTTTGGAAACAGTGGACTGCTCCACTAGGTACAGAGTTTCCAAATACTACCTACGCTGCCACATCTAAAGGGTGGATGGAGACGACTGTATTTAAAAACTATTTTCAAAATAGTTTTCTAAAGCATATCGGTCCAGAACGACCTGTGTTAATCATTTATGACGGACATGCTAGTCATCTTGGAGCAGATGTTATAAATATGGCTATTAAAAACAATATAACTATACTGAAACTTCCACCTCACACCAGCCATATACTCCAACCGTTGGATTTATGCGTCTTTAAATCACTCAAGACGCCAAACTTGTTGAGTGGCAAAGAAAAAATGTAGGGGTTATTGTAACAAAGAGTTTCTTCTCCAAGATGATAGGGGAGATTTGGACGGAAACCAGGCCCGAAATATTAGTGAGTGGTTTTACTAAAGCGGGGATAGTACCGTTAAATAGGAACGTTGTTCAACAAGATTCATTTGATCCAGTAGTTTTTCAGCGTTGGCAAAAAAGTCATAATGTGACTATGGCTCATGAATCTGACTCTGACTTAAATTTGCCTAGCACATCAGCAAACATTAATAAAGTGCCAACAGAGCCAGAGACAGAGCCAAGTTCATCCCAAGAACAACAAAAGATTCCGGAAGTGTCATTTGACGAGTTGTTGTTGAGGTCTACAAAACGTGACTCGCAGAACCCTGATTCGAAGAAACGAAAACGTGTGTGCTTAGGGGCAGAAGTCATAACAAGATCTGATGTTGATAGAATTTTAAGTAATACAACAAAGAGTAAACTAGATAATAAAACTAACAGCCAGTTCCATAATCGACGTAAAGCTTCCTGTAATATTAAAAGTCTCCTTTAAGTTCTAAAGCGTGTTCCATAATCGAATTTTAAAGGCACTTTTACTAAAAAGCTTCCTTTTTGGTAAAGTCTCGATTTTGGCCCTTTTGAGGGGCAAAAGTCGACTTTATTGTAAACTTAACCTACAAATTTATTTTTTTACTGTCATGGTCTGGGAAATAGTGGTTGTTTGGGGCTTGGTGTGTTTGAAATACAATTTATTATTCACTGAATTCTAGTTCGTTCTTCCTCAGGAACTGAGGAAGAAGACACAACGGTGTTAAGAAGAGAAAACCTCACCCTCCCCACAGCCTTGTCTTCAAATAAAAATAAAACTTTAATCATACTCTCACATAATTGATAGGAATCCCTTCTCCGCATTTGTTACTTTATTGGTCACTTTATTTTCGATAACTTTTCTCTGCAAATATAGATTCATTATTTATCATATATATGAACACTTTAATAACAGGATAAAAATATACAATAAAGTAATTAATCACAATGTTTACAAACACAAATTTCCATCACAAAACAACTTCGAAAATGTTAGGTTATTATTAAATAAAAGTGTCATAATTGTCACTCGTTTTGCCTCTTGACTAACTTCACACGTAACTTTCAGGCCCGCAAACACTATAAATATTCACAAATTGAAGCTTTTCCTAACGGGAGATGCATTTCACTTTATGGAACAGAATCGACTTTACAGAGAATTAAAAGTCTACTTTTCCTAAAAGTTCACTTTTCCAAAAGAGCGCTTTTGTTCATATTTATGGAACTGGCTGCAAGAAGAAGGTTCCTAAGCAAAAGATAATATCTGAAAGCAGTTCTGACGGTGACAGTAATTCGTGGAACAGCGATTCAAGTGAAGATAGAATTGTTGAATTTGATGACCTTAGTGACAATGATTTGGACGAGCTCGAAAGAAACAAAACTACTGACTTCACTAAAATTCAAATTGGGGATTTTGTGTTAGTAAATTTTGTTGGAAAAAAGAAAGTGTACAAATATGTTTGTTTGGTAAAACAACTTATCAATGATGATGAAGCAGAATAGGTTAAAAGTAATAGGCTTAAAAAGGCTCACAAATAAGTGCCATTTTATTTTAAAGCCCAACGATGTCTGCACTATATTGCTGTCGGATATAGAGAAAAAGCTGCCTGTCCCAAAAATATCAATAAAGGCTGATTACGAAAAGTATATTTTTGAGACAGCTCCTGAAGTGTTTTAAGCATAAAAAATGTTTATTTTCAAGTTATTTTACATATTTGTCAACGTTAATAGGATTTTTTTATTTTAGTTTAATGGTTTAAACCGTTAAACTAAAATAAATGGTTCAGTAATTACTGAAAGTTAAAAATGACAAATAAAAATTACATCTATGTAGGAGTTCTTCACTTGCCCCGCGTAAATGACAATGTAATATTAGCAAAAATAATGGCATGTTATTCTCTTGCCCCAGACCAGTGGGGCAAGTGCGTAATATGTGCTTACCAAAAAAAAATGTATGTAAAATTGGCAAATATTGTATTTTTGTTGAATAAATCCTATTAATAAGTAACTAAATAACTGCAATAGTATGGCAAATAAACGAAACATAGTAAATTTAAAACGATTAATTTTCATAGTTAATTGAATGTCAACTATGGAAATTCTCGATCGCACTTGCCCCACCTTACCTTACAAGGTATATTCTTCGATCTTTTAAAGATGCAAATTTATCGACGATATCGTCATAAAATGGTTCCACACTTATAAGTTCATTTAAAAGTCCTTTTTCAATAGAAATTTTTGCTAAGTTAGTAAGCCTGTTTTCTGTCATTGAGTTTCGTAGATATGTTTTGATTCTTCATTCATTATTACGTCGCCGTGGATGTGAAGGGTCCTATCACACATACTATTGGTTTTGAGAAATTAAAGTTTTAAATTGAGCTGTTAATGAAATAACAGGTTTTTTTGCTGTTTTTATTTTATTGAAAAATTATACTAAATGACACCTTTGAAAATAAAATTTGTAAAATGATAGTACGTTTATATATGAAACTACAATTTTGCATTTTTTTATAGTTTTACAGTTTTGTGGGTTAGGACCTTTCACAATTTTTAAATATAAAAAATAACATTCTATTTTAGTAGACCTAACGCTCATGAGAACTATTTTGGGGTTTCATATAATAATATTATATGTTATAAGAATTGTGTATAATATTATGACATACTTTATTGATTTCAAAACAGTACAATACTTTAAATCCTAAGAAATTCTTGTACAATACAATGGAATACAATGTAGGTACATTAAAAAAAATAAAATATTACGCATCGTCTTCGGATGAAGAAATTTCTTCAGAAGTTTCTTGACTAAGCAAGCCAGTATAAAACGCATGATAGGTAGATGGAATGATATGCAAATCACATAGCTGCCTTAAACTTTTTAGTTTCGATGTTTCAATTGGCAATGCAGCCGAATATAAGGGACTAACTAACGTCCAATAAACCCGAATTCTTGTTGTTTGCCCTTGTTATAAGTTTTCTAATTTTTTTTTGTTTAAATTCCAAATAATTTAATCTTTCCTTATAAAATATAACTAAAGGGTCGCTTTTTCTATACTGTAGCTATTTAATTTTTAACCAATTCACTGTCGAGCCATCTTCCGACCCTTTTCTGTTTTTATTAAGTTTGAAGAAAATGTTTTAAAATCCAGAAAATCACCAAAATCCATCTCAGTGACTTTATAAAACGGTTCAACTATTTTAGCAGTTCTTGCTACCATGTATCACCCATCTGGAGTAAAAACGTCAATTTTAGACCCCCTTCCTTCAATAGCGCTGTGGACACTGTCACATTCCATTTCGGAATGTCCAGATTCCATAAACTTTCGATTTATTATTCCTATAGACGGTAGTTCCATGATAGACTTTAAGAACATAGCAGCGTTTATAACATTTCTGTTTTGGCCAGCAGCAGTATCTGCGAAAAATGTAACTTCTTTTACGGTAGGTTCGAGAGATGATAAACAGTTCCACAAACAAGTAGCAACCTCTGAGGAACCTTGTTTTCCCAACCCCCTCATGCCACATGAAGTTGTTTGCTACAGAATTACCCAAATTAAATATGGTAAGATTAAACGTTTTTAGTTTCTGCATGTAATATAATTTTCCAACATTTAGTGAAGGCGTTATTAACACTTTCTCCATATCCATGGTAAATACTACAAACGTACTGTCATTCTTTCCCCTTTCCTTATCCAGCTGCTTATGTTCCCTTGCCTCCTCTTTCCGTTTCAAATGCAAATCATATTCTTCTTGTGCAATACGTTTCTCATCATCATTATAATTTGAAAATCTAAGGCAAAAATCGCATCGTCTTTTTTGGGTCTATGAAAACCAATATTAAATTCCGTGGAGAAAATATGTCTATAAAAACAAAATTTTTCCTGACGTTACCTGACGTTCACTGCAATACGATATATTTTTTAAAATAAAAATTGATTAAACTTTTGTATGATATTATATATTTTTTTAAATTCCAAAAGAAAAATATAAAGGGAGAAAAAGATTATACCAATTTATACTTAGTTGAAGGTGTTGTAGGCACATTTTCTTTAGAACAAATTTTAGTTTTAGTTTTATATTTTCCATTATCTAGAAAGAAATGGAAACGCCTTTTTATAAATTATTAATAATTATAATATCTACACTTTTTATAAAATACTTATTTTATATTATTTTATTAATTAAAAAAGAATTTTAGATAATTATTCTCAGTGAAAAATATTTGCATTCCATTGATATTAAAAGAAGTTAAATAATAAATATCAAAAATCTATTAGGTACCTATCTAATAGAAGGCAGTCTTTTCTCTATAAAAAAACTACTGACGGTTTAATTAATATTTACACAATTTTTGGCAATAACTACGAATTCAAATAAAATCAAATAGTATTTTTAAATTTCATGAAAAATATTTTTCGGGATGCTTAGTAATAATATAATAATAATATACATATCATTTAATGAACATCCAGTATACACCCAGTAAGTACCTAGCTTAAAGGACCCACCTTAAAAATGGTAAGATGGCGCGCCGTTTGTCTATCGAACTAGACGGGAATGACAAGATTCTGTTTGTAATGTGACCTCACTTTTGTGGAAAAAACATAAAACAGCAAAATATTTTTGCCGAAAACTGGTCAGCCCTTGGTGTACCCACTAGCCGTCCTGTGTAATGGTTCAGTAAACGATATGTATACCTATACATACTATTTATTACTATACTTATTATGTTATATATTATAGAGACAAGACTGTAATAATTTTGAAAATAAATTAGGTTATGTTAACCGACTAAAGAGTGCTATGTACTATAATTTATTATTATATATTATTACAATAATACGTACCCAAAGTTGCAGTAGATAATATATTTTGGTTAACAGCCAATAGAACCATTTTCTTCCCTCTTGTTAAATTAGCCATGCCATTGAAAACTTATAAAATCGTCACGTGCTCTATCACTTTTTAAAAACAACTGACTGGACAGTTTAGAAACGTAAATAATAGGACAAAAATGCCGCGCAATTTTAATATTACGGGTTAGGTCTCTTCACAATCTATTGTTACCCTGGGTAATGAATGGTTCTATTTGACATAGAACGATTCACCTTATTGAGATGTGGGATATAACTAAAAGCATATTTCTCAAAAACGATGTTCTTATAAATTTATGTCATAGAACTTTTCACAAATGATAAATTAACTTATTTTTATCTTAAAAATGGCCCTAACTCCATTTTTCTGTTTTTTTTGGGTTAGGACCCTTCACATCCACGGCGACGATTAATAACGTTTACAATCTTGGAATTTGCTGTCCATCGCGTTGTAACAGACGTGGGTGTCCTTTTTTTTATTATTGTGTCAGCTACTTGAGTTCGCTTTGTAGAATGATGAAAGAAAGAGGGAAAACCCTGTTGAAGCACTAAATTAAAACGGTGGGCTGGACAATGTACAAAAACGGCTTGTGGAGCTTCAATTTTTATTTTTGCTTGCAGACCATTTAAATGCCCTGACATGACACTAGCTCCGTCAAGACACTGGCCCACTAATTTTGAACGGTAATCGTATTTTTCGATTCGATTCGTAACCAAATCGAAAAGAGCATCCGCTGTTCGGTCAGTACTAACATCAAAGAAGCCCAAAAACCGTTCAACTAACTTTCCTGCACTACTAACATATCTAATTATGCTGCACTGAGACTTCTGAAGAATGTCTGTTGAGTCGACCACTTGAATAGAAAAAAAATTGCAGTCTTTTATTTCGCCATCTATATGTTCATCGATGTAATCCGAAATACACTCTATTAACTCGTTTTGAACTGTTTTTGAATTTGCAGAAAAAATAGAAGATATCTTTTTGTAGTGCTCTTGAATGTCGATATAGCTTATTGATATGTAAGAGTCTAAAAGTTCCTTAAAATTCCCACGATTTTCTGAGGAATCAGATTTATTATGCCCCCGAAATGCCAACTCTTGTTTGCCTAAATAAACAGTGGCACGAATAGGTAACTGCATAAACCTTCTATTTAAAAGGACATTGTCATTAAACATTTTTAGATACAACCTGGAATTTTCCTTTAAAGCGTCTTCAATTGTACTGAGGTTTTTCTTTACTTTTACCAGCGATAATGCACAGTGAATGTGATCCGAAGAACCTTCATGTCTACCACAACCCCTTGTCACGTTGCCAAAATTATTAAAACCTTCTTTATTCCATACTTACTTGATTTTACACCTACAGTCAAACAGGGCATACAAAATAGTTTTTTTAAATAAACACTTCCACACAACCACTTATAATCAGAATACCACTGATTTCGAAACCTACGAACAAAAACTTACGGAATTTTTCGAGCCATCCCGATGATGCACTGAAATTTTCATATCCCAAGTCATCAGCAATTTCTTTTGCTTTAGCTCGAATTATAGGCTCTAGAAATCTTAAAATGTACGAAAAACTACGCAGGTTTTAACTTTTAACTTACCTTGGATAGGGCTGGAACCTTTGATGTAACTGTAACACTCGGAGTAGTTTCCACAAACATCAAAACATTTTCACTTCGCTCGACGCGCGTTTCGCGCAACAAAACAAAATTGCTTTGAAACAAAATTGCTTCCGTTTCAATGACAAGTTTTATGAACAACATGAAGGAACCGCAATGGGTAACTGTTTATCGCCTTTCATTGCTAATGTCTTCATGAGTCGTTTTGAAACTGCAGCAAAAGAAAAATTCGAGTATTTTCCTAGGATTTGGCTTAGGTATGTGGATGACATTTTTGCCGTGTTTGACACTAAGATTGCGGATGTAGAAAACTCCATTTCCAAATTAAATAGTCGTTTCACTTCTATAAAGTTTACATATGAACTAGGAAATAATGGAAAACTTTCATTTTTATATGTATTAGTAATTAAAAATAGTGATAATAGGTTAGAATTTGATATATATAGAAAAGATACCAGTACGATCAGATATATCCCTAATGACTCTCACCACTGCTATCAACATAAAATGGCAAGTTTCAACTCTCTTGTCCATCGCTTACTAAGTTTCCCTCTCAGTAATGAGAGATTTGAAAAAGAAAAAATATTAATTAAAGATATAGCTGTGAGTAATGGTTATCCTAGAGATATAGTTGAAAAACTAATTAGAAAGCGTAAATTTAAGGACACACTTCGTAATTCTACGACCTTTCAAAAGGATATAGAGGCTCCAAAATATGTATCCATCCCGTACGAACCCCGGTTTACTCATGGTTTGAGTAAGGTTTTCAAAAACGTGGGTATAACAGCGATTCATTCGTCGAGCAACAAATTACAACAACTTTTAGACAATCCAAAGGATAAAATTGTTCCAAATGAAAGGTCGGGGATTTACGAAATTAGTTGTAATGATTGTGATCGAAAATATATTGGACAAACGAGACGGTCAATTAACACCAGATTTAAAGAACATATGGCTCATCTAAAATATGGAAGAACAGATAAGTCTAGTGTTGCACAACATGCTTTTGACAACAATCATAGAATAGATATTAGTAATTTAAGATTAGTGAGAAATGTGACCAATAATAGACAGTTGGATGCATTTGAGAGCATAGAAATTGTAAAATGTAATAGTAGTATGAATAGCGACAAGGGACCTATCCCGTATAGCCCGCTTTACGCGTTGCTTAGCAACCGATGAGTGAAGCGTGATTAGTCACGCGTAAATTTGACTGTGATATCAAGCTGCGTTTTTCAGCGATATTAACATTAGAGTGCCATTTATTCAATAGTTCAGTTCTATTTTTTATGCTCTGAGCTGCTTGCGTCTTTCCTATATTACAACGTTTCGACAAATCTCTAACACTAAGTTTTTCCTTCTCATACACTTCCAAAACATCAACCGTTTGCTTGAGAGTTAACCTATTATGTTTTTTTAGACATTTTTCCCGTCATAAATGCACACTGACAACAGACAAGTCTATTCACGCTCAGCGCTCGAGAATTACTGAACAATTGCGACTGCGTAGATTCTGATTGTCCGTTAAGGGGAGATTTTAAAATGCGGACGGGTCAAAAATGTTGTGTCCGCGTCCGTTCAAGGGAGAGTCCGGTTAAGGGAGAATAATGTATACGGTATTTCCTAATAACGAATTCGAGACTATGAAAAAGTGTCCGTATAGTGGAGGTGTCCGTTGAGGGAGATTTCACTGTATATATATATATTTATTTCTCTTTCGTGATTTCTTCAAATTTGCTTATCGCCATGCTTTCATTAGCTTTTCCCCAAGTGGTAGTTGGAGTGGCAAAAGATTTTGTTGTTAATGTTTGTTTCACCAATGAATCGCAGTGTAGTAAGCCTCCTTTTTGCAACCGCCCCAAAATGTGAGGCCGTAAGGCGATGCATCCTTTCAGGTATATACAGTGCATTTTCAAATTGACCCACTGTCTTTTCCTGTATTTCAATTCGTTTTTCTTTTGATACCTGAAACAGCAAGTTCAATATTTTATTTTTTTTATCATATACTTAATACATTGTTTCCGACTAAGTAACTATTTATATGATATTTGGAAAATGTATTATGGTTTGTCGGCATATTAAAAAAGAAGTACAAATAACCATACAAGTAATTTTGATGTTTAATAAATTATTTTTTCACTCGGAGTAGTTTCCACAAACACCAAAACACTTTCACTTCAATTTGGTGTTTGTGGAAACTACTCCGAGTGTTATAGTTACATCAAAGGTTCCAGCCCTATCCACTAAATCATTATTTCTTTTAATTACTAAACATTTTTCTAATTTTTTATACTTATACTTACATACCTAAGTAAAATTTTATTATAAGCGTAATTTTCAGAGAAAGTAATAATATTGTATAGAAGTATTGGTTAAAATGTTTTTTTCAAACGTGCCAAAAATTAAATGCCTAATTTATGAAGGTACGAAAAAATGGAAAGAAGGAATGAGTGTAAGTTGGATATCCTATGTTACGAACTATGCAATAATAAAATGTGAATTATAATATAATAAAAAATATGGAGTTCGTTAATAATTAAAATTATATGATCTTTTAATTTGTATGCACTTATTTTCAAAATAATAATGCTCTGAAATTCTTTCAATATCAACGGCTTCATTAAACACCGCGATATAACAATACAAAATACAAATATATCATTCGTATTTCATTCACCAATCTTTATGTAACATGTTTTTTGAAAAATCAAACATAAAAATATCATATATGTTGCATATTTTAAACACGATCTTAAAGCGTTTTAAGGAGCGTTTTAAGGCGTAAAGAATGCAAATTGTCTTGCATTTATAATTGCATATTATTATATATTATTACTATTAGTACCTAGTGTAATTATTATTATATTTTATTGTCCTATAAACACCTTATATTATGTAAATGCAAAGTTCATATTCTGATATTGACGAGCAGAAATATGATTTGCTTTCGTAAACAAGAAATTTTCATATACTTACTAATACATATTATACAATAATGTACCTCTAACATGTTACATAAATTTTTAATTTCTCTTTCTAAGTCATCAACAGGTAAATCAGGTAACCTGTTTGCATTTGAGTTGCAGAAAAATCAAGTCTCTTCGCAGCTTTTGTCTTTTTGGGAGGGTGTTCCCGTTTCTCATCTGTCTTTTGATTTTCCTTGTTTTTCTATTCCAAGAAAAGGCTTAACAGGTCCCTCCTTATTTAAAAAGTCTCTTTTATCTTCGTTTTTCCACCTGGAAAATGGCGTTTCTAACAAGGTGCAAATCGGGTCGTGCAACGGAAACATTTCTAAAATAATGCGCGACGTGATGCAAATTTGCTTCCGTGCTTCCGAACGTCCGAACGAAAACTGAATTTAATTTATTCATGCGTACGTATTAGTACGTAAGCTTCCGCAGCGGTATTGCCGGGCCGCGCCATTTTATAATTAGATCACGTATCTACCGTGCCCGCTTGGCTCGTTGTCATAGCGACCGTCGTAAACAGATTTGTTAATTGCACCGCGATTAAGGATCCCGCTGATAGCGCTTCCAGCAGGCCTGTCGATGATCGGCTCTCGGCGCTCCCATTCTTATGAAAAGGTGTTCAGCCAACTACGTTTTAGCAATGGCTTTAGTTTTTAGTTATTATTCTTTTATAAGTATGGCATTCATTTTGATGATTAATTTTATAAGAAATTAGGTAAATTATATGTTTTTATATAAAAATATAGGTTGTTTTTATATAAAATAGAAATGTAAAATAGAAATTTTTATTAATTTAAAAAGACCTAGTTTTGTTTTTAAGTCACCTGACGAGCCGCCACTGTAGATTATAGTTTATATTTTTAATTAATACAATAAAAGTTGACATAAAAGTTTTGTAAACAGAAATAGTTTTAACTAATTAATAATCTTTCGTTCAAATGACTCATTTAAATCATTTGCTTTGGTACTTTCGGGTAAGTTTACCCAATATACTTGGCGATCCTCTTCATAACTTCATAACTTTTTTATTACTTCTTCTTTTCTTCCTTTATTTATACCCCTTGCCGTGACTCTTACATTTACAAATGGAATGCCTTCTTGATCTGATTTAACCTTTAGAAAATGTAATTCCTTTAGATTATCAATCTCGTAATCGTTTCAATAGCTTAAAAAATTAGTTCCACGTTCAGCTTTTAATGTTGTTATATCTGACAGGTAGGGTCGCGAGTTTCGATTCGGGTCGAGCGAAACAAATTTATAAAAAAGAAAAATTTTATTTCCGGAGACAAAGTAATAGTTACAAGTTTGAGCAAAAAGTATTTTACAAAGGCATGAAAGCTTATTTATAACGTCGGTGTTATCTATCCCTTACTTCAGTCTGCACTATGCATTATATTATTATAAGAATAGCTTACAATGTGGGATCGTAACTCGCGGTTGAAGTTTTTTTAGCTTTACTTGGAAAGTGTGATCTAACGAATCATAAAAGTTGTCTTTTCTTAACTCAATAACATTTATCTTGCCCGAGTTGCATTTCTGTACCGCAAGTCCTTAAAGTCACGTACGTCTTGAAATTCCATCGTTAATTCGACCTGGGGATGAAAACTATTGGCAGTCATAAAAATAAAGGTGTGGCCCAGTTCAAAATGCTTTAGAGTTATTTCTTGTGCGTTTATTTCTTCCGAATTTACAATGCAAACAAGGAAAGAAAGCAAGGTCCAGGTTTTGTTCCGAGCCGAACATAATGAATAAAAAAAATGGATAAAACTGGGCCTTCGTGCCATATAACTGCATTAGGCTACAAGGCACGTTGTTTCGATCCAACCGAGACAAAGGATTCATTAAAAACAATATTTCTCTGTGTAAAAATTGTTATTTTATATTGTTCCATCCTTGGCAGGATGATGATATTTTGCAAATCTGCAGAAAAGCACGTGTCACTGTAATTTCTGTCTGGTTCAGCATCAGATCTATACAAAGCACGAGGTTTTTTAACTTTTTTTATATGTGCGCCGCAATCCTGATATTCTTTACAATTTTCCTGCAAATTTTCTTTAGAGTGACAGTGATTTTCAAATGCTGCACAATTTTCGCACTCTTCGTTCCCAAGCTTCGTAAAAGATATATTCATCGCCTTAACTTCTCTACTGTATGTTTCATAGGAACAGTTGAAATCCGAAAATTTTTCTACAAAATCTTGGATCAGCGCAACAGAAATGTCACTCGGCAGATATCGTCTGTCAGGAGCATCTATAAGTTACTGCATTTTACGACATTACTTTAGGCAATTTTTGTCGACATAATCAATAATTTTTGTCAACATTACTTACTTTAGGCAAGCTAAAACTTTTATAAATAATAGCGTTTTCCCGAAAACTAAAAATTTTTTGGGATTTTGTAATTTGTTACCACCCTATAAAAAATATGATTTTTGTCGACGTCATTACTATTTTTTGGACAAGAAAAAACTTTTGTATATAACATTTTCTCTTTGTAATTTTTGACCACCCCGTATAATAAACATAGTTTTTGTCGACATTACTTTAGGCAAGCAAAACCTTTTATAAATAATAGAGTTTTGAATAATTAGATTTTGGAATTTGTGACCACTCCGTGTAAAAAATATTATTTTTTATACGGGGTTTTATCAGTGGCGGCTCGTCAGGTGATGCGGGTGAAGCGCCGCTTCACCTACAATTTTCAACTTAAAAACAAAACTAGGTCTTTTTAAATTAATAAAAATTTCTATTTTACATTTCTATTTTATATAAATACAACCTATATTTTTATATAAAAACATATAATTTACCTAATTTCTTATAAAATTAATCATCAAAATTAATGCCATACTTATAAAAGAATAATAACTAAAAACTAAAACCATTGCTAAAACGTAGTTGGCTGAACACCTTTTCATAAGAATGGGAGCGCCGAGAGCCGAGAGGCGATCATCGACAGGCCTGCTGGAAGCGCTATCAGCGGGATCCATAATCGCGCTGCAATTAACAAATCTGTTTACGACGGTCGCTATGACAACGGGCCAAGCGGGCACGGTAGATACGTGAACTAATTATAGTTTTCGTTCGGACGTTCGGAAGCACGGAAGCAAATTTGCATCGCGCAGAGTTGCAGTACTATACCACAATACCGTATTTTTTTCGCAAATGTAAATAGTTTTCCCTCTTTTTTTCATCATTCTACAAAGAGAAGCTGACACAATAATAAAAAAAGTATACCCACGTCTGTTACAACGCGATGGGCATCAAATTCTAAGATTGTAAACGTTATTAATAATGGGGACGGCTTAAAACAAGTATTTACCGAAATTAAAGATGATCGAACTTCGGATCAAAGTTCAATAACTCAAAGCGTGGGCTTCCTAAATCATCTCAATAATTTTGAATTTGCTTTTTTAAATGCTATTTTTAGCGGCATTTTCGAAATCACTGATATTCTTTTTGATATATTACAGAAACGCTCACTAAATATTAATATTTGTATAAAACAAATTAGGAATACCCAACAGCTTTTAAATGCAAAAAGAAATGAGACATTTTTTCAAAAATTATTTGATTTAGTCAGTAAAAGGGTGTCAGTACCAACTAATTATCGTGATGGACGAAAAACTTTGACGGCCAAAGAAATCTTCGAGAAGTACATAAGTTATGTATTATGAAATTTTAGATACTATTTCTGGACAAATTGATACAAGATTTCAAGACATGGATAAAATTGTTTCTGTTACACTGATGGACACATCAAGGTTTGAAGAGTATTCAAAAGACATTCCAATGGAATCATTAAATAATTTTAAAACTTTTTTCCTACCATATTTTCTGATTTATCAAGGCTAAAAAATGAACTAAGCTTCATTTATAATGATCAAAATTACCGCAATATTCAGCTGGATCAAATGTTAGAAATGTTATACGAAAATAGAGACATTTTTAAGGAAGCCTCAAGATGATTTGGTCTCATTGTGACAATTCCCTCTACCAGCGTATCAGTGGAAGTGGAACGTAGCTTCTCTTGCTTAAAAATAATCAAAACATATCTACGAAACTCAATGACAGAAAACAGGCTTACTAATTTAGCAAAAATTTCTATTGAAAAAGGACTTTAATGAACTTATAAGTGTGGAACTATTTTATGACGATATCATCGATAAATTTGCATCTTTAAAAGATCGAAGAATATACCTTGTATTTAAAAAGTAGATACATTGTTATGTGCAACCAAAAGTCTCACGAGTGAAGAGCGGGTAAGTTAGCTTTTCTATTGTGTTTTTGTTGTTGTTATTCTCGGCAAATTAGGGCGTGGCATCCAAAAAAAATTCGCTTGCGGCGCTTCTAACCGCTCCGTTTCACCCACTATTAAGACCACGAGCCGCCACTGGGTTTTATACGGTTAATTCAGTTGCAAGATTTGACCCGAACAAATATATATGTATGTATATTTTGTATATTTGCTCGCAACTTAAATAAAAGCTTTTAAATACACTATAAAATAAAAAATAATTACGTTGTCATTTATTTCTATTTATTTAAATATATCCTTTATTTCCTAGTCAATCTTTTATTGGTTCTTACAAACGATGCGTCTGCCAGATACTCAAACTTCACATATATTACGACACATATGACCAACAAACAAATATCACAAAATATCGTTTGTATTTAAACAGAATCAAAAACATATTTTAAGACTACTCAGAATACAATCAATTTATTAGACCAATAATATATAATTATTGTTATTTTTGGAGTTTGGTATTAAAGGATATATTCAAGTACATTGTTGAAGTAAATTAATAACGTAATTAGAATAAAGAATTTTCGTTTTTTTGTTAAAAATATTTTATAAACTAAAATTTGATATACTCGGCCTGTTTGTAGAATTACTCCTTTCAGTATAAGCACGATGTTTAGGAGAATCATGTACCTATACGCGAAGTGTCAACAAGAACGCTTTTTGCCTACCATCTCGTTTCAATTTTTAAACAAGTTAAATCATGAACTCCATTTTTGGGCTGTATATTTTTTAAATTATACATAAAAAATATACATTTAAACATGGAAATTGACAGGATGATATTTCCCAAACCAAATTTTAAGTTGGCGATTTGGAATTTAAATAAAAATAGTGATTCTGGTGACACACGGTTTAAGACACTGGTCATTTATATTTCGTAATTAGATGCTACTGTTGTACTCACATAATAGTAGTTGTACAATTATAACATTATGTCAATTATAACAGTATGTCAGGATGGTTGAATAAAATGAAACGTTTACTTGACTTGCCAAAAATCCCAATAAATCACTGAAGAAATTAAAATCAACTGTGAAAGAAATGAATTAAGTCATAGATAATCAAATATTGTTTTTTATAGGGAAGAAATGGGTGATTCTGTTCCATTGGGGGTGCGTAACAATTCTATGAAGAGCGGTTCCTTAAAGACAAAAAGGGATATTAGGAAATCTGAAGACAAACCAGAGGTAGAGGCGCACAAGTGTCAAAATGGTGAATACGAGACCAGACATAAGAGAAATATTAAGGAGCACATTAAGGTGAAGCATCCTGATCCCAGTGCGGAGAGAAAATTTAGATGTGATAAATGTTCATATGAAACGAATGTCAAGAGAAATCTACGCAAACATAATCTGGTTCACAGGGACAAATCGGAGGTGAAGATGCACATGGTGAAGCACCGTGATCCCAAAGCGGAGAAAAAATTTAAATGTGACAAATGTTCGTATGAAACGGACTTAAATTATGCCCTATGCAGACACAATCTGATTCACAAGGATAGATCGGAGGTGAAGATGCACAAGTGTGCGAATTGTGAATACGAGACCAAGCGGAAGCGTAATTTGATTTCGCATATGGTGAGGCACTGTGATCCCAAAGCGGAGCAAAAATTTAAATGTGACAAATGTTCGTATGAAACGGACTTAAATTATGCCCTACGCAGACACAATCTGATTCACAAGGATAGATCGGAGGTGAAGATGCACAAGTGTGAGAATTGTGAATACGAGACCAGGCATAAGCGTTATCTGAAACAGCATAATAAGGTGAAGCACCGTGATCCCAAAACGGAGAGAAAATTTAAATGTGATAAATGTTCATATGAAACGGATTCTAATTCGTACCTACGCAAACACAATCTGATTCACAAGGATAAATCGGAGGTGATGATGCACAAGTGTGAGAATTGCGAATACGAGACCAGATTTAAGGGTAATATGAAGCATCATATGGTGAAGCACCGTGATCCCAAAGCGGAGAGAAAATTTAAATGTGCTAAATGTTCATATGAAACGAATGACAAGAGAAATCTACGCTCGCATAATCTGATACACAAGGATAAATCGGAGGTGATGATGTACGAGTGCGAGAATTGCGAATACGCGACCAAGCGTAAGGGTAATTTGAGTACGCACATGCTGAAACATCGCCACCCACTCCCAAAGCGGAGATAAAATTTTAATAACAAATGTCCATATAAAAAATGTGTTGTTCAATCTACGCTGTCATATCCTCAAACACAAGAAGAGATATGATGAGATTTCCATCCACTTTTACGGTTTTGAACTATTAACAAAATATATCTGGTTACTTTTCCTGCAAATAATATAATAATATGATATAATATGCTGTATTGACTTTTTTTTATATACAATGCTTGTACATTTCGGGTCATAAAATTCATCAAAAATACAATTACAAAGGCAGGTACCAGGTAAGAGTCTTAAGATTGACACCCCCCTTATCTCACTTATCCTTTGCCGATTTAACTTATTCAAAAAAGAAGTGGACGCGGTTTTTCATGAATTTTTATAATCTGAGAACAGATATTAAAAATCTCGTAAAATATACAGGGTGGAAAATAAAACATGATTTTTTTAAATGGAACACCCCGTATATTTTTAGACCTAAATAATGTCCTTAATTTTCTGAATCCAAAAATGCGTAATTATTATATAATCACTCCACCTGTTCGTGAGATATTACTAAAAACTTATCACATGACGGGTGTCAATTATAAAATAAAAACATCAAGATACCTCTGGAAACAATGCATATTTGCATTGTTTATTTGTTGACAGATGTCATCCAGTTTTTTGACAATAGCTTAAATAAACGACAATAGCTTCGTGAGCAAACTCAAAGAAAGAAAATTAGAATGGAAAGCACATCCATCTACACCTGAACCCCTAATGCCTGTTCAGGAATCCTGTTGGGATTTGGACCCTAAAAATAGGCCATCATTTTCAGAATTATCTAAGCAGCTGGAGGAGATTCTGAAATCTATGTAAATATCTATTATTACTAGTATTAAGCCACGAAAACCAAATTTCTAAATATGTTAAAATGAATTATTAAATAATCGTAAGCTTCCAATTATAAAAAAAATGTGTCAGCCTTATAGCGATGTTGAGAATCTTATATGCATTTAATGATTAATTTAAGTTATTTATTTCGTATTATTAAGTTTAAGGAATCTAGATTATTAAGTTTAAGGAACATTTCGTTTATATTAAAGAGTTTTTTGTGAGATAGTAGTTCAATCTCTTAGATATTAGCGTAAAAAATACGTAGTGTTTGTAAAGAAGCAAGTTATTTTGAAAATGGTATGTTCATTGGAAGAGCGAAAAGAGTTACTTGAAATTTATATTCAGTGCAACAAGAATAAGTCTCTTGCTCGGAGGGAATATGTTTACCTCCTTCCAAAAATAGTTTTAAAAACATTTATGCAAAGTTTATGAATACCGAATCTCTGAGAGACAAGAAAAGGGAAAGGCGAAGAACAAAAACAGGAGAAGACACAGAACTCAACGCGTTATTATATTTTGCTGAAAATCCATCCAAATCATCCTATGCCGCAGCAATAGAATTGGATATATCACAAAGAAGTGTGATAAAAATATTACATTGCCATAATTTTAAACCATATAGTATTTTGCCCGTTCAATATTTAGACGACAACAACCTTCAAGACAGGTTAACCTTCTGCAGAGACATTCTTGATAGAATAGAGGAAGATGATGAGTTTCTAAGTCATGTCTTTTGGACTGACGAAAGCAATTTTTCTACTGCGGGAATTTTTAACAGAAAAAATGCACATTACTGGGCAGCGGAAAATCCACATATTGTAAAAAAAATAAAAGAACAAGGATACCAAACTGTAAACGTGTGGTGTGGCATCCACAAGGATGCTATTGTAGGTCCTGTATTTATAAATGGGCCCTTAAATGCACGTTATGTGGATATTCTTCAACATCCAGTTGAAAATTATTCAGATAATATTAATTTAGTGGACAACAGATCTGTTATTTGGCAGCAGGATGGAGCACCACCGCACTCTGCAAGGAACGTCACCGAATACCTAAACAGAAAATATCCTATTTGGATAGGAAGGCACGGTGTTTTACATTGGCCCGCTAAAAGTCCAGACTTAACACCTATGGATTTTTTTCTCTGGGGTACGATAAAACAAGATATATACTTAATAATATGAATGAGTTAAAAGAATGCATACATGTAAAAATTGAGGAATTAAACCAAAATGGTGATATATTTCAAAGGGTGAGAAGCAATTTTATAAAGCGATGCCAAATGTGTATTCAGAATGATGGTGGTTACGTGGAAAATATTTAATTATGTTACGTGTAAATAAATAAAATTGTGTTACTGTATTAATATTGACTTTTATTTGTTTTTTTGTTTTTTTTTTGTCGTGGGTCGGTGGAAAAATCTTCAAAAAGACATTAAGCAGGGTCCGCACTGCTCAATAGTGTGCTGGACTGCTGGATCCGCATCGGCCTCACTTACGAGTAAGTGAGTCCGACGGGGAGCCAGCGACCTCACTAAAAACCACCTCCATTTCCTCCGCAGAACACCAGACCGGGGTCCCTATTCTCAACCTCGTTCGCGTCCACCGGTACACGCGCCGACGCGAGTGGTTTCGTTGCGAAGACTTGTGTTAGGTGGCATTCTCAATACCCCTCGTGTTGGTCTTCGCGTGACACGAATGCTTTAATTTGACAACGCCGCTTTTACTGTCACAATCATAGAAAATTTACCATCTAGATGGTAGATTTTCTATGGTCACAACAGAAAACTTCAATAGAGGTTAGTTATCTCGTTAATTTTATTGTTTTATTAGTTAATTAATAGTAAGGATGGTTAACTACAAATACCATCCTTGGGAGAACCCAAGTTTTCAGACGTTAGTCGTTAGTTACGTTTTCGTGAGTCACGTTAGATTGTGGCAAAAGCAAAGAAAATGAATTGAATGAATGAAAAGAATTGATTGGATGAAATTGAATTGAATGGATGAAATGAAATTAATTGAAAACTTCCAGTTGCATAAAACTTTAAAGCAATTAGAATCTACAAGGAATATTATTTTATTTTACCATTTTTATATAAAATACCTACATATTAGGTAGGTATATAGATAGGTACCTATCTAAAATATGAAACTGTTGTCATTCCCACTTTTATATATAGTTATAATAACAACCAAATATCTAAAAAGGTCTTCTAGTCAATCTAAATATTTTTCTGAATTTCTTTTCCAACAAAATACACTCAAAACATACGACGTAACCTCAACTGCCAAGAAAACCCACTGGTGTAAACCACTGTTTACACCGCCCGCTGCAACGCGAAGGGTTCTTGCTTGTCTCAACGCGCATACGCCTAGACGCGAGGAGTTAAGAATCCTAAAAATCGCCTCTGACGTCATTTGCGAAGGGTTGAGAATAGAGCCCCGGAACCGCTTTCGCATTACTTCAGCCTGGGTCTTGCTTTTTGCTCTTGCGAGCTCTACCGTTTTAGCTCGTAGCCTCTCTGCCCTTTCGCTTTTTCTTCAGTCTGTCAAGCAGCCATCATCTCTCTTTGTGCGTAGCAGCCCCTGCACGTAGGTAGCCACTATGTTCCATCCGTTCTCGTTATCAAGCATCAGCTCCACGATGTTCTCTGGAGTGATTTGACCGATTTCTGCTTCCACACGTCTCCTTCCGTCGATCCATCGAATGCATACGAAAAACGTATGCTCTGCGTCGTCCCTTTCATGTCCGCAGTATTTGCAATCCGGCGTCCTGACCTTGCCCATTTTCCACAAATAATGTCGGAAGTATCCATGCCCACTCAGGAACTGGGTCAAGTAGAAATCCACCTCACCGGATTTCCTATCCATCCAGGGTCCGAGTCTTCTGATAAGCAGGTGTGCCACCTACCTCTTGGGTCGTTCATCTATCTTTCCTATCATTTCGGCAGGGTTCGGACTCTCTCATCTTCTACTGCCCGGTTTCTGCCCATTTCCACGCTAGCGTCATAGATTCGCTTGCGCTCAATAGCGAGCAGGTCGCTACCCATCGACCTGCTCGCTATTGAGCCCGCTATCACCAGAATTGCGGCTTCGGAGACTGTGCGAGACTATTTATTTGTTTTTATTAGGCTTATGTTGTTTATTGTTATTACTCGTTACTGTTATTGTCACCTATATAGGTATTATTTATTTATTATCTCAATAAATGGCATTGTCTCCAGAGGTATCTTGATATGTTTTTTGTTTTATAATTGTCACCCGTAATGTGATAAGTTTTTAGTAATATCTCACGAACAGGTGGAGTGATTATATAACAATTAGATATTTTTTTATTCAGAAAATTAAGGACATCATTTTGGTATAAAAATATACGGGGTGTTCCATTTAAAAAAATCGTGTTTTATTTTCCACCCTGTATATCTTACGAGATTTTTAATATCCGTGCTCAGATTATAAAAATTCAGCAAAAACCGCGTCCACTCCTTTTTTGATTGAGTTAAATCGGCAAATGATAAGTGAGATAAGGGGGGTGTCAATCTTAAGAGACTTACCCTGTGCATATAAAAAGTAAACTAATTAATTAAAAAAAGACAAAAAACCATCAATAGAATAAAAACACTGTGCGAGTAAAAATTTTTTTGTGAATGAGCGAAATTGCCTGTCAGACGTATGGTTTACATCATGACGTCTAAAATAATTTTTAAAATTGTTATATAGACTGGGTAGCTTATTATTTCTTGTTACGTTTATACAAGACAAAGGTACTACAAGATTACCCGCTTGCCTGGTATTGTAGTGATGCATGTCAGAGGGCATTATGAATTCAGACTGATTTTGTGGAGCGAGTTTTATAAATATGTCCTTGCATGGAGAGCTTCTAGGAGCCGCAGCTATCAGGCGAATCGCGGCCTTCTGTAAAATAAATACGCGCAGTACTAGAATTACCCCACAGGGCATGTAACACCTCTCCTCTTTAATTAATTACATTATCTTAATTAAAGGGCCTCTCGTCCAGGAGATGTGACGTAATGAATTTCTTGTTGTTGCCTTTCGGCTGCTCAGTTAAATACGGAGGTCGTGGATAAGTGGATTTGCTAGAGGCTTGCACTTTGATACCTTTAGATATATCACCAGAAAAATCACAGCTTGACAATGATCGGCTTGATCTACACCTACGAGTACGTGGACGCCAGGTCAGAGTACTGAACGTGTTTATACATGTAATTTAAACATAAGCACTGTATCAGTCCTATAAAAGTGACCTTGAAAGTTCCCATATTTTAACTTTTGTGTTTATGCTTGTGATTGAGCTCTTTCTGCGCATGCCCGAATCGCCAAAGAATAAATTCCCCGAGGATTTTGTATTTTCTAAACTAACCTCAAAAATTAGACAACATTTGTCTGTGCTTTGTTACTCTCATTATGAAAGCGGAGTAGGTTTTAATAGAACTACTGACCAATCAGGTTGCGCTGTGTACATATTAAATCTTGCAGTGAAGCTAGCTTTAACACGAAATTTATGTTTATGCTCGCTGCATAAACGGCTGTAAAAATTAAAACTAAGATACGCTGGCTTAATCATAATTTTAAGGCTATGACAAAGCTTGTGCTTATGTATTAAGTTGCTTAAACCCGCCTTTAATGTCTTAAAACAAAACCTCAAAATATCTACTAAATTGATACCACAAAACATCTACAGAGAATGCACAAACACACTTTCACAGAACATCCACAAAGTGCAGCCAATAGCACAAAACCTAGAGAAAGGCCCACAGCACACAGAACTATAACTTGACGATTAAATAATTGATAAAATAGTTAACAAATTTCCCTCTAGCGCTCCCATTTCTTTGGTAATCAACTTAACAGGGAGAACTCTAACGCTGAATTTATAGTTTCGATAACTTAAGCTTTAACGATAAGCCGTAACAAAAATAAACACAAAGAAATACTGAGAACCATTTATAGTACGCGGTAAGACTTAAGCCGTAAGCTATAGTCGATAAGATTTGGTTAATTTTTATTTCTTACCGATATCGTTACCGAATCGGGTGTACTCGGGAAAAAATCGGCAAACATCGTGAGCATATCGAGATTTTGTTGTCGGTGGCACATAGAAGTATGTCACAGAGAAACGATTTCTGTGAATGCAAACCATAGATCAAATATGCAAACTGCAAAAATCTCACCTAAAATCCTACATTAAATATAATTAAAATTGTTGTGAGTTGTGACAAATGAAAATATGGGATTAGTGCGCATGCGTAATCTCTTACGGAAAAGGCACTATAAATGGTCTGATGACATAAAGATTGCTTATCGCTTATAGCTTATGGCTTAAGTCTTATGTTATCGAAACTATAAATTCAGCTTAAGACACTATAATAGATGTCCTTGACTATTGAAAGCGATATTTAAATAAAATGAAAATAAATCCTTTAATGATCTGATTTAATTTTTATTTAATTTATGGTAAAATATGCCCACAGTGGTAGTTTTCTACGCAATAACTACATTCATTCTGTTGCGGAGTTGATTAAAGAACCAACGGCTACATAGGAAAATTAAACACAATTTTGAATTATTATTAGCAACAAAACGTTAGCGTTTAATTAAAAAATTAAAAACCAGCTATAATCACAAATTAAAAACGTTATACCTACTTACCTGCTCTTGCTTTCAGTTAAATTGTAAAAGTTTACTTACATGTAAAATATATGTCGTATGGTTAGGGTTATGTTTGGTACATATTTTATTTAACTGTTCTCAAAATATTGTGAAATTGCCAAGAATTAATTTGTTTCAACATATTTTTACAAACTATCATGTGTGCCCAATTCTTAGTAACGCAGGATTTCAAGGAATGGGAAAGCGCTGAATTGCAGTTTAATTGAACCAGACAGTCGGACGCTTCTAAAATATCAAACTGTCTACTTGAAGATATTCTATTTAAGAGATATGTACAATGTGGGGAATGACCTTGCTGATGCAAATCTGGAGGGCTTCATTAAATTCGTAATTTCGAAAAAGAATAAAACAAAATTTCCCATTATTTTGAATTATCGTAAAAAAAATGTTGAAATACAATGCCCATCTATCATAGATATTATGTTGATCTGTGCTAAGGATTAGTATGTATGTTTTGTGTAATCATATGTGTGTGTGGTGTGACAGTAGTTGTCGTTGTAGAAAGAATGGCGGAGTGACAAATAAAGTCTTATGTTTAACAGTGCGTTATTATTTGCCTAAAACGATTACCAAAAACAGATATACAGATATATACAGAACAGAATATTAACAAAAAAAACATTTTTTTTTGTTTAACTTGCGACTGTGACGCCATTTTTTGATATTTATTCAAATTAAAAAAACACGTACGACTATGGGCGTGAGCTAATGGCATAGAAAAGGGCCGAGTCGGAAATCGCCCGCAATCACATTAAAACGCGCGATAGGAACCGTACCGTTTCCGTGCCAACCGAATATTTTTTTTACATTCTGTAGTATGTATAGTAGTTATATTTTGTTGTATAGTAGTTACATTTTGTGTAGATTGTACAAAACCTCTCTTTTATATGAAGATTTATCAATAAAATTTTGTTTTGGGGTTGGGTGACGATTAGGGCTTCCAAGTCCCGGGACCAAAGGGACAGTTGGGACCAATTTCAATTTGTAGAATATTGCATAAGAGGCGAATGAAAAAAACATTGAGCAATTTTGTAATTTTTAGAGATAGTAAATTGATATGACCATTAAAGTCAGTTAGATATTTAACTTAAAGCTCATTTTCAAGAATAATATGAAATATAACTATGACTTCAACTTTAGGTATAAATTTATTTTAGGCGGTCCCACTTCTGAGACTTTTTTGAACGGCCCCACCGCTCCCTATTTCTTTGTAACTATGATGAATAGAAATAACAATAATTTTTTTATTTATATATTTTGTATTATAAACGCAAAGAAGTAAAATAATATATAGGGTGGCCTATAATTTAGTTACACATTTCGAAGTCTAACAACATTGCCTCTGAAAAGCCTATAGGTAAGTTTCTGGCGTTGTTCGAAAAACTTTTTAAAATTTTTACTGCAAAAAAATAAAGTGCAACAATACTCATAAAAATTCAAGTGAAAAAAATAACTACGTAATGTTATGTATCGGGCTTTTTTAAGTCCGAAACCCACGTGTTGAGTTTATTTCTTTTGACTAGTGAATCAAATTCTATATGTTGGTATTTAAGAAGCAAGGTTTCAGGTAGCAACAATTATTGGGTAAGCCGGTGCGTGTAAACAAGAAGAACCAACGAAAATGTCAATTGATCATATAAAAGACAAGGAAGACGACGTTGCTTGTGAAAATACCGAATTCCAAAACCCACATTGGTTGTAAAGTGGCAAAAAAAATTAGTAAGGTCTCCCACACAAGAGATTATTTGGAACTTATCAAAAAGGGAAATATTCGTTCAGCGTCTTGGTATCCACCATCTTGGAAATCTAGGTCTAAGGATTGTAGAATTTTTAACACGTTCACGGACACTCTCTGATTAGTGGTTGTGCTTGTTGCATCACATATGTATTTTCACTAATATTGAAGAATAAAAAAATACATTGATATTTAAGGGTTCCTAGAGCCATAAATAAGCTGCCTATGGACCAGAAACCAAACGGCTATAGACGTCAGTGTCACATTATAAACATTTTTTTACACAATTTGTGACACTCGACGTCCATAGACGTCCTACTATTTATGAGGAACACAAAGGAGAAGACATTTATTCCGTTATTAATTATACAGTTCGTACAATATGTATGTATAATTGAACGACCGGCAACCCTGACGTACACAATGTTTTTCATTGGCGTAGACATTTTTAAAATAAATATGTACAAAACAGCTAAGTAGTCGAGAAAAATAAACTTAATAACGGAAAAAATATATATACTTACGATTTATATACAATCATATTTATTGTGTAAGTAGGTACCTACCTAATCTACCAAATCGTTAACACTCAACAAAGACAAAGATTATTAACAGACAAGCTTTGACAAAGATCAGAGCTTGTTTGTTAATAGGTACCTACATAACTAAACCGAGACTAAATTCAACATATTTTTAAAAATCATTACAAATTTCCAATACACACTTTTTACAGCCAATCAAAATTAGAAACTGACCATGAGGTATTTTACAGTCATTGAAAATTTTCTTTTCTTTTGTGGCTAGGTAGGTATACGGTTATAATTTTATAAACAGTCTATAGAACTTTTAATTTTGCCCACTGATGTAAATTATTAATTTGTGATCTAGGATGGTAGGTACCTACATAAAAATAAAGTCAATGGACAATAGGTACCTACTTATGTAATAAACCAGAGAGCGTTTTCAGTTTTGTAAATCCCAATGAAAAACCTAACTTATATCATTGCATTTAGCATTTATAACCTAGCGGCCTCAAGCACTGGAATATTTTTCGGATAAAATTATTTGAGAAATGTCTTAAGCCTATCCTATCTCGTAAATAAAGCGAGGTCTGGTGGAAATCTACGTTTTTCAGGTTTCATACGAAACGAACAAACTTGTTTGCTAACCCCCATAGTCTTTTATTTCAACTCTCGTAGCGATGTATACCTTACATAGGTAGGTATATAAATAATATATTAGCAATTCCCGCGAACACGCCACTGTAAGATATGCGAACCTGATCCTATTCGATCCCGATCCCGGAGATACGATTCCAATAAGTTAAAAGGAGATATACTGCTCGAATATTCGTTATTGGAAAGGTCGTGGATCGGCGTTGCCGCTTTTAACTATAAAAATAGATGTTTACGTAATTGTCATATTTAAAGTAGACGAAAATAAATGTAAAAACGTAACATCTTGGCCTATAATATATTATTGTGTGCACAATTATTATTTAATAACATTCTTAAATAATATATACAACTTTAATATAGTATTGTGGAATTCGATATTTTAATTGAATACTGAGAAAATTGAGAATTACACGTGGCAACTGCACGGTATCTTATATGGGGTCAGTTAACTATACATACATATTGAATGAACTGTAGAAATTATTACTGTAGCCACAGCTTAAAACATGGGGCAACACATGCAAACACTGCGAGTGTACACGTTTAGGAAACTCATGTAATTTCTTATAATTTTCCAGCAAATTGAATCTCTTCTAGAAAATGTTGCTGCTTGGCTGCCGTTTTTGGTGTCTTTATTGAAGTCTGTTGATACCACAAAAACATACACGCTGTTTGTTTTTTTTTACCATATTATTTATTATATATGTTCACCTCTTCGGAATTACCTTTTCTGGTGTAAACTAATAAACAGCTGGCATAGAGAGATTTATATAATATGTTAATTCGACGTCCACTAACTTTCTTGGTAAAAAATGTGAAGTATTTGTTAGGGGGTTAGGGCGGCTATAGACGTGAAATTGAGGTAAACGTCTATAGAAGTCGCTCTCCGTGAACGTGTTAAGCTACCCAATCCTAAAAATTACGCAGGTCATTGCGTGTTACTTGCTGATAATGGTGGAAATATCACAAAACATAAGACAGTGGTGGCTGGAAATCTACCTATGTCCCTGAAGGATATATAGACAATTACCACTTACAATTCCACTTATATACAAAATTAAAATTACCAAGATATCCAAAATATCACATGAAAACAATCAACGTGAATCGGACATATTTCCTTCATGTTCTAACTTGAACAGGAATTTCAATATTCTAAACTTGAATTTATTTTTTAATAATAATTTATTGAGTATTTTTTTACTATTGAATATTAGATTTTACTCAGATAGATTATATAAAGCATAATATTGAGGATATTAAGGAAATAAATTTATTTTTAAGTAAAGAGAAGTTGTAATTTTATAATGAAAATGCAATGTTTTTATTAAACTATATAAATAGAAATATAAACGAATTTCATCGCTTAGGAATTAAGTCAGAAGCTTATTCCTGATTTTCATGTTTCTTTAATGCAAGAATTTTTCTCGTTTCCATAAAAATGGGGGCAGTTTTGAGAATTTCGGGATCCTGGGACTGAGGGCCCTAGTGACGATGTGTCAGCATGTGCGTGATCAAATTAGACTTATGCTTGGTCGCGTGTCCACACTTGTCACACATGTACATATTCACCTCCGATTTGTCTTTATGTATAATATTGTGCCTGTTTAAGTTTGTCTTTCTATCAGTTCCGTACGGACACTTATCACACTTAAATTTTCTCTCCACCTCGGGATCCCGATGCTTTACCATGTGCCGTAACAGACCGTCCTTCTGCCTGGTCTCGAATTCACAATTACTACACTTGTGCATCTCCGCCTCCGATTTGTTCTTGTGTGCCAGATTGTGCCTGCGCAGGTAGGACTTAATAACCGTTTCGTATGGGCATTTTCTACATTTTAATATCTTCTTCGTCTTTGGTTCACGGTGCTTCACTACGTGCTTCATTATATCGCCCTTATACTTGGTCTCGTATTCACAATTCTCACACTTGTAGATCTCCACCTCCGATTTGTCCATGTGTATCAGATTATGCTTGCCGAGGCGGTACTTAAAATCCGTTTTATACGGACATTTGTCACATTTAAATTTTTTCTCTGCTCTCGGATCGCGATGCTTCCACAGCATGTGCTTCAGCACATTCGTCTTATGCCTGGTCTCGTATTCGCAATTGGCACACTTGTACATCACCACCTCCGATATGTCCTCGTGTACCACATTGTGTCTACGTAGGGAGCGCTTAAAATCCGTTTCATATGTGCATTTGTCGCATTTAAATTTTTTCTCCGCTCGTGGATCACGATGCTTCAGCATGATATGCTGGTTAATATTATACTTGTGTCTAGTCTCGAATTCACAATTCTCACACTTGTGCATCTCCACTTCCGATCTATCCTTGTGTATCAGATTGTGGGTGCGTAGGATGCCCTTTAAATCTGTTTCATATGTGCATTTATCACATTTAAATTTTTTCTTCGCTTTTGGATCACGATGCCTGAGCATATGCTGGATGATACGTCTTTTATATCTGGTCTCGAATTCACAATTCTCACATTTGTACATTTCCATATCCGATTTGTGCACCTTTTCTACCTCAGACTTGTTGTCGTTGTGTCTAACCATGTGTCTTGCCAAAATATGCTTCTTGTTAGTTTTGAATGAACATTCTTGACAGCCAAATACTTTAGTCGGCCCCTTGCGTCTCGTAATGTGATCATCAGAAGAAAAATGCTTGATTCCTGCAAATGCAAACATATTATTAGCATTTAGTTCACAACGGAAATGCTAGAACACGATAAGTGAATTAATAGGATAAAAAATAAAGCAATTATTCAAAATTTGGCAAAAAAAAAATTTGCTTACCCTTTGAAGCAGATTTCCTAATATCCCTTTTTCTCTTTAAGGAACCCCGCTTTCTAGAATTTTTACGCACTGACAATGGAACGGAATTACCCATTTCTTCCCTATAAAAGACAGTATTTGATTATTTATGACTTAATTCATTTCTTTCGCAGATGGTGTTAATTCTTGAGTATATTTTGGGATTTTTGGTAAGTCAAGTAAACGTTTCGGTTGATTCAACCAACCCCACAGATAATACAATAATTTTATAATTGTACATTATTATATTTACAGGGTTTGATAAAAACATTTGGTGACAAGCACTTCTGCTTCCAAAATAACTTAAAATGCACCAATTCAAAATTGACAGCTAACAGATTTGTGATTTTCCAAGTAAGTCTTTAGAAAATGGTCTTACTTGTAATCTCGAAACATTTTGATATCTAAAAAATTTTATAATTTCGAAGTTTCTGATTCACACCCTTAACTAACTGATCTGAAAACATTTAAAACGCTTCAAAGCAGTACTTCAGTTCAAGTACTTCAAAGTAGGTATGCCATTGCAATGAATCTGTGCTAATAATATTCGTAGGTGTCGTTGGTTTTGAAGATCATTGATATTTTTAATGTTAGACCCACCACCAAAACATTCCTTCCACATGATCTTACAGATAACAAATCTTCCTCCAGGTCTTCACCATACCCTTTCACGATCTTTTGAAGATTTCAAGCTCACCCTGTTCTCATCTGAAAACAACACTTGTTTCCAGTCGTCGACCGTCCAATTTGCATGATTTCTAGCAAATAAATCTTAATCAAGCTATTATTATTCTATGTGCTGCGGTAAGCTGTAGTCTAATTGCAGACTTTACATTTGATTTAACTAATTTTACAATTTGTAAGGTAAAAAATTACGGTCATTTATGTGATTTACGTAAATAATGTAAATTTAAAATTTTTTTAATATTACATGCCTATTTGAATTTCTCACCTAAGCACATAAATTTTTAAAAATTACCATAAATTACATACATGACAGAAACTTACATATTTTACGGAGGTAACCTAAAAATGTAGTTTAGTAATTTTTTCTCAATAAAGATTCTACTCAATGCAATTTTATGTGTAAATAGAATAAATAGTCTTTTTTCCAATAAGGTAAGGATTCTTAAGAGTTTAATTTGTATCTGTTAATGTGTTTTAAATCCAGCATGGTCAAAACAAAAACTGCTGTGTAGTACTATTACCACGATGCACATCAAATCAGTAGCTTTCACAAAACTTCGCGCTTTATTTGTAATTTTTCCAAAGGGAAGGACGCAAAAAATTCTACTAGGATAAAGAATCATGTAAAGAGATCCACAAAGGTACTTGAAGCTTTTAAGAACGACACACTGTTATATCCATAGACATATTAATACGGGGAGACCCAACAGTTCATTCATAAAACGCTGGAAGAGCCGATCTATTATTGTTCTAAAAACTGCAATGAGTGCGAGAGAGAAGATGGAGGCAGGTATCCGTTCGGCAACGCCGCTTCGTGTGATCAAAGCTCATCCAGTGGCGTGTCTACTTATCTTTAATGAATGAGTTAGGGTAGACTGCATAGTTACATAAGAAAAATACTTAATACCCTGTATCTGAACGTAGCAATAAATCAAATGAAAATAGAGAACATTCAGAGCATAGTTTAATTCGTGTACATTAAGGTAACAGTTAGTAACTGCAACAAAACTTGTAGAAATTTATTTATAATTTTAATGCAAAAAGTAGTTATTGGACGTATTTGTTAGTTAGTTGACGGTTTAATATTAGTTATTGGACGCATTGTAAATAATTTAAATTCTATAAAAAAAACACTTTAATAGGTGTCTGACTACTTAGTAAACATTTTCCTTGTGTGTTTGTTGAAACAACTCATAAAGCCTGTCTATTTATTCTTTCTCTTCCTCTTCGTTTTAAATTTTTTCGTCAAATTCACATTGTTCATTTACAATGTCGCTGTCTTCATTCCCTGAAATCTCATCTTTTTCTGTATTGTAGCATATGTGACATAGACATGTCATCACCTTCTGGAATGTGAACATAGTCTTTAGGGGGAACACAACATTTGTGTCAAAATTGCTTACATCTGTCATATAATAACACCAACATCATATATCTAAGAATTTTAATCATACATTCAAATTAAGTTGTTATAAAGAAAATCCTAATAATATGAGTGCTGTATTTAAACTAAGAAATGGAAAAAAGTCTAGATTTTTCATTAGAATAACATAAGAAAATACTAAAATAAAATCACAACGTACTTTTGGGATTTACAAAATTCATAAATGTATATCATACTAAAGTTAACATGAACTACTATAAATATAATTAATAAAATAAAAGCAACATTTTTTTAAAATTCTATAGACTGTACATATTAAACAGTTCTATAAAAAAAATCACAAGTTTCTAAAATTAACAAACTTCATGTCATATATACAAACAACACAGTAAATCAAACTTTGTTAATCAAACCTACTATAATTATTGTATCTATTAATTCCTAATAGATGATAAAATAATATGGGTTTTGAACTTCTTATTCCATTTCGCCAATTGTTTTCTTTTTTTTGTTTCATAATAAATACGTATTTTGAAAATTGTTTTCAATACCAACTTGACCAATTGAATATGGTGGTCATTCAGTAGTTCTTCAACATACATAGATGGAGATGAAAATGGTATTTTGCATCACCAGAATAAAAATAATTCTAAATAAATATCGCGCATTGATTATGTACCATATAAATTACATAATAAAAATTAATGAAACAATTATTGATTAATTATTGCAGCAATATAAAAAGTTTTTTAACGCATTAAAAAGCATTTTTAGTTAGCCCCTGACCAAGCCAAGCCGTTAAAACTTGTAGGTAACCTTAAAAATACTTACATTACTTACCGATGAAAAGTAACATTTTGCGGACTTAATTTTATAAACTATTCAAGAGTGCACTATAGTTACACACTTATTGTTCACCTATCGCAATAAATACAAAGATTCGTAGAATACACTGAAGCGGTGGCGTTGCGGCAACCTCGCAAATTTCTTTCCATTGATTAATAGACATTGTCTTAAAACTCGAGTAAAATTCATCAAACGACGTTGCCAGTGTAGAGATTTATATCTCAAGGCACAGTACATTTTCGGTTATCTATGGTTTTATCCATATACTATTAACGCAATAAGGCAATACAATAGATTACTTTTGCCAAGAAGCTGTTTTAAATAACATTTTGATATTAAAATGAATCAGATTCGTTGAAATAGTCTTCAAGTGAATTTCACAGTAAGCCTGGCAAACGTGCCGTTCGGGAGAAAAATACGGACGACGAGGATGGAACGATCTTGGATCGGCCAAAAACGTAAACAATTCTGTCTCTTGTATTAATACGTCTATGGTTATATCAAATAATGTTTCTCTGTTTAATAATATTTGCGATGGCCAGCCAATCTTAAGTCATAAAGCAGTCGATTTAACTACAGATAGTATTTCTAATAGTACTCCCAGTCTACTATTGTTAATCAATTACCAAATTTGGGAATAAGTAACTGCTTAGAATACGGCAAAGTAAAACGTTCATTGTGATTTGCTTTCAAAAATTTTTACATACCTATACCTATAAAACCTGTACCTATAAAATATTTGCCTTAGAAAATTTTAGTAAAATTGATGTCAGCGTACCTAGAATAGATGCTTGCTGAAGTGTAGCGTAAAAAATGTTTAAAGTACATAGATTACATAAGTTTCCAATCAAAAATGTAAGTTAAATGAAAATTATCGGTGTAAGGTAACTTTTATCAATTACACGTAATTATACGTCACTACTTCCGGCAGTTCGCTCCGAAATCACATTTCTCGCATTTTGAAGTTCTGTTACGTTTCTCGTAACTTTTTGGGCTAGGGTTTAGTTTTAATAAGACCACATTCTCTCACTACATTTAACTTATTTATTTGTACACCTTTGTGGAACACCTATTTACCAATTAACACTATTTACCAATTTAAACTACTTACATTATCCCTTTCGCTAACTCTACCCCCATGGCTTCACGAGATATGTCACTTGTCTGTCTAACAAAACTCTACTAACTCACTTCTACCCAGCTTGCTACACATTCCCCCATTCTGACATAACCGGGGATAAAAGCAAGTCTAGCAGATTCACTATTCCAATAGTTCAATGTTTTCTACTTCCTTTAAATTTCCATTCGAAATATCTTGACTCGGCAAATAAACTGTACTTACTAGCTAATGCCAATAAATGATATAAGAAACCTTACATCCTTTATAGCATTAGGAATTTATTCATTATTAACATAAAATTTTATAATTATAATGCATTAATTTACTATATAGTGTGTTTTCTAATTTGTTGCCAAAATATGTTTATTTTTATATTTAGTTATATTTGTGACAATTACTATGCTCCTTACTTGTGCTTTTTCTGTTCCTCAAAACATTTCGACGGAGAAAACGCTCATCATTCAATTTTTTCAAACTTTCCTTCCCTGACCTTTACTTCTAGAGCGTGACCCTGTATTCCTGTATCTTCTAATCATACGACTAATTGTGGAATGGTTAACATCTTCAGATTGGCTACATAATGCATACTTCGTACACTTATTCTACCCCAAAGTCAATGCTCTTACACAGTCATCAATCGGTAAATTGCGTAGCCGAATCATGTTCTAAATTTTAAGGGTTTTAACTTTACTTATATGTCGATGCCAACAAAGACCTTTGATCAAGAGCTTTTGCTGTGGCATCAGTTTACCTCAATGCAAGAGGTCACTTTATGACTATACTTTATGACAAGTCACTTTGTGACTATATTAACGGTAGCAATCTTAGTATACCGACATTTGTTAACCCTAGAAGTCAAACTATAATAGATATAACACTGGCTACATTGAATATATCCAAATCAATCCATAACATTGTCACAATGGCAGACCAGCGGTGGATTAACTTTGAAATTAATCTTGCTAAAGCACCAGAGAAACCATTTAAGGATCCCTGAGGAACCGACAAAGATAAATATCGAGGTCAACTCGGGAAGAACTTGGAAAAACTCAACATGCTCACTGATAGTGGCAGGATAGAGGAATATTCAGAGCATGCTCTAAAAACAGCCACGCGGAGACCTTTTTAATCATCCTGCCCACTCAAAGTTTCGAGAGAAGTGGTTCCGGGACCTGACGTGCTTGAAACAGAGGACAAGGACGTCTTTCAACAAAGCAAAACGCACAAAGCATGAATCAGATTGGGACCAATACCTGAGGGAGTTTGAGTGAATAGTATGAGAGTCAGTGGGCAACTGAACTTTTAAAACCAAAGAGAGGATGGAGTGTTGTGTTGTATTGCGTGTTGTCTAAGGTTGAGGATAATCTCCGAACAAATAGCATTGAGTGTTGCCTAACGTCAAGAGGTCATTTCCTGAACAGATTGAATCTTAAGATGGAATATGTGTTATTGTCAGAGGTTTGTAAATTTAATCTATACGCACAATATCTCAGGAATTTATTTTGAAGAGATCTGTCTTCTGTCGAGATATCTGTGCTTTTTACACGTATTTTGTTTTATGGATTCATTTTGTGTATTAGTTGTATGAATGTAGAAGAAGAAGAAGTGTGTATGCACTTTTTCTGTGTTGTGGCATGAAAAAAGATGGCGAGGCAACAAAATTTTGATTTTGTACAACGTTAATTCTTAGTGATCCTTCGTGATCGAGATACGGCGGGTAGCTGTTTACATCGGCACGAGTGATATGACAGACTCATTTAACGAATGTCATCGATAAGTCCTAAGTACAAAGCCAAGCAATTGCAAAGCTTTCAAAGTAGTTAATTCAATGTGTTTGATCAAGTTTAGCTCTCAATTAAAATATACCCCTGCCATTAATTTGCTTTAAATGAATATTATTAATTGTGTATGTTGTTAAAAAAATTTGTATTGCCCCTATATAAACATAATTGAAAACATTTATCGATGTTTAAGTGCAGCCCATTGTATACCAACCCATTAAAAAGCTTCTTATTTTAAGGCGGGGATTTTATATGTATATTTTTACCGCCTAACAGAGGTTCATAAAAGCACACATATCACTAGGACAAATGGCATAATCGCATATTATTATATATCAACGTATTCACAATGGTTCCCGCTATAGCATACGATGATTTTCAATGCCCATAAGTACAGAAGAATAATATAAATAAATGCTAAAGTACCTCAATTTTGACCCTACTGTTGGTGTATCAATATGTCGCATTTACGACGGAACTAGGCTAGGCACAATAACAAAAATTAGGGACGGGATAGCCAAAACATTTGGGTACACTTCTGTTTAACTTTGAGATTAATATTTATTGATAATTCTCCACGGTGTGTGCTAACGTAAAATCTAACATATTCTCGATGTTTAAACTTGTGAAAATACGAACTTAGGCGAAGGGACCGTGGGGTGCAGGGACCGTAGGTAGCTGATGTCGAAGCACAGCGAACCTTCTCAATGAATTTAGTTTGGATACCCTATCACAGGCGTCGCCACCCTTGAACGTGGAATTCATGACCATCTGTACTATCATAACAGATAGTACAGAGTTGGCTTATAAGTAATGTGTGATAAATAAAGCATAGTGGTTTAATATTTGGTATGTATAATAAATTTAATAATTGATATGTATAAAATTGGTATGAAATCTTTGGTATGTCATTATTTTTAAAATCATTATTTTTTGTTCAACGGACTTCATCAGTTCATCTAAAATCTAAATATAAATTTTAATCTTGAAAATAAATAACTTTTCAATAGCAGAAATTAATAAAGGCTAATTCTAATACCGATATGGAAACTAAACAGTTTGTGCTCGAGTTTGTGCTTCCAGGTACTAGAAAACGCAAAAAAAAGTACTAATAATAAATAAGGTATTAATTTTTAAAAGTAAGAACATTTTGTAATGCTTTCTTGCATATATTGAGGCGAAAGCGATTTAATACTTAATATCTTTATCTCAGTCCCCTTGGGGTAGTATTTTTTGTCAAAATTAATAATCAAGATGGCGGACATTTTTGCAGTTTATTATAGTCCCAATCGACTTAAAATCGGTGTTTTGATTGTTTTGGGGTCGCCGAACACGAATTTTTTGGTCCCAATAAATATTCAAGATGGCGGACATTTTTACCATTTATCATCAGAAGCAATTCAAAGTCGGTGTACCAGAAATTTTGAAATCGCTGACCACGAATTTTTGTCCCAACAAATATTCAAGATGGCGGGCATTTTTGCCAGTTATCAACAGAAGCAACTCAAAGGCGGTGTCCCGGGAATTTTGAAGTCGTTGATCACGAATTTTTTGTCCCAATAAATATTCAAGATGGCGGACATTTTTGCCATTTATCATCAGAATCAACTCAAAATCAGTGTCTCGCGAATTCTGAAGCGCTGATCAAGAATATTTTGTCAAAATATATATTCAATATGGCGGACAATTTTCCCATATATGGTGCGATTCGACTTAAAATCGGTATCATGAGAATTTTGAGGTCGCACATCACGAGTTTTTTGCCAAAATAAATATTCAAAATGGCAGATTAAATAATATGATAGACGTTTTCCTCACTTATTCTCTCATTCGACTCAAACCATCACCATTTTTTTTGTGTCAGATCAAGTAGGTATTCCAAATGGCGACTCTAAGAAGATGAATTTTGCCATTTACGCTACGGTCTGATTAGACTCAAAATCTTTCTCCGTTTTTTTTAGAGTAGCATATCACGTATTTTTTATCATATTAAATATATATTTTGCCTTTTTCTTGACATTTCCTTTTGTGCGTTCCTCTATTCACTATTATTTCTGGTACTAAACAGTCCACATAAAATCTTACCAATTTTAGTTAAATATTTTACCGATAAATAGGTAAATAAGTCATTATGATCACACAAGACTCTGCGAAGCGACGGCAACTTCGGAGGCCCGCATGCGCTGTTGACAGGGGTGTAACTGGAATAGCAAAGATTTAACTATTCTTTTGTTTTGTTTGATTGTTTTGTTAAATGTAAATTATTAAGTTTACTGTGTTAGCGAATATGTAGTATTTGTTATCAGGTAATCAAGCGATATGGAGAATTATTGCAAAATTTACAAATCCAAATCTTCCGATCATTCTACTCTAATAAGATGCCTAATAATGACAACAAATGTTACTCTGAAGTATAGATACAATACAATAAAATTATGTATTTACAAAAAGTAGATAGAGGTTTTCGCCCTATTTATTTATTTCGCATCCAAACAGGCATAGCCAGCCTAATTACAAAAATAATAAATTCGCAATTATTACAGTGAGTGAGTAATCATAAACACATGTAAATTAAAACAAAAACAATAAAATATGTTTTAGATATTTAGATGTGTAGAGATATAGGGTAACTAATGAATGTTAGGCGTTGCGTCATCACTAACGGAATTAATCACAGACAGTGCAATCGACTACTGTCTGCGTTGCATTCGCACTGTGTTTATGAAGACGTAGTAATGCCTACATCGAAATAACATGAACCGCGTCATTACCAGTGATGACGCAACGCCTAACATTCATTAGTTACCCTATATATTGTTATCTTTAGATAATAATTGATTTTAGATAAATTTAATGAGATTGCCCCCAATAAGATACACAAGTAGGTTGCAGTATGTAGTGACTGTAGAAAAAGTGTAAAAACGTCATTATATTAGAACTATCATTAGATCGGGTGATAATTATTGAAAAAACTAATTTCCTAAATGTAATGAAAATGTATCTTTGTATGTTGTATAATTATTAACAAAGAAATCGATATATACTGACACCTCATTTGACAGTTTGAGAAACCTAGAGATATAACTCTAGGTATAACGAATTATACCTAGTTGGTTCTATAAATAACCTCTTCAAATACCATGTTTAATAATAAATATAGCAACTTATTTGTTATATTTTATATTTTGTAAAATTTTAGTACTAGGATCAAAAAAATTAAAACTTAATAAGCTTTTTAAAAACTTTTTAATTTCCGCATTCAAATAGGTATTACATGTTTTGTTCGTATCACTGGTTTGCCGCTAATTGCGAGTTCTTAGTCGTTTGTGAACGGCGCGGCGCATTAAAAAATAGCCGTCACTCCGAAGTCTTGTTTATGATCACCACTGTATATAACAAAATAGCACGTATTTGCTTTTGTGGTCGATAGTTGATAGATCAAAAACATAATAAGCAGTTATATAATATATAATACTGAAATGCCTAGGTAATGATTTTGGAATAAGTAATAAAAGTAAAATAGTGAGACATGTTTTTGGTAAGTACCTACATGATAATAGTTGGCAATAATTACTAAGGTTATTACATTTGTATTTTCTATCAAGGAAATAATCATGGACTATATATATTGAGTGAGCCAAAGAAGTGTTTCATGTAATATATTTTCACAAAGAAGATAAAAGTGGTCATATCTATGGATATAAATAGGTACCCTATACAAACTGGCAAAGCGCACTATTATCAATATTATTGGGAATCGTAAAAATAAGCTAAATTCAAATATGAAAATAAAATGTATTTGATTACAAAAATGGAATTCCAGGACATAGTATTCCAGCAGATTAATGAAATCGTTCCTTATAACATTGTATACAGAAATTGAAGCCGGTCCTGTAAAGTTGGCGAGAACTGGTAAAAAACATCGGCCGCCGTAAATAAGAAATATGTTTGTAGCTTGGCTAAAATACATTAGTTACGAACGGTGTCTCATAGAGTCCCAGCACCTGCTGGAACGTACCGATTCGCCGTTTCGATGACTCAGGCTGGGCTAAATTTTTTGTACTAAATCCCCGCCTTAACTTCATTATGTAAACAGGCTCTATCATTATCGGAACAAATAGTTTTCTACATTTTTAAAACATAGTTAAATAGCAATTTCTGTAAATTATTGTAAATAACTTTTCACAAATATTATAATAATAATAATAAGAATAAATGGTATTTATTAAAAATTGTATACCAATACAAATTTTATAAAAAAGGCGAAGTCTAGGGCTGGGCTACTCAACTCAACCCTTACATATTTAAATATAAATTTAGAAATTACGTATTTAAATATAACCTAAAATCCTGAATTAATAATACAAAAAAATAATAATAGACAAATTAATTAGTAATTAAAAATAATTAACGGCATGAACTAATAGTTAATTAATGTCAGGCATATAGCCTACTGTTATTGAGGAGCATTAATACATGAACTGAGGAAAATAAAAATCAATAAAATATACACATATCAATAATAATATTAAGAATAGTAATTTAACTTTAACTACTAAAATATGTACATATATATACAGACATACACATATTTATACATATAATTGAAAGATAATACAAAATGTAATACAAAATAGATAATATGAAGTAATTTACCGTAATGAAAGAAAAAATTATTTCACTTTCTTATGAAATTTATTTACAGGGAGGTTTAAGTTGATCGTCAAGAGAATTGAACAATATTAGTGCATTATATATAACAGATCGTCGAAACATGGATGACCGATATCGAGAAAGAGCTAATTTCATAGTAATTTATTTGTGGGTATTATGTCTAAAGATAAATTTGTCGCGAAGGTAAGGAGGAGAGGATGCATTCAAAATTTTGTGAGTAAATACTGTTAGGTTATATCTGTAAAGATTTTTTATTTTTAGCCGGTTTAGAGTATTAATTTTAAGAGAAACATGATCAAATTATCCAAGTCTGAAAATAAATCTACAACAGCTATTTTGTATTTTTTGTAACCTGTTTTGAGTGTATGTATCTAGACATGAAAAATAAATAATATTGCAGTAATTTAATAAAGACAATACGAGAGAGTCACACAAGTGTGAAATTCAAAATGGAAACATTATATAATAATTTTAAAGTTATGTAATGTATTTTTTTAGTATTAAAGTATTTAGTAGTAAAGTACACTGCGCAACTTATTTAACGCACAACCAAAAAGTTAACTCAAATTTGACGTTATGTATTTTCGACAATTTTTGTTCGTTTTGGTCGATTTTTTTTTCAAATTGTAGGTTATTCTCTTAGGAATATCACCGTCTTAGTTGTTTTGGTAAAACGAATGATTTTGATATTATACCAGGTGCTATAAAAATGTTATGTTTTTTTCCGAAATTTCACAACGTCCTGTGGGCTATACAAGGTATTGCAAGTTATTGCAATTATAGCCAATTTAAAGCCTCATGTTTTTTCTACATTTTCTTTTTTTATTCATTTGTTAATCTCTGTTACTTCATGAAATACACCGTTTTGAAACACCATATGCTTTTATTCACATGAAATGCATTTATCGGACAACTCAAACAGCTAGCAAGCTATGGAAATCGCAGATTACACGTCATAAACTGACAACTGTGTCAATAGTTTTTTGTTGACAGTCCAGCAATAATTAGTGAATAATGGAACGCCAAACCAGAAATTTAACTCGTGATGAATGTGTTGAGGCAGTTACATTACATGGTGAAGGGTGGAGTTACAACCGCATAGCTGGAAGGTTGGGAGTGTCTCACACAACTATAGGGAGAGCAATTCAAAGGTACGCGGAAACAGGAGAACATTCCAGACGGGCCGGTCAAGGTAGATCTCGTGTTACCTCTGCTATCCAGGATCGCTTTTTAAGAGTAAATGCTGTAAGACAACGATTTATAACTGCAACACATTTAAGAGCACAACTTCAAGAGGCAGGTGGTCCACTCATATGCGTTCAAACTGTACGGCGACGACTGAGGGAGGCAAATTTAAGACCCAGGATTGCTGCTCGAAGACCCGTATTAACAGTAGATCATCGAAGAGCCAGATTGAATTTTGCCAATGAGCATGTTAATTGGATGGAAGCAGATTGGGAACGTATTCTTTGGACTGATGAGTCAAGGTTCTGTTTGTATAATTGTGACAGACGTAATCGCGTCTACCGAAGACCCGATGAGCGATACAGTCAATGCAATTTTTTACACACAACTTTATATGGAGGTGGATCCGTCATGGTGTGAGGCGGAATATCTTTGACTGGGCGAACGGACTTGGTAACTGTGAATGGAAATCTCAATTCTGACAGATACATCACAGACACTCTTGAAGCACATGTTTTGCCTTATGCCCCCTATATAGGACCCAATTTTTTTACTTATGCAAGACAATGCGCGTCCCCACACGAGTCTTATCGTGAGAAATTATCTTGAAGAAGTAGGAATTGATCACATAGACTGGCCAGCCCGTAGCCCCGACCTTAACCCCATTGAACATGTTTGGGATTTTATCGGTCGGCGGTTACGAAGTGAGGGACGATAACCCCAAAATTTACAAGAATTGGAAGGACGCCTAGTCGAATTATGGAATGGCCTAGATCAGAACCTAATCAGAACTTTGGTTTTAAGTATGAACCAAAGATGTCGGGAGGTCATTCGTGGAAGGGGTGGAAACACCAGATACTAATTCTCTATTTACTTTTGTTTTGTTTCCTGTTATTCGTTGTTTTATTGATTAAAGCAATCCATTTTTCTAGGTATGTTTTTTGAGTTTTTGTCCTTTTAAGACCTTTTTCTCTTCTAAAACACCTTGCATCTCTCAATAAATTATAAGATATCAAGGAAAACAGAACGCAAAATGAGGCATTGAACCAGTATAATGAGTAATAAATAATGAGCACTTGACAAAAAAGAAAGTTAATAAATTTAATAAAAATCACGTAATCTTAAAAATTGGATATTTTATGAAGTAACAGAGATAAACAAATGAATAAAAAAAGAAAATGTAGAAAAAACATGAGGCTTTAAATTGGCTATAATTGCAATAACTTGCAATACCTTGTATAGCCCACAGGACGTTTTGAAATTTCGGAAAAAAACAAAACATTTTTATAGCACCTGGTATAATATCAAAATCATTCGTTTTACCAAAACAACTAAGACAGTGATATTCCTAAGAGAAAAACCTACAATGTGAAAAAAAAATCGACCAAAACGAACAAAAACTGTCGAAATACATAACGTCAAATTTGAGTTAACTTTTTGGTTGTGCGTTAAATAAGTTGCGCAGTGTATGTTCTTCGCAACGCATATTATTTTCACAAGTCAAACCAAGGTTTTTGGATTTAGTAACAAGAGTGAGTGGTTTACCATCTAAGGTTAGTTTAAGGTTTAATTCCACTTGACTTTTTACTCTATGACTATGACAAATGACGACACATTTATGAGGATTAAGCTTTAAATTGTCGTTTTTCGAATAATTCAGAAGTGACTGTAAATCAGAATTTATTTTTTTGCAAGCTAAATCAATATCACGAGGATGAAATGAGTGTGATAACTGTGTATCGTCCGCATATAACTGAATTTTAGTATGATTTACACAGGAAATAATGTCAGCTGTATAAATTAGGAATAATATTGGTCCTAAAACTGACCCTTGGGGTGCGCCCGAACAGGTAGATAGTACATGAGATATGCTACCGTTCAAACTAACAACCTGTTTGCGGCAGCTTAGATATGACTTAAAGAATTTGACTGAATTGGTGTCAAAACCATAGTACTCGAGTTTGGCGCCCAATAAAGCGTGATCTAGAGTGTCAAACGCTTTAGAAAAATCCAAGAGGATAAGCGCGGCAGAATTACCCATGTCGAGAGCGTGAGAATATCGTCAGGAATATTCGCAAGGGCAGTGGCTGTACTATATCCTTCACGGAAACCGGATTGAAGTTGTGATACAATATTTATATTAATAGACATTTCAAAACTTACCCGCTGCCTAATTCATCCTTTATGTGAACCTCTTCACATTTAATAGTCGCCATGTGCTCCTCGTTCACGCCGGTCACTTCAGTAACATCATTTTCAACATCTGGAATTTCATTTTTAATAATCGGTTTACCATCAAGCTCATGATGATCTTTAGATTTAAGCAATTCTTTAAGGGTATCGACAGCATCAATACCGGGACCCGCCAACTGCCAGAGATGCTCCACTTTTTCACAACTCTTCATAAATCTGTAGTAACCCACCATGCTGCCTAGGCATAGCTTACAAACTGATGGTTCAAGGGAACTACTTAAAACCTGAAGATATAAATTCGGGTACGTTTAGAACCTTGTATATTTACTTGCTATAATTTTAGATAAAATTTCGTAAAGTTTTGTTTATAAACAAACAACAAATAGGGATTAGATACTTACGATTTTGGGGAAACAATTGGCAATCATGTCTTGCAAAGGAACTCCAGCTGTCAAGTGAGAGATGTCACTGAAATCCGTGTCTTCAATGACGGACATACATAACCTGCATACCTTACAGTTCCCGAAGTATATCTTCTCGTCTTTCATGTCCTTCGGAAAACAAGTGGCGAGGCATTGGGTTTTAAAATGAAAACTATCCTGGATTGTCCCCAGACAAATGTTGCATGCAACATCATAGTCCGTTATATCAAAGTTCTACAAGCAGTCATAACGATTAGGTACATGTAATAGTAGGTTATAAAGAGACTTACTATATTAATCAGCAAAAATTCAAGCATTTTATTTTTCATTTCGTCGATACGGCCACACTCACACGCTAGTCTCTTCTCAAGGCACAGCCGGCACACTTTTTTATGTGTATTAAAATCGCCCATTTCGGATTTAAATATAATAAATATTCATCTCGGAAATAAAATGAAAGTAAACTAAGCCACTACATATTAGATTATCGATTAAATGGATAATTTATAGTAGGTATACTAACATCAATCATAGTTCAGTTGGAAAATATTGCACATTTCCTCTTTATCATCTATTTCAAGCCTAGTTGTCAGGGATCTGACGGAGCCAATGCTCAACCCCGTTCGTATTCATATTCAGCAATATTCCTTCATATCACCATCAATCTACAATGGTTTCTTTTCTGAGATGGGTAAACACATTACAATACAAAACAAAATACTCGATCAACTAGATGCAGTGCTGCCACTTCAAATCTATCATGGGTAGTAGATCCAATCATAAAATAGTAGTAAATTAGAGGGAGGGAGTAGTAGATTTAAAAAAACGCGCGTAATAACATGTAATATACGTGCGTATAGATCAAATATTTTTAGGCAAACATATAACGGAAAGAAAATATTTTTTTTATTTTACTTCAGTAAAGATTTATTAACCAACAAAAAATTTCTTATGACACGACACACACACACGCTTTGCTGTCTATCTATCCAATATCCATAGATAAGGTCAATATCTATCATAGATTAATATGTTTATAACTATCTAACTATCTATGTATCATTAACACACGGACTCACAGAACAGAACCCAAATTACCCAAACCCAACCTAAACCACAGACCACAGACATAGAACAGAACATAGAAGAGAAGCAGGAAATGTACTATGTAGTAAAATATGATTTGACCGTTTCGGAACTACGACATAAGGGCGACTCTGCGGTGGGTGGTAGGTCATTTCTTGGATTAGGGCCGGGCGTTAGAAAAGTAGTAGATTTTAATAAAAAGTAGTAGGGTAGTAGAATTTTATAAATAGTAGTAGATCTACTACTTAAGTAGTGCATTTGGCAGCCCTGACTAGATGTCTTAAAACACAACCTTAAAATATCTACAAAATTGATACCACAAAACATCTACCGAGCATGCACAAACGCACATTCACAGAACATCCAGAAAGTCTATAGTACAAAACTAAGAGAGAGGGCCATAGCACACAGAACTATATCTTGATTAAATGATTGATAAATTTTGTAAAAATTTGTAACAAATTTGATTCACATTTCTGTGCTGGTACAAAATAAATTATATTTTGCCTCAGGCGTGATTAACGCGGGTTCCTTTCTTTTGGTACGTAGTATACAGTTCACTGATTCTGGCATTGTGCTGACGTTTGACCACAGGTTTGACATTTGTTATTAGGCATTTTTGGCAATTGGTGTTCCGATCCGAAAAGATAACGAGTTATTTCAGTTATTTCTGTCGCCTAATAGATGCGTGTGTGATACTGTTTTTAATTTGTAAATACTATACGCATAATTATTGTATATTGTATTAGTTTAAAATGCAGAACAACACTAAAAATGTGTGTAGATGTTGCCTCAAATTAGTGCATAGTAAAGACGTCGTTTTCATAAATGTGGTTATGAGAAAAATGTTGAGTTTACTTTTAATAAAATTGGTAAGTCTGGGCATTGTTACCGCTTTTTTCCACTTTTTTAAATCTGTGTATTGTTTCCACTTGCAACTGCGAATTCCCATGTGGCTAGTCTGCTTGCCTTCTGATATAAATGTTCAAATTTTTACGTTTCAGGATCTGGATGTGAGTGAGCATCCTTTGGTATGCGGTACCTGTTCAGAGTTAATCGATGAAATTTACTTATTTAAATCAAAGTGTCTTGATACCGAAGATATTATCAGCGCCCACATTGAGACTAACTCTAAACTTGGTCTGAAGGACATATTAATAGAAATGGAAAATGAACGTAATATTCCCATTGGCGAGTATGAAATGGTATGTCGATTATGTATAAAAAAACCTCTGAATGGCAGTTACATAGCTTTGGGTGAAACTGGTGACGGAAATTTCTTAGTTAGAGATATACAAGTTCATCTACCAGAAATGGTAAGTACGAAATATAATAAATTCCCCAGAGTATCTGGGAGCGGATGGTTATAAATAATTTTTAGGATCTGAGTATTGGCGAGAAACCCATAATCTGCGAGCTATGCCTTGTACAGCTTAAAAATTATGCATCTTTTGCTGCAAACTGTATGGCTGTCGAAGAGAAGATAAAGCTGTATTGTGAACTGAAAAAAGTCAGTGGGCCAGTGGATTTAGCAAGTGTGCTGCAATTCATGGAAGATGAGGCATTATATTTACAGAATATCCTGGATAAAGATTCGGTCATAAAGCAAGAAGATGATTTAGTAATTGTTAAGGTAGAAAAGGTCCAGGATGCAGATGATTTGATATTGGAGGGTCATCTTGTCGAAAGCAGTAGGGCTTCAGAATTGTATTTGAAGAGTGAGGAGATTGAGATAAAGTCAGAAAATGATGATATAAGGTAGGACTGATTTATTAAGTTTTCTGGGTTTTGTACTTATTTATTTATTACCGAACATCGGTATCCGATGTATTGTGCCATCCTAATGAATAATGCAGTAACTCTAGAAAACATTTTCCAAATAATTTGGGTTAAGTTTGTAGGTAATAATTGTTATTTTGTACTAAATTTTAAACCTTTTTTTTGGTACAGGGACCAAATATAAACATTTAAGGATATTTTAAAATAAGAAAAGAACGGTTAACTTTTTTTGTTGAATATTTATTTGCAATAATGCGTTACAACTTTGTTTATTTATTTATTTATTTATACTACATCCAGCAGGCAAAGCCCAATTACAGGAAGTATATCCTTAAATTTAAAATTTAAAGTACTTAAAATGCAGACTAAAGTAACAGATATATGAAAACAATAGGTCTAATATTAAAATAAAACAGGGGTTCTCGCCACCAAAGATTTTATTTTAGGACTCTACAAGAGTACTCTACGCTGGTAATTTTTATAACGTTAATTTTGATTTGGTAAATCTAATTTTATTAATTTATTAGTATTAAAAAATTTAAGTATCTTTTTATACTAATTATGCTACAGCTATGCTCATTTTATCAAATTACCTGTCTCAAGGGTCGGTTCTAGAAGGAAGGTACTGTAAAAACCATTCAATACACAACAAAATATATATATATATATATATATATATATATATATATATATATATATATATATATATATATATATATATATATATATTAGCTTTGAAATTCTTTGCTATTCATATTTATTCATATTCACGAATAAGAAAGAAAAAAAATTTTCTTTCTTATTCGTCTATTTGCTTATTTCTATGTAATGAAATGCTACAAACCCAAGATTACTTTTCACAAAATATATATATATATATATATATATATATATATATATATATATATATATATATATATATATATATATATATATATATATATATATATATATATATATATATATATATATGTATATATATATATATATATATATATATATATATATATATATATGTATATATATATATATATATATATATATATATATATATATATATATATATATGTATATATATATATATATATATATATATATATATATATATATATATATATATATATATATATATATATATATATATATATATATATATGTATATATATATATATATATATATATATATATATATATATATATATATATATATATATATATATATATATATATATATATATATGTATATATATATATGTATATATATATATATATATATATATATATATATATATATATATATATATATATATATATATATATATATATATATATATATATATATATATATATATATATATATATATATATATATATATATATATATATATATATATATATATATATATATACATATATATATATATATATATATATATATATATATATACATATATATATATATATATATATATATATATATATATATATATATATATATATATATATATATATATATATATATATATATATATATATATATATATATATCAATTTAACAAATTTATTGATAGTGGAGGCATTGAAGCGTTTTGGGTCCGTTTTTTTTTACTGTACTGAAAATGTCCCGAACTGAGCCGGCACCCTGGGGAGGGTTGCCGTTGCCACCCCTTCTCGGTGGTGTACATTTTTTTTCAAAAAAAACCTCAGATATTGATAGAAGGCCTCATTTTAAGCAAAAAATGTTCTATAAAGTTTTTCAAAAAACTCAATACTTTTTAAGTTATTGGAAATTGAAAATTCGAAATTTTTTCACGTTTTTCATTGGTTTTTTGCAAATATCTCCAAAAATATGCATTTTAACAAAAATTTTATGATTTATCGATGTGTTCAATGCCATCTAGCGGCGAGCAGATATATTTTATGCATTCTATTGAAATAGGATTTTGTAGTGCTTGAAATAAGCTTTAAAATGAGCACTGTTAAAAGTCTTTTGCACCTAAAATGAGTGAGCTGTAATGAAAAAAAGGGGAATATCTAATGATTTTTTTTTAAAATCGATGGGTTTCATAAGTGCCATTTCCACCAAAATTAAAATTAATCGTATTCCGTCTAGAATTAACTTTAGTATAAAGAGTTTGATGAATTCTAGCAGTTTGACTGCTTTAAAATACGTATTTTTCAAAAAAATGACGATTTTAGAAAAAAAGAATTTTTCGATATGAAAAAAATCACCTTTTTTTCATAATATCTCAAAAATGATGAAAGATACGTGAAAAAGTGTGGTGATAAAAAATGTAGGTCTTTTTCTGACAAAAAATTTGGTTTTTTTTTTATTTCTGCCACACAAAAATTGACGGAGATATGATTGTTTAAAGAGCGCGCGGTAGCGCAATCACAGCCCCTCTCAAGCCCTTTGACCTTTCACCGTTTCAAAATAAAAGGTTTTTCACTATACATTGTAATGAAAAAATTAATAAATAGCTCTTGTTGTAGCTCTTTAAATTACCTTTAAAATGCTTTTTTAGAAGTTGTGATAGGATCAAAATTGAAGAAGGAGTTATGGTCCAAAAACTAATCGTATTTTTTTCTACCTATTAAACTGAAAATTTCGGTGTGAATTTTTGGAGCAAAGTGAAAGTACACAGTAATAGAGACCCAAAACTGTTGTCTTATGTATATATATATATACATATTATGGCACATATTTTGGATACGTAGGCATGAATACATACCAACGTTCATATATGTATATATAACACATTTAACACGTTCAACGCCGCCGTCAACCAGTGGTTGACATCAGTAAACAGGCGCCCATGGCCGGTGTCAACCACGGGTTGACATCAGTATACAGCGCCCATGGCCGGTGTCAACCCGTGGTTGACACCGGCCATGGGCGAAAATTATGACTATGAAATTTTTACGTATCGTCATGCTTTTATTGTAAAATATTTTAATATGTATTACTAATTCAATCTGGTACAGTTTCAGACCACTTGTAAGTTTATGTTTTATTCAATAAATGATTGTGATTTTTTACTCTATAATTAAATTTTTTTTAAATGTGTAATTCAATGTTTTAATTTAGGTTCGTTTTAAGGGCTGAAAAGATTGAGAATATGATAGTCATTTTCGAGAACGTGGAATAACATTTAATTCCTTTTTATTTCATCAAAAGTAATTTTTTTTAACAATTTTTTATCAAGGGGTTGATTTGAAGTGTCGAAAGGGGGTTGACAATTCGATAATTAAAATAGAGAACATAAAATATCATTTACTCTATACTTAATCTTTTTATGTCATACCAAATTAATTTTTTGTGATTTTTTCAATTTAGGGGTTGTTCGCAAGGGTAGTAAGGTTTTCAAGGGGTTGGAAATGATTTTAATATGAAGTGATTGTGTTAGAAAACACTTTACAATTCCACCCCTTAATATTAGATGCGTTTTCTAGCCATAAAATGGCTCAATGTGAATTTTTCCCTTAAGGTGTTGTTTTTGCCCCTTAAAAATCAGAGGCGCAGTTCGGGTCATTTTCACTTTTGAAGTTAAGGGTAAGATGAGCTTAATTCCAAAATTTCATGCAAATCGGTGCACAGTAAAAAAATTCGGAGGTAAGACCCTATTTTACGCTTCAATGCCTCCACTATGATTCAACAATTAAAAAAATACTGTGCAGTTTATATCCGTATATGATTAATTTTAAGTAATAGATGTATTAAGCAAGAGAAAATGATAATTACTATACACTTATAACATTCACTAAAGACTACTTAACCTATATTTAAAAATTTGACGTTTGTGACATTATTATAAGATTTAGATGTCAAGTCCGAAATGTCTCACTAAAAGTTTATATATTTAAGAGCTCTAATATTTGTGATTTATCAATTAACTGTAAAACTGTTGAAATTATATGATGTTATTCCTTGGTCATGACCTAACCTCAATATCTTACTTTCATTTATACGTATGTATTCTGGTTCCCGTATGTATTCTGTACGTATGTATTCTGGTTTCATTTATACGTATGTATTATGGTATAAGTCTGGATTTTCTAAATCATAAACAATCTCGCTTTCTCATATCACTCTTAAAAATATAGGTTCTACACAGCGCAACTTATTTAACGCACAACCAAAAAGTTAACTCAAATTTGACGATATGTATTTTCGACAATTTTTGTTCGTTTTGGTCGATTTTTTTTTCAAATTCTAGGTTTTTCTCTTAGGAATATCACCGTCTTAGTTGTTTTGGTAAAACGAATGATTTTGATATTATACCAGGTGCTATAAAAATGTTATGTTTTTTTCCGAAATTTCAAAACGTCCTGTGGGCTATACAAGGTATTGCAAGTTATTGCAATTATAGCCAATTTAAAGCCTCATATTTTTTCTACATTTTCTTTTTTTATTCATTTGTTTATCTCTGTTACTTCATAAAATATCCAATTTTTGAGTTGACGTGATTTTTATTAAATTTATTAACTTTCTTTTTTGTCAAGTGCTCATTATTTATTACTCATTATACTGGTTCAATGCCTCATTTTGCGTTCTGTTTTCCTTGATATCTTATAATTTATTGAGAGATGCAAGGTGTTTTAGAAGAGAAAAAGGTCTTAAAAGGACAAAAACTCAAAAAACATACCTAGAAAAATGGATTGCTTTAATCAATAAAACAACGAATAACAGGAAACAAAACAAAAGTAAATAGAGAATTAGTATCTGGTGTTTCCACCCCTTCCGCGAATGACCTCCCGACATCTTTGGTTCATACTTAAAACCAAAGTTCTGATTAGGTTCTGATCTAGGCCATTCCATAATTCGACTAGGCGTCCTTCCAATTCTTGTAAATTTTGGGGTTGTCGTCCCTCACTTCGTAACCGCCGACCGATAAAATCCCAAACATGTTCAATGGGGTTAAGGTCGGGGCTACGGGCTGGCCAGTCTATGTGATCAATTCCTACTTCTTCAAGATAATTTCTCACGATGAGACTCGTGTGGGGACGCGCATTGTCTTGCATAAGTAAAAAATTGGGTCCTATATAGGGGGCATAAGGCAAAACATGTGCTTCAAGAGTGTCTGTGATGTATCTGTCAGAATTGAGATTTCCATTCAGAGTTACCAAGTCCGTTCGCCCAGTCAAAGATATTCCGCCCCACACCATGACGGATCCACCTCCATATAAAGTTGTGTGCAAAAAATTGCATTGACTGTATCGCTCATGGGGTCTTCGGTAGACGCGATTACGTCTGTCACAATTATACAAACTGAACCTTGACTCATCAGTCCAAAGAAAACGTTCCCAATCTGCTTCCATCCAATTAACATGCTCATTGGCAAAATTCAATCTGGCTCTTCGATGATCTACTGTTAATGCGGGTCCTCGAGCAGCAATCCTGGGTCTTAAATTTGCCTCCCTCAGTCGTCGGCGTACAGTTTGAACGCACATGAGTGGACCACCTGCGTCTTGAAGTTGTGCTCTTAAATGTGTTGCAGTTATAAATCGTTGTCTTACAGCATTTACTCTTAAAAAGCGATCCTGGATAGCAGAGGTAACACGAGATCTACCTTGACCGGCCCGTCTGGAATATTCTCCTGTTTCCGCGTACCTTTGAATTGCTCTCGCTATAGTTGTGTGAGACACTCCCAACCTTCCAGCTATGCGGTTGTTGGGACCCACCCTTCACCATGTAATGTAGCTGCCTCGACACATTCATCACGAGTTAAATTTCTGGTTTGGCGTTCCATTATTCACTAATTATTGCTGGACTGTCAACAAAAAACTAATGACACAGTTGTCAGTTTATGACGTGTAATCTTCGATTTCCATAGCTTGCTAGCTGTTTGAGTTGTCCGATAAATGCATTTCATATGAATAAAAGCATATGGTGTTTCAAAACGGTGTATTTCATGAAGTAACAGAGATAAACAAATGAATAAAAAAAGAAAATGTAGAAAAAACATGAGGCTTTAAATTGGCTATAATTGCAATAACTTGCAATACCTTGTATAGCTCACAGGACGTTTTGAAATTTCGGAAAAAAACATAACATTTTTATAGCACCTGGTATAATATCAAAATCATTCGTTTTACCAAAACAACTAAGACAGTGATATTCCTAAGAGAAAAACCTACAATTTGAAAAAAAAATCGACCAAAACGAACAAAAATTGTCGAAAACACATAACGTCAAATTTGAGTTAACTTTTTGGTTGTGCGTTAAATAAGTTGCGCAGTGTATAATGAAGTTTTAGGTTTATTGTGAAAATTTTATAATTTTTACATAGCAGCTATTACCGTGCCAACGACGATATAATAAATTTTATGTTATAGTTCGTGTATCATAACAATATATGTTTTCAAAATAGGTTAAATCGTCCAGAATATAATTTCTTCATATATCTGACTATCGCCGCGCTCTCCGTTTCCCTCGCTACTCGACTCGGTACGCCGCACAGTGGGCCAGAATTTCGTAAAACATTGAAAAATATCGAACCCAATAAATGTATCAAATTTTGTCAAGTAATCATTAAAACAGAAAAATAAGTTAATTTTATTAATGGGCCAATGTTGAAAAAATTACAACAGGCATTATTTTTGCAATTTTTATAAAAATAGAATTTTGTCGGAATTATGCAAAATAATTCAATTTTCGTTTTATTTCAAATCGGAAGTAGATTTATGTATCATCAAATGTCGGATTCTGACAAAATATTAATTAATTCAATTCCAATTCCCCGGAAGACAATTTAATTGTCTTCGAAGTATGAAAATGAAATGAAAAAATAAAGAAAGAAAGAAAACTCACATTAATGATCCAATTTATTGTAACGTCTTTTGTTGTCTTGTAACGTTAATGTATTTTAATTTTAGTTATAATTTAATAACAATTACAGAACTATAATAACAAAAGAAACATTTGAGTAAACAATGGAAAACATAGTTTTAGTGTTGCACAATTTTTTTATTCTGAATCACTATCGAAGCTTGTGTCGCTGTCAAAACAACCATTTATTGCAGCTGGCTGCAATAAGTTAAGTGCCTCTGAGCAAAATTTTCTTTTTTTAATTGAAAGTCTTTCTTAAACTAGTAATTTTCGGATCAGATGACACGAGCATGTTATTAAGGACATCGATATTTGTGGCAACTCTATTAAACTTTCGGGAGTGGTGTTCCCTATATCTCCTGTATTCCTTGTTTCGTGCCTCTTGGGCTTCTTCAGAGAGCTGTCCTATTGGCACGGGTGCTGATTGTACAATGGCCGATCCATGTATCAGCATTTTGTGAATGCCCGCTGGCATTTTGTACCAGGGATACTTCGATACAAAATATTTTGCAGTTTCTATTGCATACATATCAAATTCATTTTTCTTGACATTTATTCCGCTAGCAATAACTTGTAAGATGACGAAAAATCTGTATATTAGCGCTTTGTCCAGTCCTGTAATTTCGACTGAAATATCATAATTTCGGACAAAATGTCTTGCGCAGTTTCCATCATTTGAAGTACCACTGCCCTGTTTTGGTTGGTCAACAATGATTCCCAGGCGAGATTTAAATTCAGTTTGAATTTTACGTTTTTGTTCTTTAATTATAAGTGTCTTCACCACGTGCCTGCCACTTTTTGAGAGATAAACGATAGGCAATTTTTAAAAGACATTCAAAGGATCGTATCCAAATGTGGAGAGATGTGATCCCGAATTTCAGATACTCATCTTTTATAGGTTTTTTGGAGATCTTTTCAATGTCGTTCATTTCATTTGGGGCAGCCCCACATAAATAACATTTTTGCGACCAAGTACCAGTTACAGAGTTTATCATTTTTGTGTCGATCATTGTCATATAAAGTTCATGTTTTGTATTAAAAAAATCGTGTTCGTTTAACAGGAACTTTGTTGGAATTAAATTGTTAATTTCGGCATGCATAGCAGCATATTCGATTTTTGATACTTCAATACTTTCTTTCAACAATTGAATCTTACATGGTCGGCAGTACCTTGTGGATGAAGGCAAAGGATTATTCCAAATTACAATATTTTCATTTTTATTATTTCGAGTGTATATCTGCAGTGGAACCAAACATATCAACAGTAAATTTGTATCTGAATAATTGCCTTCAAAAGCCTGCTTATATTCTTTTTGGCCAGAACTACCATCCATACCCCATTTTAAAATCATAATTAATTCACGTTGCTTTAAGCCTTTAAAACCATCCAATTCTAGAGTTGAAAGTAATCTACAAGTCGTATGATCAAGTAATGACTGAAGTTTCACGGAGGCAGAATGTTCAGTGACTATAATATCGTTGGGATAGCACAACTTTTTGGCTTCTCTAATTTGATTATATGGAGGATATAGATTGGAGTTATTTTCCTTTGCTACATTCCTCAACTCCTGACACTGTCTTTTAGATAATCTAGCATCCACTGTTAAAGCCAAGGCTCTTTCACTGCTCAGTTGACTTCTACTGCCCTCAGATTCGTTTGGAATATTATTTTCGTTAGCAAGGTTGCCTATACTTTTAGCGATCGTTTTTCTGCCGCTGGCTCTTAAGTTCATCTGAGCTGCAAGCAGAAGTTCGTTACTATCTGATTTCCTTAAAATTTCCGTTCTACGAAATTTTCCGCTGTAAGTGAGCTGCCCAAATTCTACTTTCGGTCTTCCAGCACCATTTGTTTTTTTGGCAGAATTGCAGTTCAAAACCAAAAAGTTGTTCAACCAATTTTCATTTTTGCTCAAAAAACGATGCCTAGTTCTATTTACTGCGAGCCATCTTTTACGGAACTGAATAGAGAAATTCTTGGCTAAATTTTGTATTTTTATTTCATTTTGTTGAAAACACTTTTGACACACCGCAGTCAAAGTTTCTTTTATTTCATTTTTTTTCATCCCACCCTCAAATAAAGTTCTGACTTGAATCCTGTGGATCCTTCGTTCTAAAAATCAGAGAAAAAAAATTCTGTAACCAAAAAGTTGAAAATACACCTTTTTGTTTCATGCAATTTGGACACAAGTCTCAATATTTATATTTTAAAATTACTGTGCCAATTTATACCTAGGTACAGTGCCATGAATAGGAAGTAAACGATTTTTTTAGCTAATGTGAACCAGGCTTTCAGGTAATGACATCTTGAGTGTCAATTTTATTTGTTAAATTCATAATTATTCTGACATACTTTTCAACCTATTATAATTTCAAATATAATCTGTTTACAAAAGCCTGCTTCACAATGAGAAAGTTTCGAAAATTTGTCATAAGAGTCGTTTTGACTTTTAATTGCACGGCACCGTTATAAAGCTCAAACGATTGAACAAGAAAAAAATTTAAATTGCTTTTAAATATGACATTTAGAACATATATGTCAAAACCGTCAAAATGACAGATGACATGTTCCAATAACTTTTTACAGTGTAGGTAGTCCGAATTACCTTTCATTTAATACCCGATAAGCTATATTTTGCATCAAATTATAATAGAAAATTGTAAAATGCAATTTATATCCACTCGCATGCGCTAAAAATACCTTCCTCACAGAGAATAGGCACAATTCGGCAAAACTATTTTTTTTTCGATAATAAAGCTTAATAATTGGAGAGGTGGATAGCATCAACAAAAATGTCTAGCTCATTGTAGCTTTTGAGATATCTCTCGTGAAATATCAGTGACAATTTAATTTTTTTTGCTTTTACACGCATTCACTGAATAAATATTTTTTGCCGTAACTGCACAAAGAAATATAGAAAATTAATTATATAAAACCTTGAACTTACCTGTATCTGGCCTATTCATAGCATATGTCAAAAAGTTAATCCACTTTGAACTGTATCGTCTCAAACTTGAGCAACTTGTTCGAAGAAACTGAACCGGACAATAAGAATTAAATTCATCGACATCTGTCAAACCAGGGCGAGTCATTATAAAAGTCGTTGTTTTTGTAAACTTCATGGCCTACTTGACTGTTTTTAGCATGACAAAAATTAGTGCGCCATCGTTATTGAAAATTAACTTTTTCAATGATTAGGGGATCTCTGGCCCACTGTGCGCCGCCGTTCGGCCATCCTTCCGAGTAGAGTGTCAGGGTCGATATTGTTGATTCTTTACATATATACCTAGAAAAATAAATAGACTAAATTACAGAGGTAGCTATTAATTTTCAATTTAGAAGTAAGCTGGAAATCTTGTTTTTAAACTGTTTTTTGGTAAGATGGAATATATCAACATTTGCAATACTATTAAGACTTCTGCATATAGTGGTTAATGGGCAATTGAAATGACGGTAGGAATTGGGTATTGAAAAATAAAATGTTTATTGATTTCTAGATACTTGTCTAGGGACATTAAAATAAATAAGTTCCAGTAGTACAAGAGAGATTAAATTGTGGCTTCTATCAAATTGTGATAAACAGGCTCCGCCCACCGCGGAATCACGCATCCGCGGTTCCTATTGGCTCGCTTCGAGGTTTACCTCGGAGATATACCCCGAAGATCGTTAGATTTTGGGAAACAGAAGTTCACGGCTCACAACACTTGCCAAAAATCCCAATAAATTACTGAAGAAATTAAAACTAACCGTCAAAAAAATTAATTCAGGCATAGAAATATTGTTTTTTTTTATAGGGAAGAAATGGGTTATTCTGTTCCATTGGGGGTGTGTAACAATTCTATGAAGAGCGGTTCCTTAGAGAGAATGAGGCAGACTAGGAAATCTGTGACAAAAGGTGAGCAAATTTAGTTTCTATGCTTCAGGAATCTCAGGGTAAGAATAATATTTCGTCGCTTAATTCAGCGAAAGACAAAAAAATACCTGAAATATTTCAGGTGCACAAATTTCAAAAATGATCCCGCACTTAGTTTGGAATATTAGAAATTAGACGAGTCTTATAATATTAAAAAATTAAATGTACCATTATTCTATTTTTCATCGCCAAATTTTGAATAATTGCTTTACATTTTGTTGTACTAATTCACTTATTGCATAGGTAAAATAGAAGTTCTAACTTTTCCGTTGTGAATTAAATGCCAATAAGATGTTCCTATATTTGCAGGAAGGAAGTATTTTTCTTCTGACGATCATATTACGAGACAGAACGGGCTAAAATTTAGATGTGATAAATGTTCATATGAAACGAATGTCAAGAGAAATCTACGCAAACATAATCTGGTTCACAAGGACAAATCGGAGGTGAAGATGCACAAGTGTGAGATTTGTGAATATGAGACCAGAGTAAAGAGTAATATGGTCATGCACATGGTAAAGCACCGTGATCCCAAAGCGGAGAAAAAATTTAAATGTGATAAATGTCCGTATGAAACAGACTTAAATTATTCCTTACGCAGACACAATCTGATTCACAAGGATAGATCGGAGGTGAAGATGCACAAGTGCGAGAATTGTGAATACGAGACCAGGCATAAGCGTTATCTGAAACAGCATAATATGGTGAAGCACCGTGATCCCAAAACGGAGAGGAAATTTAAATGCGATAAATGTCCATATGAAACGGATTTTAAAACTGACATACGCAGACACAATCTGAGACATAAGGACAAATCGGAGGTGAAGATGCACAAGTGTGAGAGTTGTGAATATGAGACGAGACAAAAGTATTATATGAAGAGGCATATGGTGAAGCACCGTGATCCCAAAGCGGAGAGAAATTTTAAATGTGATAAATGTCCATATGAAACGGATCTTAAGGGCAATATATGCAAGCATAATCGGATACACAAGGATAAGTCGGAGGTTGAGATTCACAAGTGTGAGATTTTTGAATTCGAGACCGGCTATAAGTCTAGTATGATCGATCACATGCTGAAGCATCGTAATCCCGAAGCGGAGAGAAAATTTAAATGTGATAAATGTCCATATGAAACGAATGTCAAGTGCAATCTTCGCTCGCACAATCTGATACATAGGGATAAATCGGAGGTGAAGATGCACAAGTGTGAGATTTGTGAATACGAGACCAGACATAAGCGCAGTATGAAGCGGCACATGGTGAAGCACCGTGATCCCAAAGCGGAGGGAAAATTTAAATGTGATATATGTTCATATGAAACGGATTTTAAATCGTCCCTATGCAAACACAATCTGATTCACAAGGATAAATCGGAGGTGAAGATGCACAAATGTGAGAATTGCGAATACGAGACCAGATTTAAGTGTAATATGAAGCATCATATGGTGACGCACCGTGATCCCAAAGCGGAGAGAAAATTTAAATGTGATAAATGTTCATATGAAACGAATGACAAGAGAAATCTACGCCCGCACAATCTGATACACAAGGATAAATCGGAGGTGATGATGTACAAGTGTGATAATTGTGAATACGCGACCAAGCGTAAGGGTAATTTGATCACGCACATGTTGAAACATCGTCACCCGCTCCCAAATCGGAGATAAAATTTTAATAACAAATGTCCATATAAAAAAATGTGTTGTTCAATCTACACCGAGTTACGTCCTTGACTCCTGGATACAGAAATGAACCCGAGTGCATTAGTATTTGACATTATTCAATTATTATAATCAGAACTAATACAGTAACCTTTTTTTTGAGCCGGAGGCTCTGTTATTTCATTTCATTTGTATTTTGTAAAATCTTTGTGTTTGATCAATAAAGTAATTGTGCTTTTTTAAAACGTGATTCAACGCATACAAATCATAACTCAAGAACGGATATGATGAGATTTCTCAAGAAAGGATATGATGACATTTCAATCCACTTTTACTGTTTTGAACTATTAACAAAATATATCTGGTTACTTTTCCTACAAATAAACTATTTAAAAAAAAATCAATGCAAATATAGATTACCTACCATGTGCATAAGTTAAATAGTCGTAGGACACGAGCAAAAATATCACGCCCCCTTAAATATTTATTTTATTCTGTTTTTAGTATTTTCTGTCATAGCGGCAACAGAAAAACATCATCTGTGAAAATCTTAACTCTCTAAATGTCACGGTTCATGAGATACAGCCTGGTGGCGTATTGGCATTCTCTACTATTATTCAGCGCAGCTGTACGCTGATTCGTGGTACACTATGGCTTCCTATTACGCGTCATATGATATTACAAAATATACTGCGATTCAGAACTATATTTTAGCGATCCGAAATGCAGTATAAAATGGTATGAATAATGCGCGTTTGTCTCGGCCGAAATATCCTGCGATTAAGAATTAGAACAAAATGTAACAAATCGCGAGGGAGAAAAATCTTGGTTATGTCTAAGTTTACTGAATATATTATATTAAAAAATTTGGTTATTTCTTTTGTTATTGTTTTATTGACGCAAACGTGTATAAATAAGTGTGTAATGAACATGAACTAAATGAATAAAATTTAAATGTGCAATGAGGAACCTCTTGGATAATCGAATATTTTATACTGATAGATACTGTTAAAATTAGAAAAATGGTGGCTACTAGTTAATTGAAATACTAAATATAAAAAACGGGTTGTTTAAGATATCGATACAGCGGTTGCATGGTATGTGTATTTCAATAGCTATTCTCTTTTATACTACTCTAACATTTTAGTAGTATAAAAGTCATTTTGAAAAGGCTTTACACTCTATATTCGTTCATACTTACATGTAATTTTCAAACAAACGTTTTAAAATAATTGTGCACTATGCATAATGTTACATCACAAGATGTAAACATCTTAAAAGGCGATTGCTGTGACCAAATATGACCAAAAATGCCTGTTAAAATACAACCGATTTAAAATCATAATCTCGTCTTGTACCGAGTCATTGTATACCTCTAAATTCATTGTATACTGCGTTTCAGACCGCAAAACATAATCGTGCTCTTAATTGTGGTATATCACTAATTATTATTTATAAATAAGAACAATTCTTATTTATAAATAATATTTTTTTTATAATATAGGCATGTAATATACAGATAATACATAATGGAAATTCCACTGCAGATAAACCAACTAATATTGGTAGAATGGTTGTATTTCCAATCCCCGTAAACTCCCGACCGAAAAGTTTCATATTACGCGCCGCTAAATTTCTATATTGAACGCTAGGGGGGACACAGTCGCAGCCATCCTTTCTTAGGCGCGTCGTGGTATGACTGATAAACATAACCTGTGTTTTGTTGGCGATACCCAAAGTACAGTATTATTTGTCCACATAATAAACAGAAATTCGAAGGAGGGGGACGCGATGTTTGTAAACAAAATCCAGTTAATTTCGAGTGTTGAAATGGAATCGACCAAATAACATGTGGTATAATAAACAATCATTCTATTCCATTTCGCGGATATTTTCTCACTTGCTTGTTATCTAGCCGTCATTACGAGCGCATCTATGAATACCCCCATACCTACCAGACGCGAGCATGTCCGACGCCGTACGACCAGAGCCCATAAATACGTGGATCCTGAACGGCGAGGCCATTCCTGACTTTGACATTAAATTCAATTGTACTTAACTTAACATTACTCAAAAGCTTGTAGTAAAATAATAAAATTGTTTTTAAAAATAAATTGTTAACGGCCACAAAGTTAACTGGCGCAGTCGGTAGGATAGGTGAAGATTCTGCATCGTGCAACGTCTTTTTGTTTCAACAAATTAATCACCTATCCATCAAGAAGAAGCCCACGAATCCACAGCGAAAGAAAATCAAGAAAGAAAAGGAATCCCAGGGTTCAAAGAGAAATCGTAGTGAGATACGGCAATCACAGAGCTGATTGGTCTACTATGATCGTTGAATCTTTACTCGAGAAATCCAGCTCTAAATGAAGATTTTTTACATGTGAGTTAAAGTTTTTTGTTCATGTCAGGGTCCTCAACTCAAGTTAATTCCTTCAGTGATAGTGACGAGAACGTTCAGTTAGATTTAAGTTCATTGTGAAAATCTTTTTGTAACCGAATCAGATACACACGCATCGAGCGCAAGTACTGAAAACAGGTTCAAATTCAATTCAGATTATTCTAAACAGAATAAGCGTAGTATTTCAAATACTAAAGCCAACGAAAGTAAAGTATCAGCAGAGATTAATTATAATAACCGATCTACAGAGTGTTACACATTTTCAAGCTCAAGTACAGATATTATAAATATGGCACCTCCAAGCTTCGATACAAAAAATTTAAATATAATTGCACCATTTGATGGTAATCCAAGCGAGTTATCCAATTTTCTAAAAGTGTCTCAAACATTTTTAAATATATATTGGAATACTGAAAGTCAAACATGTGTTCAAAACGTATTACTTTTTGAAGGCATTAAAAGTAGATTGATAGGCAGGGCGCGTGAAGTAGTTTCAATTTATGCAGCCGATTGATGGGATGACATAAAGAAAGTATTAACACAAAATTTTGGTGATCATCGCGACGAAAATAGTTTAAATAGAGATTTGGTTAATCTAAGACAATATCACGAAAATCCGCAACAATTTTATGAAAAGGTTATGTCAGTATTAAATGTTATTTGTAATCATATTGATATTCATAATGATGACAATATCAGAACAAGTAAGATTTCTTTAAACAGCAAGCACTAATTACATTTTTGGCAGGTTTACGAGACCCTTTAGGTAGTACAATTAGGGCAATACGACCAAAAACATTGGCAGATGCAATACAGTATATTGAAGAAGAAAACAATATTCGGTATTTACAAAAATTAAACAACCCGAATACTAACAATCAAAATAACCATTCTTTGAAAAAGCCTATGGCACCTCAAAGGCAACAAAATCAAAATTATCCTCAAAATTATATACAAAATACGCGACAATCAAATTTTCAACATAATAATTATCGACAAAATAATTTTCAATCCCCCAAATTTCCAACGGGACCTGTAAACGTACAGCCCAGAACAAATGTACCACAACAGAAATTTCCAACGAACCAACAAGTTTGTGGAAAACAGAAAAATGTATGGAGACTTGGACAAAATAACCAGCAGCAACCGAAAAGTACACCGACGAGTGATTCGACACAAAACACTTACAGAAAACCGATTCAACCAACAGAAGACTACAGGGCACAACCTGGGCCATCTAGACAAAATTTGGAAGAATTATACAATATAGAACATGAAAATTGGCAAGAAAATCAGCAGTACGAAGAAAGCAGCGAAAGTCAAGATTATACAGAAAACGAAGAATATGAAGAATATCAAGATAACGACCAAGAAGAAAATTTTCATATAACTCCAGATCCACACAACAAACCTAATCGAGCTAAATTATTTCTCATCAGACAAAAAAGAGTTACCATACTTAAAAATTCAAAATCCCCCTTTAAAATTACTAATTGATACAGGGGCTACGAAATCTTTTATGATTCCAAATATCGCAACAAAATTCTACGAAAATTGTATTTTTGAAGAACCGTTCATAGTTTCAACAATTTTTTCCCAAAGTAAAGGAAATGAATGTATGCTAATTCCCAGTTTTAAGGAATTTGATACAAGAAAACAATTAAAATTTCACTTATTTAAGTTTCATGATTCATTCGATGGTTTACTAGGCTTAGATATATTAAAATATTTAAACGTACAATTAGACTTCATAAATTCAAAGGTTAAAATGCCACGCAGTGAATTAGATATAAGCTATTATTTGTCACAAACAAATGCCACCTTCAACGTGGACATAAAAGCACAAATGGGTCAGAGGGTACGCATTCCGGTAAACATTGATAAGGGATACATTCCTGATACCTCAGCAGAAAATTCAGCACCTTGAGATAATGCATTGTCTTACTCAAGCACACCAAGGTTATGCGTGGACGCAAATAGTAAACAAGCAAGAAAATGATATCAGCTTAACAATGAATGAACCATTGAGAGTCTAACAAATAGATCTTAATGACTTTGAAATTTTTCATATCGACATTAAACCAAATGACCTTAATGATTATAACAATCATTCAGAAATAAACAATTTAATTAAAACGGATCATTTAAATTCAGAAAAAAAATTAAATCAAGAAATTTCTCTAACTACCCAGATAATTGATAATTTCAACCGTACAATAACTTTAGTTCTACATAACCAGGAAGTAATTGCAGATGGTATCGAGAAAATCAGGAAAGATCTAAATAAATTCATATTCGAATTTAATGATTATTTACAAGTAAAGAATGTCTTAGATCAATTAAACTTAAGTTTAAACATCAAAATTCAATTATTATCTGACATAGAAAATGCAATAACATTCGCAAAACTAAATACACTGCATCACAGTATTGTTAAAATCGATGAATTAGAATCAATCGTTGACACTTTAAAAGGCATCCACCCTGTAGAGCAGTTATTATACACAAATCAAGTTGATATTCACAAATATTATGATATAGTAGAAGTAAAAGCTTATTATTCAGGAAATAAAATAATTTTTGCTTTAGAATTTCCTTTAGTACACTCAGACTACTTCTCGTATTATCACCTTTATTCGATACCTACCCCAAACCATACCACAATAATTCCTTCTAATACCTACCTGGCTATGAGTGACAACTTTTACCAGTACCAAGCAAGTCCATGTAAAGATATAGACTCAGGGTATTATTGCCAACAACAAATTCTATTGGACGGATGGAAACAAGAAGATTGTTTATTCCAAATTTTACAAATCAATCAAGGAGAAAACATGTGTTCCCAGGTTCAAATAAAAATGGTTCATCCTATAGTCGAACAAATTACGGAAGCCTACTATATAGGAATATTTCCCAATGAAACCAAAATTCGAACTACTTGCAAAACAACGGATATCATTGTTCTACAAGGTACCCATTTACTCAATCTACCCCCAAAGTGTAGTTTCCAGACAGCTGAGTATATCTACACAAATGAAAAAGAAACCATCAAGGGCCAACCCTTACTGTTACCAGAAATCAAAATTTCAAAGTTCAACCACATCAATAAGACAAGAACATTGAAATTGGAAGAGGTACCATTAGATCAACTTCGTACCCTTAAGAATGCACAAGAAGCCATAGAACCTGTTTACCTTAAAGAAGATATGGAAACAACCCACTACTGGACGGCACCCTTATATATAATTTTAATCTTATCTGTTTTAGCCTTCGCTATATACCGATTTAAGAAATGGAAAAGCAGTCTCCAGAGAAGAGTTAGTCCAAATCAAAGACAACCCCAAGGTGACCAGATAGGACCATCAACCCAAAAAGTTTTATTCATTCCAGATAAAACCTCAAACTGAGAAGGGAGGTGTTATCTAGCCGCCATTACGAGCGCATCTATGAATACCCCCATACCTACCAGACGCGAGCATGTCCGACGCCGTACGACCAGAGCCCATAAATACGTGGATCCTGAACGGCGAGGCCATTCCTGACTTTGACATTACTTAACTTAACATTACTCAAAAGCTTGTAGTAAAATAATAAAATTGTTTTTAAAAATAAATTGTTAACGGCCACAAAGTTCACTTGCTAGAGTTTATCTTGTCCATCTTTCATCTGAGATAATAGTCCTATTCCTACTGGCATCATGGCAAGTAGTTTGTCGGGTATTTGGCAGGACGGCCGCGGCCAGTAAGATATTGTTGTTGTGGATTGCCAAATGAAATGCAATTGAATTAATATTTTATACATGCAAAGGATATCTGTGTTTGTAACACATTTTATGCTAAAAGCAGCTGCTACTTTGCTATTATGTACGGCTGCTGCTTTTATATGGGAATATTCTCTGAACCTTCTCGAAGGAATATTATTTTTTAGATATCCATAAGATATCACAGGAATATTTTTCTCCTAACGGATTATTCATATAATATTAGATTTAATATAGGTACCTACATATTAATTTAACATTATATGTAGTAAAGTATTACAGGAATATCCAGATGAATATCCAGATGAGGACTGTATCCAAAGCATACCGTCCTATTAGTATAACTTCATTTCTACTGAAGACAATGGAGAAGCTATGTGAGCGATATCTGAGGGATGTAACATTGACTAACAATCCGGTGCACCCCAACCAACATGCATACACGCCAGGAAAATCCACCGATACTGCCCTCCATGTGGTAGCAAGTCGGATTGAGAAATCCCTAGATCATAAGGAATCCACCCTGGGTGTCTTCATAGATATAGAGGGTGCGTTTGACAAGACCACCTTTCCTAAAATCACAGCGGCCCTAACACATAGGAACGTTCCTAATACTGTGAGCAGCTGGATATCCAACATGCTCTCTAAAAGAGCAGTACAAATCAGTGCAGGAGACACTGTCATAAGAAGACTGGTTGCGAAAGGCTGTCCGCAGGGAGGTGCTTTATCACCACTGCTATGGAATTTGGTTCTTGACAGCCTCCTAAACCACCTCAACGTGGAAGGATTCTACACAATTGCATACGCAGATGACTTAACGATACTGCTTAATGGAAAATTCGAAGGAGCTCTCTGTCAAAGAATGCAGATGGCCCTAAGAATAATCGGTGTGAGGAGTATGCCCTATCCGTCAACCCCAGGAAGACGGAAATGGTACTCTTTACAAGGAAATGAAAACTGGAGCCAATGAGAGCCCCTGTTCTCCTAAACACAGCACTAAATTTTGCACCACAGGTGAAATACTTGGGGGCAACTTTCGATGCTAAATTAAACTGGAATCTTCACCTCGAAAGAAGAATAAATAAGGCCTACATATCATACGAGCAGTGTCGCAGGACAGTAGGGAAAACCTGGGGAATGAAACCCAGGGTGGTCCTGTGGATTTACACTGCTATCATAAGACCAATGTTGGCCTATGGAGCTGTTGTCTGGTGGCCCAAGAGTCAACAAATAACAGCAAAACTCAAGCTAGGCCAGGTACAAAGAGTTGCCTGTCTGAGCATAACCGGAGCCATGCGAACAACACCAACGAGAGCAATGGAGATAATGCTGTGTCTCCCACCACTAGACCTATATCTAGAAGAAGTGGCTCTGACTACCATGACTCGCCTTAAATCTGTTGGCATACTACCAAATGCAAGCTGTGGCCAAACCAGAAGCCGCCTGTGGACTGAGGCTGTCAGAAAGATACCCCTTTTACAGGCATGTGCAGATGGTATTCCGCCTCGGCTTGTCTTTGATAAACCTTACACCATACACACTACTGGTGAAGACGAGGCCGGCGTTGAAGGTGTAAACTGTCTTCACGGACGGATCAAAGAAAAAGGATGGAGCAGGCTGTGGTATATATTCCAGGAATCTGCGACTCCGATGCAGCTGGACTATGGATAAAAATGCCAGTGTAGTACAAACAGAACTCGCTGGTATAACCATAGCCGCACAAGAGATTGCTCGCAGAGAAATAACGGGCAAGACAATAAGAATCTGCACAGATAGTAGACAATCACTACTGGCCCTGAAAAATTATAAAATAACTAAAGGATCTACATGGGAATGTCACCAAGCACTTGTGAGAGCATGTCAGATGAATAACATCTGCCTATGCTGGGTCAAAGGACACTCACAATGCAACGGCAATATAGAAGCTGACAAACTGGCCAAGAAGGCAGCCAACCTGAGTATCCTTGGGCCTGGTCCTTCAAGTACGCTACCAGTTGCAGCGAAACTTCAATTAATAAAGGAAAACACCCACATAAAATTTAAGACGTTATGGGATGAAACAAGTAGCTGTCAGCTGGCCAGAAATCTCTTGAGATATCCCAGCGAAGAGACGGCGAGGAACTATCTGGCAATGTCCAGGGGTAAACTGCGATTTGTTACAGGAATCCTAACCGGACACTGCCGGGTAAGGAAACACCTCTATAACATGAGACAAAGTGACACATCCATCTGCAGAGGATGTGAACAAGAAGATGAAACGATCGAGCATGTACTTTGCGAATGTCCCGCCGTGTCATCGACCAGAGAATCCATATTGGGGGAACGTTGGCCTTCTATGGCCAATTTGAGGGAAATGCCCCTGGGCAACATCATCACCTTTTGTACAACATTGGGCTGGTCGATGACCTAGGGAGACATTTCCCTCACGGAGGAAGCACAAGGGGCCCAATGGGGCCTAAGTACAGCGGATCTCGATCCGCACTCCGGACATATTCCAGATTCCAGATCCAGATGAGTTTATCTTTTAAAGAAGGAAATAAGAATATTCTTCCCGTATTTTTCATAAAATACTTATTATGTAAAACATTTTTAATAAATAAATAAATTATGAATAAATAATATAAAATAAATGAATAAATTCATTTTTGATATGGAGACATAAAATATAGTATTGAGAGTGAAACTTAATTTTCAATAATATGCCCTAAAAACATCCTAAAATTCTACAAAATATTGTCCTAAAATCATTAAATAAATATTGAAGTTTGTCTGAGAGCCGTGCTACAAGTTTAGACCAACTAAACCTAATCCTGAAAGATTGGGCGTGGAATATGATGAAAGAAAACGGTGAAAATTACAAAGAACTAGTTGTGAAGACAATGTGGAACTCCGTTGCAAAAAAAATGAACGAGATGTATTTTATGAAGTGGAAAATAATTTTTGATCCATTTAAAGATATAAAGTTGCAAAAAAAAAAACATAATTACATATTTTTTAAAATAACTGATTTTGAAAAATCCTACTTTTTAGGAGTAGAATATAATCCCCTCTTCATTAAAACGGCCCAGGGTGGAGAAAAAAATGGCCTATAGTAAATGTCTGGTCCCCAACACGAGGAACCCTTCCTTTCGTCCAGTTCGTCTCTTTAAAATTCTAATGGTTAAACGTTCATCTAGAATAACAACTGATAGATTATTCTTAGCAGTAAACCCATCATCAACTTTCTCTCTTAGCAGGAGCTTCGATTAAGGGGTACAGGCGACCTAGCTCGACTGAGCGTTGTTACGCGTGACGTACCACGTCCGACGCGTGATGCCTCACGCGTGACGGCCCAGTCTCATTAAACACCCACAAAAATAAAAGTGGAGGCCGAAAAGTGCAAAGCGCGTCTAAAGAAGTTTTCACTTAAAAAAATTTTTTATACATTCCAACTCTTTTCGTACTATCCTGACCCACTAGAAACTTCTCTCCAATCTCAACCAAATATACAACTTATAGATTTGAGTTAGCAATCCGGAGCCGTGCATTGTTGCCAAAGTGAACCATTTCATATATTTAGTGAGAAGAAGAGAGATGTTGACGTGTCTGTTCTTATTTAATTCAATAGCTAACTAATGTTATGCCATTAAAGAATGTTAACATGGAAATAAATCATGTTATTGTTGAAACAAAAAATCCTGTGTAAGAAATATAAAATTCATTAATAAATGTGAATACCGATATTATAGATCCCTACACACATCGAGAACTGCGACAGATTCGAAACTACACACGTGTTTCGGAACGACAATGTAGGTATCTTCAGGAGTATGAAGTTACAGCTAAAGGTATAAGTTAAAAATGCTGGTGTATATGGGTAATCCTTCTAATAAGACACGAACGCCACTGGTAGACATTTGATGTACATTAGAAACTTCAAGGAACGATGCTTATTTAAGTGAATAATACGATAATATAAACCAGTGGCGACTCGTGCCAAATTAAACAGAAACAAAAATTAAAATTTTCAAGGTCACGCGTTTTCCCGGCACCTCAGAATTTCGATAAAATATCCATTTGCACAAAAATACAGACTTCCACAAGAATAATTATTTGAGTTTATGATCACCATGGCCACTGGCTTTAAGAGTGCATTATTGTTTTGATTTTCAACAAACACATTTATTTTTATAGATAATTTTCAAAAAATGGTCATAATGTATTAGCACAAAATAATTAATCAATATAAAGATTATAGAAGATTACTTACCCACCCACAGTAGTTGTAGATTACTTCTAACCTCCTCAGATATAATCCTATTGAGAACTCCTAAAACTACTTAATGTCTTTATGTCTATTAAAAAAAAAGTTATAAAATTAATTTAATTAACACGCGATAAAGTGTATTAGTCTCAAAGACTAATAAACAAAACAGTTTATTAGTCTTTTACCATAGGTAGTTTTATTACATTTACGCGATCGAGATTTTTGTCCACTGCCACTTTGTTTTATAATTTTTAAATTAGCCGTTGGTCGTCCTAACTCGTTAACTTTAAATTTTTCTTCCATTGAAAAGTTGCTAAAAGTTGTTAACCCGCCGATCTTATTCATGATTAATGTATTAAATACCTACTAGAAACTAAACACGAATAAAAGTTTACTATTTATCACACACAGACACACTAATCTAAGATCCAATAAATGTTAACTGCAACAAAACAAATATGTTCATTCAAAAATAAATCAAATAGAAAAACACACTACACGTGATGCCTGACATAACAGTGAAGCGCGATGCAACAAAGACCGACTGTGTCAAGAAACTGAGGCACAGCAACATTCCTTTTACTATTTAACCCGTGTATGTAAAATTGTATGGACTACGTTCACAGTCCATAAATAGCACAACGAACTTGCGTGCGCAGATAAAACAACAGACTTTCTATAAACTCTTGAAGAATGGGGAGCAATTCACTAGATAGAAAATATGTGTAAATGTTTTTTGAGTCGAGCTACGTCTTCTTTTACTTCACTCATTTATCCTTTGACTTCATTGATTTCTTCTTTAACTACCATTTCCACCTCACACAGAATATTTCTGCACTCTTCTAAACACACCTCGATGTCTGGAGGAGCGTTATTCCCGCTGCGAGAATCATCGATGCACATTTCATACGCAGTGACGTCACCCGCCATAAGTCCGCGTAACAATACATATTTGTACTATTTTTTGTTGCAAAAGTACATTAAAAAAGTGATTTACACTAGTCCAGAAAGTAGTTACTGTCCGAACTATCACGAAAAAGAGAACGTTCTTGGCAACTGATAATTCACATGTCAAAGTTAATCCGGTTACAGTTAATATTTATGTATTTTTACGAATAAATAAGGCGGTGCCATGGCTGCGTGGCACTGCCTGACCAGCCGCCACTGATTTAAACTATCAAAGACGTTAATAACCCATAAATTCTGCTATATATGAACAGCCTACCAGTCCTTATGAGCTGCAGATGTACCCACTTAATGTTTGAGCTGCAATTTTGACATTACTACGATTTATATCGAGATAATTATGAGCATGAAAATTTTGTAAATTGAATGAAAATTTTGCAAGCTTATGCCTTTGTCGATTTCATAAAATTTTAATGATTGATTAAATTTAGCACATTTCGTCCCTGAACTCACGTGGCCATCAGGAGGCCCATGTCTACCGCCCAACCTGATTTTTACGAGTGTTACACCCACTTTATCCTATTTATATACATAGGTGAAATTTTGATCAAAGGTGATCACAATATTATAATGGGAAAAATTTAAGAAATAAAAGTTTTAATCCTGTCAAATTGTTTTCAATAATTTTCTAATAATTACGTAAATTAATTTTTTAATAATAATTTATCGAGTAATTTGTTAATGTAAATAAATGAATGGAGTAATTAAATTAAATAAAATAATTAAATTAAATTAAATTATCGAGTAATTAAATTAATGAAATAAAAATTTATTTTTAAGTAAAAGTTACAAGTTCTAATTTTACAATGAAAATGCAATTTTTTATTAAACTATATAAATAGAAACATAAACGAATGTCATCGCTTAGTAATTAAGTTAGAAGCTTATTCCTGATTTTCGGCGGCTCAGCAGTTGTTTTTGTAGGGACGAAAAACACTAGTAAAATCCCGAGGGCGCTATTCTCAACTTCCGTCGTATAAACACGTTCACGAATATGTACGAGCAGTTGATTTGCGAATGACCTTTAAAATCTTAATTCTCGGCCATACATCGTAAAGCTCTTCGAATCGTTCGAACAACACACTTGGCAACATCGTCAAGCGCATCATGGCATCATTTGACATTAATTTGACGTAGGTAATAGATTAATCCTTTTTATTTGTCAATTTGATATATATTATTGACGTTATTAAAATAGTATAAAATGGCTTGTAACGTAAATAAATTCCGTTCCGTTTTGTGGCAAATGTTTGAATTCTTATATCAAATATTTGAAATAAAACGGCGCGACCTGGTAGAAATTTACCGCGACTCACCATCTACGGTTGCCCCTACTTTTCCCCCGCTACAAGCACGCACATTTATACGCGGGATCGGCAAAAATTCGTTTCTTTTCTTTTCTCCCGGCTTCATTCTTTAGTCTGTCGACCTTACGCTCTCGAAGATATATCTTGGTTATAACAGTGCAGTGAATCAAAGTTACCAGGTATAGTCTTTTATATTTTATTATCATTTATATATATTATATATATATATATATATATATATATATATATATATATATATATATATATATATATATATATATATATATATATATATATATATATATATATATATATATATATATATATATATATATATATATATATATATATATATATATATATATATATATATATCAGTTTTTATATTTTTTATATATATATCAGTTTTTTTATATTTTTATATATATATCAGTTTTTATATTTTATATGTCAGTTTTTTGTAGACAAACTTTAACAGGGGATAGAACGCACGTTTTTAAAAAGAAATGTGCCTATAAAGATATGGCCGATCTAGCTTCCTAAGGAAGATACAGGGTGTTAAAATTTAATTTTTTTTTACATTAATGTGTAATATTTTCTGAACGGAATGATATATTCACTAAATATTTTACACATATCTTAACCTGCATAGGATCAACATGTTGTATTGTTCCTGTCGAAAATACTATAGTGGATGTTACTTTTCTCGGGTACTTCGACTATTCTGCATAATAGATCTTTTTTTTCCTACGCCACTGACATTATCTGATACATATTTCTAAAATAACGGCCCCTTAGTAACAATTTTGATCTCTTGTAATTTTGCTCTAACTGTGACAGTTTTCGAGATATTGGCCGTTGTTTCTCTGACAGTGTAATGTCGTTATTATAATTTTTTTTTCTCGAATTTTCTTTATGACTTATAAACGAACGCTTAGATTTTTTCATGTTTGGGGGATAATGCCTATTAATTAAGGCGCATAAAACAAGCGGTAAGAATGTTCAAAAACTTGCACAGTGGCGGGGTGGAAGGGGTGCTCCACCCCTTTCGTAAACAGAACTTCTACGCCAAAGACTATTTAAAAAAAACTGTTATTTTCATTATCTACATACAGTTTAACAAAAATAATGTCCCTTCTTCTGTTTCGAAATTCCTGTGCGTTTCCTAGTTATTTTGATTTTTAGTGTTTCATGTGGTACTAAATTAAGTAATTTATTTATTAGCAATAATAATTATCGGCTAAATATTTAATTCTTTCAACGAAACCTACCTAAATATGGTTTGTTAAGGATTCTAAAAAGCCGAAATCTCTTTATCTCTTTCCAAGTAATTACAATTACAAAAAAAAACATTAGATGAACATTGATGTTAATGTTTATGGAGATATAAACATTTTTGAATTTATAGCAATATTTAATTAACAATAATAATTGTGGAATAAATAACAATTGTTAGCAATAATGATTTATAAATAACAATTACAAGAATTAATAACAATAACACTAGTACCTACATACATAAAATTAGATACTTTGTTCAAAATGTAAACCGTTCTTCTCAATACACATTTCACTGCGACGTATCATAGAACGTCTTAAGTTAACTAAATGATGCACCCTTATTTCATTGCAAGCATCTCTAATGCGATTTTGAAGTTCCTCAAGTGTATTAACCGGAGTGGTATACACTATTTCCTTAATGAATCCCCACACAAAAAAGTCAAGTGGTGTTAAATCGGGGGATCTGGGAGGCCACGCCACTGGACCTCCAGGACCTATCCCCCTCCCTGGATAGTTATTGTTTAGCCAATTTCTTACATTTCTGCCATAATGGGCCGGGCACCCATCAAGTTGAATCCAAGACTGTCTTCTTAAATTCAAAGGAATGACTTACCATATATTACCATGGTGTTCTTCTAAAAATTGTAGGAAATTTTCTGAATTTACACGTTGTGGCAAGAAATAAGGTCCAAACACGTGGTTGCCGTAAATTCCAATCCAGACATTTGTACTAAATTCATGTTGAAAACTTCGTGGTCGAATGGCATGTGGGTTTTCATGTGCCCATACATGCAGATTGTGAAAATTTACTATACCACGACGAGTAAAACAAGATTCATCAGTCCACAGTATATTGGATAAGAAATCCCTATTATTTTGAATGGAGTTAAGAACCGACCTACAATAAGTAAGTCTTCGTTCAGCGTCACCTGGACATAAACCTTGAACAGGTTGAAAATGATATGGGCGTCTGTGATCCCGTTTTAAAACCCGGGAAATTTTACTTTGGGAAATACCAAGAGCAATAGCAGCACGTCGAGTACTTGTTGTTGGGTTCCTATTAAATTCCCGCAATATACGGTCTCTATCTCGTCCACGGTTGTTCTGTCGGCCCCCGGGTACATTTTTCAAACCCTGGTTAACAAATCGACGGTGGATACTCACAAAAACGGAATGATGAGGTTGTCGTCTATTTTGAAATCTTCGATACTCCCTTATAGCTGCGTATCTTGAATTCCCATTTGCGAACCCATAAATAAAATGAATGTCGGCTTGTTCTCTATTTGTAAATGTAAACGGCATGTTACACTAATTAAAATCTGGCAAATCACATAAAATAACTTTTTAATCTTAAAAATAATAATTAATAACAGTGAAAATATTCAAGATGAAGCAAAATTGTTTGTAGATAAACTTGTAATACGTCAAACTGTCGTTTCAAAATATGACATAATGCTTACTTGTTTTCCAAGGAGTATAATATTTTGTTGCAATTATTACGTACAGTTACAAATACGCTAGTTTTAAATGGAAATTATTTAGCAAACAACAACAAAAATTGAAACAGAAATTGGTACATGCACAAGTTTAATAAAACTTAAAGGAAATTTTTAAGACTTTTGGCAACTGCACAATAATCTATTGTATTGTAAGTACATTTGTAATTTAACAGATTTCAACATATAAAAGTATTGTATTTGAGTAAGGCTTGATATAACAAATATTTATTTTGACTACATTGGAAAAAGATAAAGAATAAGAGATTTCGGCTTTTTAGAATCCTTAACACACCATATTTAGGTAGGTTTCGTTGAAAGAATTAAATATTTAGCCGATAATTATTATTGCTAATAAATAAATTACTTAATTTAGTACCACATCAAACACTAAAAATCAAAATAACTAGGAACCGTACAGGAATTTCGAAACAGAAGAAGGGACATTATTTTTGTTAAACTGTATGTAGATAATGAAAATAACAGTTTTTTTTAAATAGTCTTTGGCGTAGAAGTTCTGTTTACGAAAGGGGTGGAGCACCCCTTCCACCCCGCCACTGTGCAAGTTTTTGAACATTCTTACCGCTTGTTTTATGCGCCTTAATTAATAGGCATTATCCCCCAAACATGAAAAAATCTAAGCGTTCGTTTATAAGTCATAAAGAAAATTCGAGAAAAAAAAATTATAATAACGACATTACACTGTCAGAGAAACAACGGCCAATATCTCGAAAACTGTCATAGTTAGAGCAAAATTACAAGAGATCAAAATTGTTACTAAGGGGCCGTTATTTTAGAAATATGTATCAGATAATGTCAGTGGCGTACGAAAAAAAAGTTCTATTATGCAGAATAGTCGAAGTACCCGAAAAAAGTAACATCCACTATAGTATTTTCGACAGGAACAATACAACATGTTGATCCTATGCAGGTTAAGATATGTGTAAAATATTTAGTGAATATATCATTCCGTTCAGAAAATATTACACATTAATGTAAAAAACAATTAAATTTTAACACCCTGTATCTTCCTTAGGAAGCTAGATCGGCCATATCTTTATAGGCACTTTTCTTTTTAAAAACGTGCGTTCTATCCCCTGTTAAAGTTTGTCTACAAAAAACTGACTCACCCTGTATACAAGTGAGCTGTGGGTACAAAAGCCACATATATATTTTTTTCTATTTTAGTATATGATTACCACTTTATTTTTTATTGAATTAAATATATATATATATATATATATATATATATATATATATATATATATATATATATATATATATATATATATATATATATATATATATACACTGCGCAACTTATTTAACGCACAACCAAAATTCTCATTATACTGGTTCACTGCCTCATTTTGCGTTCTGTTTTCCTTGATATATTATAATTTATTGAGAGATGCAAGGTGTTTTAGAAGAGAAAAAGGTCTTAAAAGGACAAAAACTCAAAAAACATACCTAGAAAAATGGATTGCTTTAATCAATAAAACAACAAATAAAAGGAAACACAACAAAAGTAAATAGAGAATTAGTATCTGGTGTTTCCACCCCTTCCGCGATTGACCTCCCGACATCTTTGGTTCATACTTAAAACCAAAGTTCTGATTAGGTTCTGATCTAGGCCATTCCATAATTCGACTAGGCGTCCTTCCAATTCTTGTAAATTTTGGGGTTGTCGACCCTCACTTCGTAACCGCCGACCGATAAAATCCCAAACATGTTCAATGGGGTTAAGGTCGGGGCTACGGGCTGGCCAGTCTATGTGATCAATTCCTACTTCTTCAAGATAATTTCTCACGATAAGACTCGTGTAGGGACGCGCATTGTCTTGCATAAGTAAAAAATTAGTTCCTATATAGGGGGCATAAGGCAAAACATGTGCTTCAAGAATGTCTGTGATGTATCTGTCAGAATTGAGATTTCCATTCACAGTTACCAAGTCCGTTCGCCCAGTCAAAGATATTCCGCCCCACACCATGACGGATCCACCTCCATATAAAGTTGTGTGCAAAAAATTGCATCGACTGTATCGCTCATCGGGTCTTCGGTAGACGCGATTACGTCTGTCACAATTATACAAACTGAACCTTGACTAATCAGTCCAAAGAATACGTTTCCAATCTGCTTCCATCCAATTAACATGCTCATTGGCAAAATTCAATCTGGCTCTTCGATGATCTACTGTTAATGCGGGTCCTCGAGCAGCAATCCTGGGTCTTAAATTTACCTCCCTCAGTCGTCGGCGTACAGTTTGAACGCATATTAGTGGACCACCTGCGTCTTGAAGTTGTGCTCTTAAATGTGTTGCAGTTATAAATCGTTGTCTTACAGCATTTACTCTTAAAAAACGATCCTGGATACCAGAGGTAACACCAGATCTACCTTGACCGGCCCGTCTGGAATGTTCTCCTGTTTCCGCGTACCTTTGAATTGCTCTCGCTATAGTTGTGTGAGACACTCCCAACCTTCCAGCTATGCGGTTGTAACTCCACCCTTCACCATGTAATGTAGCTGCCTCAACACATTCATCGCGAGTTAAATTTCTGGTTTGGCGTTCCATTAGTCACTAATTATTGCTGGACTGTCAACAAAAAACTAATGACACACTTGTCAGTTTATGACGTGTAATCTTCGATTTCCATAGCTTGCTAGCTGTTTGAGTTGTCCGATAAATGCATTTCATGTGAATAAAAGCATATGGTGTTTCAAAACGGTGTATTTCATGAAGTAACAGAGATAAACAAATGAATAAAAAAAGAAAATGTAGAAAAAACATGAGGCTTTAAATTGGCTATAATTGCAATAACTTGCAATACCTTGTATAGCCCACAGGACGTTTTGAAATTTCGGAAAAAAACAACATTTTTATAGCACCTGGTATAATATCAAAATCATTCGTTTTACCAAAACAACTAAGACAGTGATATTCCTAAGAGAAAAACCTACAATTTCAAAAAAAAATCGATCAAAACGAACATTGTCGAAAATACATAACGTCACATTTGAGTTAACTTTTTGGTTGTGCGTTAAATAAGTTGCGCAGTGTATATATATTTAATTTAAATTTGATTTTGGACTACCTACCTGGACTAAGTTTTACCGAATGGTAGCAAAACTTTAAGTTTTTTAGAGAGGCGTAAGCCGTGGGTATTTGCTTATATTTGGCATCGGCAAGGAGCGGCATTTGTTTCAATTTATTTCATTTTTTTATTTAATCATCGTGACAATTTGCATACCACATTCCTGTGTTGATAATTTTATTCTTTTTACTTTGATAAAGTTTAATCTCAAGTTTCAGGGAATTCAATCAAAATTTAATTGCAACATTTAACTTTACAATATTTTTATTATATTTAAAACTCATATTTTTGAACTATTAATCTAGTTACTTTATTTAAATTCATTTTAGTATAAATATCACTCTTGATATTCGGTTCGAGCGGGAATTTATACATATATTTTTTTGTCCAAATTTGTAAAACCTGATACTGGTAAATTTTTCTTCCACATCTCATGACCGAGAATCAATTGGTGAGCCTGAGAATCAAGACCTGTGGTGAGCAGAGACCATTATTACCGATTCCTGAACGTTAGACTGGAAGATACCTCCTCCTGCAGCCGGCACATTCCACCCATTGCGGTATACATCACCCTTAGAGGCAACGTCTCAGCTCAGCTGGACCACCAAGCTGAAGCTTTAGTCTAGGATCCTAGGAGGCCAAGCCCATTCACGAGGGGATCTCCAGAGAAGAGAAAAGGTATTTTTTTGAATAATTAATTGCCCCTAGGAATTACCAGGTCTTAAAGAATATTTCCACTTTACTTTACCAAGGTTTACAATTCACTTTTGCTGTAAATGATAAATTTCTCGACTTGACCTTGTGTCAAGAGTGAACATTTTTTTATTGTTTTAACCTTAAGCCCTTCAGGCTACCTAATCAAGTAGAGTCTTTTTAACGCCAACGCCCCTCAGGCAATCAATTGTAAATTTTAATTTTAAGTTAAGATCACTGTGAACTGGTAATAAAAATATTTTTGTAATATATTGTTTTAAAAAAATCTTATTCTTTTATTTCTCTGGGAAAAGTCTGAGTCACAAGAGGTCACAGCTGATAATTATTGGCTGATCATTTCTGCGGTCTTCTGTACTATTAAAGTACTCTTTATCTGGCGTTCAAGTATTTTTATACAACATTTTAAGTAGAAGTAGATCAAGCCGGTCATTGTCAAGCAGTGATTTTTCTGGTGATATATCTGAAGGTATCTAAGGGCAAGCCTCTAGCAAATCCACTTATCCACGACCTCCGTCTTCAACTGAGCAGCAGATAGGCAACAAAGAAAAAATTCATTACGTCACATCTCCTGGATGAGAGGCCCTTTAATTAAGGTAATGTAATTAAAAAGGAGAGGTGTTACAGGCTACAGAGAAGGGCCCAAACCCATCCGAAGCGCAAAAAAATTAGTTGGTAGAATATCTACATAAAAACAAAAACCTCATTAGCGGAAAATTAAGTGCCAATTTCACTTTTAAAGACGCTCCAATAATATGGTGTGAAATAGCAAATACATTAAATAGTATGCCCGGAGCAAGAAAAGATTGGAAAAGTTGGAGAAAGATACGAACGATTGTCTAATATGTAAATTAATATTATGCTTTAGACTTATGAACTGAATCAAAAATAAGTAAAAGATCCATGACACAGACAGGAGGCCCATTCATTGAAAGCCCATTAATCTTCTCCGGATCTTTGTATTACCGAATTTAGAGAAATTCGTGACAATTGCTCAAATCAATAGACAAATAACCTCAAAACGTCATAATTAATTCGACGTTTTCCGCTCGAACGACGTTCTACCGATCCGACGTTAATTTTCCGCTCGCATGGTATCCCGGGACTGGAAGCCCTAGTGACGATGTATCAGCATGTGCTTGATCAAATTATACTTATGCTTGGTCGCGTGTCCACAATCATCACACATGTACATCTTCACCTCCGATTGGTCTTTATGTATAAGATTGTGCCTGTTTAGGTATGTCTTTCTGTCAGTACCGTACGGACACTTATCACACTTAAATTTTCTCTCCGCCTTGGGATCCCGATGCTTTACCATGTGCCGTAACAGACTGTCCTTATGCCTGGTCTCGAATTCACAATTACTACACGTGTGCATCTCCGCCTCCGATTTGTTCTTGTGTGCCATATTGTGCCTGCGCAGATAGGACTTAATCACCGTTTCATATGGACATTTGCTACATTTTAATGCTTTCTTCGGTTTTGGTTCGCGGTGCTTCACCATGTGCTTCTTTATATCACCCTTATACTTGGTCTCGTATTCGCAATTCTCGCACTTGTAAATCTCCAACTCCGATTTGTCCATATGTATCAGATTATGCTTGCCGAGGCGGTACTTAAAATCCGTTTCATATGGACATTTGTCACATTTAAATTTTTTTTCTGCTTTGGGATCACGATGCTTCCACAGCATGTGCTTTAACACATTGTTCTTATGCCTGGTCTCGAATTCACAACTGGCGCACTTGTACATCATCACCTCCGATATGTCCTCGTGTACCACATTGTGTCTGCGTAGCGAGGGCTTAAAATCCGTTTCATATGTACATTTATCACATTTAAATTGTTTCTTCGCTTCTGGATCACGATGCTTCAGCATGATATGCTGGATAATATTATACTTATGTCTGGTCTCGAATTCACAATTCTCACACTTGTGCATCTCGACCTCCGATCTATCCTTGTGTATCAGATTGTGGGTGCGCAGGTTGCCCTTTAAATCCGTTTCATATGTACATTTATCACATTTAAATTTTTTTTTGGCTTTCGGATCACGATGCTTCAGCATGTGCTGGATAATATGCCTTTTATACCTGGTCTCGAATTCACAATTTTCACATTTGTACATCTCCATTTCCGATTTGTGCACCTCTACCTCAGACTTGTCGTTGTGTCTAACCACGTGTCGTGCCAAAATATGCTTCTTGTTAGTTTTGAATGAGCATTCTTGACAGCCAAATACTTTAGTCGGTCCCTTACGTCTCGCAATGTGATCATCAGAAGAAAAGTGCTTGCTTCCTGCAAATGTAGGCTCACTTTGAGACTCCTGAGGCATAGAAACTATATTTGCTTACCTTTTGAAGCAGATTTCCTAATATCCCTTTTTCTCTTTAACGAACCGCGCTTCCCAGAATTTTTATACAATGGCAATGGAACGGAATCACCCACTTCTTCCCTATAAATGACAATTTGAATATCTATCACTTGATTCAGTTCTTTTAATATTTGAGTATTTTTTGGGATTTTTGGTGAGTCAAGTAAACGTTTCGGTTCATTCAACCATCCCCACAGACACTGCAATAATTTTATAATTGTGCATTATAAAATTTACAGAGTTTGTTAAAAACATTTGCTGACAATGACGTCTGCTTCCAAAATAACTTAAAATGCACCAAGCAAAGTTGACAGCTAACATCTGGCAACTGTCAAATTTGTAATTTTCCAAATAAGTCATTAGAAAATGGTCTTACTTCTTAATATTTAAGAAATTATGTTCCTAATTGCGTTTTATGCAAAAAAAATTAAATTTTTTAAAGTTTTTGATTCTCTCACGTAACTAACTGATTTAAATGTTTTAAAACGCCTCAAAGCAGTAGTCAAGTACTTCAAAGTAGGTATGCCATTGCAACGAATCTGTAATGTTCGTAAGTTTCTAAATGGTCGCCAGTTCTTGTGATCACTTTTATGGTTTTATTTTCCTAAGATTGTTTTGTGAAACGATTTATTTTTATTAATTAGAGAAATAATAGAAATATTAATTAGAGAAGTATTAATTAGATTTATTTGTTAGAGAAAATATTATTGAATATATTTGAGCATTAAGAAACTTTACCTCAGAGGAGGTTCTAAATTGGGCTGAATTATAATAAGGTACATTTTCTATGTGATATTTATATATAAATGTAGCAAATATGAATCTCTAATAACTTCAAGGACTTTTAAAGAGAAAGAAAAAGATTGATTTTCCTTACATATGACATTGATTTATTACGACAAATATTATTAACAGTGCATTTATGAAATACTATAAAAACTATAATATATAAACCCTGCGATAACCTATTATACCTTAAATTATTGACATGGGGCATAAAGTCCTCTAGAAACATGATCCTTAACTAAGTAAAAATGAGTGTCATTGCCTTATTAAATAAAAGTTAATCCGAATGCACTTGTCACTACCCTACTGAAATGATGCCCTCTAGCGGCGCTACGCTGAAGCTGGACTGGAATGCTGGACTGGGGATGGAAATTCTGCCTTATTTCGCCGTTTACTTACTACATACAGTTCATAGCACTTGACGTAACATGAAGATTTCTGATATTTCTTACTTTTGCCTTTGTTTAATCAATCTTCTCCTTGATAAAGTTACACAAGTTATAACTTTGATTTGATAGAAAACTCTAGCTTCATCCAATCGCGATTTAACACACAAACACTTAATTTGAAGATCTTACAAATAACATAACCATTTGTAAATTATAATTATATTGAACATAAATTCGAAGCAAGTAAACTACCTTTTTAAATAAAAGTGAATCCGAATACACTTGTCACTAACCTACTGAAATGATGCCCTCTAGCGGCGCTATGCTGAAGCTGGATTGGAATGCTGGACTGGGATTGGAAATTCTGCCTTATTGCGCCCTCTACTATATATAATTCGTAGCACGTAACTTGAAGATTTTTGATATTTGTTGCTTTTGCCTGTTTAATCGATCTTCTCCTTGATAAAGTTCATTCAATCGCGCTTTAACACACAAATACTTAATTTAAAGGTCTTACTTACAATTTTCATAAGCATTTTTAAACACTTATATTCCTATTGAACATAAATTCGAAGCAAGTAAACTAGTTTTTTAAAAGAAATTTTAACTTAAAAGTCTTTAGGAAATATATAGGTACACATGGGAGCACACGTAACACGTAGTACTTCCTTGGTTACATGAATTTATGGAATCTTTCTAAATTCTTCCAACCAATCAGCTGTTTTATTATTTTCACTTTTCATGCTTCACTTTACATTACTATTTTAAATACATCACAGATCAAATCTATTTACTTTTCGCAGTTATGCTGCTTATTGTATATCTTGACGTTTAAGACTAGCTTTTAGTCATCGGCCTACCTTCGATGTTTGTCTTCTGAGACATAATATAGACAGAGAATATCACAGAGACTTAATATAGACTTGATTTAGACAGAGTTTATAAGTTTTTTCATATTGCATAATTCATAATATGATATGTCTAACATATTTTTTCTCTTAACTGATTTTTCTGGCAATTCCTTAAGTTATTAAGTTATTAATAAAATACTGCGCGCCCAATCAGAATGTGTCTGATTGGGTGAAGCTGCGCAAAGAGATCAATATTATTTTTATTTATAAAATTGCTGCATCTGGGTATAAAAGGCTTCTTCCTATAGTAAGTTACAGTAATTGAATACATCGTATATTATTGCCAATAATTTTGTAAAAGAGAATAATATCACATTTCATTTTTCGATTTACGAGTCATTAAGTTCAGATTGTGTATTTGAACGAAATTTGTTATAAAAATTTATTGGAATTTAAATGTTCATCTAATCAGGCGAAGGACCAGTCAACTAACGTGGACAAAAAACATAGAAGGGGAAGTTTAATGTGCCAAATACCTTTCTCTGTCGTTTTTTACGGTGAGACCTAATTTTGTTCTTCAGGTAGAACCAGGTAAATCGATGACGCAATAGGATAAAAGCACTGGTAGTATGGATAGGTTAAGGGTAATAATGTAGAGGTAGGGTAATAAATTAAAAGTAATGATATCTCAGTGAGTTATTCTCGCGTGCAATACGAAGAATTTAAAGCTTGAGTGAACAGTATGAGAGTCAATGGGCAACTGAAACTTTAAAACAAAAGAGAGGATGGAGTGTTGCAGTGTATTACGTGTTGCCTAAAGTTAAGAGATTATTTCCTGAACAGACTGAATCTTGAGATGGAATATGCGTTGTTGTCAGAGGTTTGTAAATTTAATCTATATGCACAATATCTTAGTGGGTTTTGTGGGTTTTTTTACTTTAAAGTCTTGCAACAAATAGTTTTGTAAATTTTTAAATCATTAAAATCATAAATTATTGCGAATAACTTTTCCCAAACATTAATAGACATTTTAAAACTTACCCGCTGACTAATTCATCCTTTATGTCAATCTCTTCACATTTAATAGTGGCCATGTGCTCCTCGTTCACGCCAGTCACTTCAGTAACACAATTTTCAACATCTGGAAATTCATTTTTAATAATCGGTTTACCATCAAGCTCGTGGAGATCTTTAGATTTAAGCAATTCCTCAAGAGTATCGACAGTGTCGATACCGGGACCCGCCAACTGCCACAGATGCTCCACTTTTTCACAACTCTTCATAAATCTGTAGTAGGCTACCATGCTGCCTAGGCATAGTTTACAAACAAACGGTTCAATAGAACTACTTAAACCCTGGCAAGAAGAAAAGGAGTTATTAGAATTAACGCTCTGCAAGTTACCTACTATCAACTACTGATTGTATACTAAACGACAGCGCTGCTAGAGAGTTTAAATATTTATTTTTGGTTCAAATATATTCAATAGATCGCAGATCTTAACAACATTTTCTGTCGCCGGATTTGTATCAGCATATTGTATGACCAATACTTTAAAAGCTTATTCGGAATCCCGTCCGAGCATAACCACAATTTATTTGGAACTTAAAACAATGTTACAAAAGAAGATATACATTCGGGTACGTTTAGAACCTTGTATATTCACTTGCTGTAATTTTAGACAAAAATTTGCGACGTTTTGTTTATAAACAAACAACAAAATGGATCAGATACTTACGATTTTAGGGAAACAATTGACAATCATGTCTTGCAAGGGAACTCCAACTGTCAAGTCAGAGATATCACTGAAATCCGCGTCTTCAATGACGGATATACATAACCTGCATACCTTACAGTTCCCGAAGTATACCTTCTCATCTTTCATTACCATGTCATTCGGAACAACTTTTTCAACGTCCACCTTGTTTTCATCCTCCACACAAGTAGTGAAGCATTGGGTTTTAAAATGAAAACTATCCTGGATTGTCCCTAGACAAATGTTGCATGCAACATCATAGTCCGTTATATCAAAGTTCTACGAGCAGTCATGACGGTTAGGTATATGTAAAAGTACATTATAAAGAGACTTACTATATTAATCAGCAAAAATTCAAGCATTTTCTTTTTTGTTTCGTCGATACTGCCACACTCAGAGGCTGGTCTCTTCTCAAGACATAGCCGACACACTATTTTATGTGTATTAGAATCGCCCATTTCGGATTTAAATATAAATGTGAAATTACGTATGATTACTTATAAGGTATTTATCTCGGAAATAAGCTGAAAGTAATCTAAGGCACCATTTATTAGATAATGGATTAAATGGATCATTAGTATTAGTAGTAGGTATACTTATTATTCATACTTGACTTGGAAAATATTTCAGATATCCTCTCTATGATCTATTTCAAGCGACGGAACCAATGCGCAACCCCGTTGACCTTCAAAACACTTTACACACAAAACAAAAGATAAGAAGACTTTGATGCCTCAAAACACACAACTTCAAAATATCTACAAACAAACATGATACCACAAAACATCTACGGAAGTAGATAAGTAGATAAACACACATTCTTCTTGAAATCTTGACACAGGTCGCTGAAATATTTGTAAATTTTAATAAGATATTGAACAAATTTGGTTCACATTTCTCTGTCATATAGCCCACATGAATAGAATAACTAAATAAGAGTTTGTTCCAATGAATCCAACGCTTTCTGTCAGCAACCAGCAGTACCACTCTGTGCAGTGTTGCCAGTTTGGGCGATTTATCGCTAAATGGGCGACTTGTGTATACGTCATTGCGACAAAAATTTTGAATTGGCTGCGAAATGGGCGACTTGTATGCGCCACTGTGAAAAAATTATACATTGGCGACTGGCGACATTAAATTGATTTAAAATTTGTGTGTATTGAAAGAAAAACTGGCAACACGTCTCTCTTTTATCTCTATCATTTCTCGTAGTGTCTGCACCAGAGATAACTTGATAACTAATCCAGAGATCAGAGATTATCTCTGGACTGCACAGACACTGAACGACACTACTGTCAGTCCCAGTTTCAACACAGCCGTGTCTCACTGTGTCTGTTCTGTGATAATCTCTGCAGTAAGCTGTAATTTATGTTCTGTGTTATGTGCGTATGCGTAATCGTAATTAGCGTTAAATGTTAAATTCGTTTTATCGACTTATCGTATCGTTTTCGTTGTGGAATGAAATAATGAAAAGGTGTGCATCTTTATTTTCGATTTGCAGATAATTAATGCATATTACTTAATTATATTTCAAGATGTTTCCCATTATAAGTAATAAGTATTAGTAATAGTATTGACATTTTTCAAGATATTGATGTGAATGTCCCCTGTATTTCAATTACAAACTTAATTGTATTTTTATTTTCGTTCGTATTTTTCTATTTATTAATTTTTTAAATTTTAATGTTTTGGATTAATTTAATTTCATTAATACTCATTTTCTGTGGAGTCACTGGATCACGTAAACTTTCGCGAGTAAACGAAAGTTTACGTGATCCAGTGACCTTACTGTTGGCGACATCTGTTAGTCAATTTGGCTACCACAGAAAGTAAAGAACTGGCAACACTGCTCTGTGGCAGTATCGTTGGCAATGAGGTTGGAGATCTGTCACGGAACATTCAAAGAGAAATCAACGCAGAAGTAACAGATACACATGACGTGAGCAGGATCAGAGATATGAAGACATAATTTCTGACCAGGATCCCGATCGCGTGAGCTGTCAAACATATGAACAGCGAGCGCCGAGTTCTACGTCGATGACAGTGAGTCTGAGCAAGAGAGATATATTATATCTGTGGTCTGAGCGGATGAGTTCTTCACCCAGAATGTACACTGCTATCATAAGACGCAAGGACCTAACCTCAAAATGTCTATAAAGGGTCCCCCCATCATTAATCATTACATATATGACAAATATACTACAAAATATCTACAGAGATGCACGAACACATCATCAAATACATATTCACAGAACATCCACAAAGTATAGCCTATAGCACAAAACATGTAGAGGCCTACAGCACGCAGAACAAAATATTTACACATACCGCGGAAATGAAAGATAATTCTCATGAAATGGTTGATAAATTTCAACCGATAAATTTGTTTCATATTTCTTATATGAGTAACCAAATCGTCCCGTTCGAAGCACGAGCTCTCGTGGCGCGATCTGTTGTTGGGTACCTTCAACTATAGGCAAGTTATAAAATAGAACTCCCCTCTCCTTGGTAATCAACTTAACTAGAACTTAAAAACACTATGCAATAGACGTCGCTGGCTATTGAAGGCCGTAAAGTTAAATAAAATAAATTAAATGCCATTTCATAACAGAATAATTATCATCGATATTTAATTTCTAACTAATGTATACTAAAACAGTGATAGTTTTACATTTTATACGCTGAGATTTGAAAATACGGGGTGCAAAAATTAAATACTCGTTTTGCCACCTGTTCGGCATAGATTTATACTCGCAATCGCCGCATAGGATCCCCAGATGTCCCTAGTCTTTGATTTCGTGCTGTGCTGGTTTATTTGAACTACAGTGGCTTGATAGAGTGTGGCCATAGGCGATTCGGCCGCCATGTTTTTTCCAATTTTAATGTTGCTCTTATGGAAGAACAGTAAAGAAATGCAAATAACATTGAACTGGTGCATTTTAGAAGAAAACTGTATAGAATCATTTCTGTAGAGAATTATTTTTCTACCATAATAGACTAATCGCAATGATTCCAATTCAGAGAGGAAACTGTAAAATTGCCATGAAATATATTCTCGAGTCAATGGATCTATGTAAAATTGTTAATAATGATCGGCGAATTTTAGAAAGAAATTATTAACATTTTTTTATAGAGAATCTTATTCCATCCATTTGGGAGATATTCAAGGCATTTGGGTCCCCTTCAAACTTATTAATTTCATGCAAGAATATTAACGAGCTTACTACTGAATTGGATAGGTCTGGAACTTTTTGACTTTTCCTTTTAATAGCAAGTTTCTATCAACATTTTTTTATCAAATATTTTTTTAAAGAAATTTAGTGAAAACTTATTTTTATGTCTGTAATACACACTGTAATTTCTTTTATTTAAAATATTTATCTTTTCACCTTATTTTGACGTAATATCGAAAAAGCAAGCAAAAGGGTTTTGGGGTAATTTTCAATCGTTTTGATCATTTTTTCCTTGTTTTTCTCGTCAGATAAAAACGTTTTTTTCGTTTCTTTGCATTTTCTGAGAACATTTACCATAGTAATGTATATTTTTTACACCATCAGAAAGTAGAGATTTCAACGAACAAAAAGCCCACCGACTTTTTTAAAAAAGCAGATATTTTGACGCGAGAATTTTCAATTGAAAATGAGGGTGCTTTTTCGATATTAAGTCAAAATAAGGTGAAAAAATCAATATTTTACATCAAAAAAATTACACTGTGGGACATAAAAAGGTAAGTTTTCACCAAATTTCTTTACTAAATTTTTTTTTGTGAAAGAAAAAAATTAAAAAACTTAAACCCTGGTTATTTAAATTTTTCACATACAGGGTAAGTCTCTTAAGATTGACACCCCCCCCCCCTTATCTCACTTATCCTTTGCCGATTTAACTCATTCAAAAAAAGAGTGGACGCGGTTTTTGATGAATTTTTATAATCTGAGCACGGATATTAAAAATCTCGTAAGATATACGGGGTGGAAAATAAAACATGATTTTTTTAAATGGAACACCCCGTATATTTTTAGACCAAAATAATGTACTTAATTTTCTAAATCAAAAAATGTGTAATTGTTATATAATCACTCCACTTGTTCGTGAGATATTACTAAAAACTTATCACATTACGGGTGTCAATTATAAAACAAAAAACATATCAAGATACCTCTGGAAACAATGCCATTTATTGAGATAATAAATAAATAATATATAGGTGACAATAACAGTAACGAGTAATAACAATAAACAACATAAGCCTAATAAAAACCAATAAAAGTCAATATTAATACAGTAACGCAATAGAGTAACACAATTTTATTTATTTACACGTAACGTAATTAAATATTTTCCACGTAACCACCACCATTCTGAATACACATTTGACATCGCTTTATAAAATTGCTTCTCACCCTTTGAAATATATCACCATTTTGGTTTAATTCCTCAATTTTTACACGTATGCATTCTTTTAACTCATTCATATTATTAAAAACCCCAGAGAAAAAATCCATAGGTGTTAAGTCCGGACTTTTAGCGGGCTAATGTATAACACCGTGCCTTCCTATCCAAATAGCTTGCTAGCTATATAAAATAACTTGCTTCTTTACGAATACTACGTATTTTTTATGCTAATATCTAAAAGAGTGAACTACTATCTCACAAAAAACTGGATGACATCTGTCAACAAATAAACAATGCAAATGTGCATTGTTTCCAAAGGTATTTTGATGTTCTTATTTTATAATTGACACCCGTAATGTGATAAGTTTTTAGTAATATCTCAAGAACAGGTGGAGGGATTATATAACAATTACACATTTTTGGATTCAGAAAATTACGGACATTATTTTGGTCTCAAAATATACGGGGTGTTCCATTTAAAAAAATCATGTTTTATTTTCCACCCTGTATATTTTACGAGATTTTTAATATCTGTTCTCAGATTATAAAAATTCATCAAAAACCGTGTCTACTCCTTTTTTGAATGAGTTAAATCGGCAAGGATAAGTGAGATAAGGGGGGTGTCAATCTTAAGAGACTTACCCGGTACATTTTCAGGTTATGTGAAAAAAGTGTAAATACAAAAGTTCTAGATTTTTTTATTACCTACAATTTTGTCACTGAACTTTTTTCCATAGGACTTGTACTTTTGCTGGAAATCGAGATAAACCGTTTTTTACCCTTAAAAAACTAGCCCCCTCCACTTCCCGACCTCAGATCGCCCGTAAATTATTGCAAGAGCAAGAAAAAAAATTGAGCCTTTTTCTCCCAAAAAAATGTTATAAAAAACCTCCTTACTAAACATACCAACCAAATTTCCCTTTAATCAGATGTAGTAGTTAAAAATTCCTCTCCTTTGACATTTCCTAACACAATTCTGTCAATAAACACTGCTTAGGTACTTTAGTTTAAAAACAAAACACACCTACCTCCTTAAATGAAAAATCCATATGTCTATTTTTGTAGCCACAAATGGAAGTTCGGTATTACAAATACAATTTCACCACGTTCATTAGTTACAATTGTACTTCTAGTAAAATCCCGAGTAAAAGACCTACCTTCTTTTATTCCATACACGTTTGATTTCACTTTAAATCTGGTGTGGGTCATCCTAAACTTTTAATCTGAACCTTAGAAATTAAATCTCACAGTGAAAAGTTAACCATAAAAAATGTTACCCACTGAATGAATAACAGTATCACAATTATTTTGTCCATTAACACAACCCGAAGTAGTAGCCATAATAGTATTTGTCTCGTAAGCTCGTAAAAGATGCTGAGCTTGGACAATATGAGGTATCAAGTGACGTACTACTTACACAAACAGTGTTTAATACTGAATGTGTATTATACCTGCACAGGATAGCCGTCAAGCCGTCTTTTCTCCGATAGCCGTCAACCTCGAAAATTTGGACACGGTATCACTTCGTTATACCTTACTGGGTCCCCACCAATTAACGGACGAATGCACGATAAGAATTGAAAAATGAAACTCATTATTACTGGTGCTTGGCTTTCATGTGCCGACCCAAAGCAGGTTTATTAGCGGTTTTAAAATTGCACGATATACACTCATGGATTTTTCTCGCATAGGTTTTCCGCAACATTGCGCTGTCTTTGTGTTTACTCGCTACGTGAGAGTCTAACGCTTTTTTTCGATTGAATCCCTTTTTACATGCCTGGCATTGGTGCGGCCTCAAATTTGAGTGAACCGCGAAATGCCTTTTTAAACTGCACTTCTGCAAGGTGAAATAGTTGCAGTTGTGGCAGTGAAATTTCTCGGCGTTGCTTCGATCATGTTTCACCTTGACGTGGCTCTTTATATTTATCGCGAGCGTCGATTTGTAGGCACAAAATTGGCAGTCGAAAATTTTGCTGGCTATCAAGTGCCGCAAGGCATCGTGTTTTTTTAACAAGTGATCGTCTAACGCCCTCTTCTCGCTGAATATTTTTTCGCAGCCCGGGCACTTATGCAGTCTCGCCGCGGAAAAGGTCTTGTCTCCGTGTAACGTAAGGTGCCTATGGAAACTGCGGATATGTACGCTTTTGAAAGTGCACAGCTGACAGGAATAGACCGTGGCATTTTCTCTCTCGTGAATTGTCGAGACGTGGATGTTTAGATTGTCCCTACGGTTGCTTCTATAATCGCAATTCTGGCACTTGAATTCCATCAAGTCACTGGAACTTTGCCTGGAAAATATTATGCGTTAATTTATTCTCTAAAACAATCCGATATTGGTATCTATTTTTTAGTACACGGACACCCGCATCCCGCATATACTGCAGGCTGCTTAGCAAGTGGATTGCATGCTTAAAACCTTATCCAATATGTATGTGTTGTTAACTGACCGCATATAAGATACCGCGCAGTTGCCCACATGTAATTCTCAAATTACTCAATATTCAATTAAACTATCATATTCCACAGTACTATATAAAAATTATATAAAATTATATATATATATATATATATATATATATATATATATATATATATATATATATATATATATATATATATATATATTTATATATTTACCTGTGTCAAATATGTCACAAAATAAAATACTCTTTTGAAAAAGGCCCAAGAAAGGGACCGAAACGGCAAGTAACCTAATCAGTCGTTTTATTGCTACTATCCCAAGATAAACCCTCCAAAAAAAATATATAAAGATAGCAAAGATATTAGAAGATAAAAATATATTCCTGGGTGAGATATGGAATCCTACATCAAATAGAAACAAATTCGAGACACCTACAATGCAGAAACATGCGAAACCTTGAAAATTTATATGAAAACTCATGCCAAGTTAAATTCGATGAGGAACAGAAGAATTTTCTTGTTAAAGTGTAAACAAACAATTAACAGCTCAGTTTATGAGATTCAACCTTAAACATATCACATTTCAAAGTAGATATATAGAGCAGAAATTCAATTACAAAGTAAGTAAATTTAATTATTCTTTAATAAATCTATTATTAACAGATTGCACCAAATATTTGAATTCATTAAATCTGAAACTAAACAATATCTATCAAATATTGGTTTCAGTTACTCCTCAAAATTTAATTAATAAATTTTTAAATCAATTTCATAAAAAAATGGAAAAACAGAGTCTAAATTATAAAAAGAAACAACAAACAAAAATTTATAAAATGGAACAAAAACAAAATTACAATAATAATAATGAAGAAAATAATAACCTTGAAAATTGGGTTGAAAATATTTCAAATACAATAATCCCAAATAACATTAATGAAATATTAAGTCTAGGTCCAAACTTTTGCATAAATACCAACAAAAATAACTTACCAATTCCAAATATAATAGCAAATATTGAAAATATAATAGAAACTAAACCAAATATTATAAAAAATGAAATTAGATCCAAAATTAATAGTGTAGTATATAATTTTAAAAATAACACAAATAATAAAAATGAATCAACAAAAAAATTAGAAAAACAAATAAAGGATACTCAACAATTTTTAAAAATTAACCCTCAAATTACTATTCTAAAACCAGATAAATCAAACAAAACTGTAATCATGAACACAAGTGATTACAAAGAAAAAATTAATCATATGCTAAATGATAATACAACATATCAACGTTTGAGAAATAACCCAACAAAAAAATATCAAACTGAAAATAATAATTTAATAAAAAAATGGGAAGCTAAAAAATATATCACAAAAGATATAGCTAATACTTTAAAAATTAATAATTCTCTTCCCCCTAAATTTTATGGTCTACCAAAACTACATAAATCAAATATCCCATTAAGACCTATTGTTTCATATGTTCAAAGTCCATTTTATAATTTAGCAAAATTTTTATCAAATATTCTAAACAACGTTGTTAGGAAAACAAACCATTATATAAAGGACTCTTGGACATTCAAAACATTTATCGATACAATAAAATTGAATAACCAAGAAAAACTTTTCTCTTTAGATATAATTTCACTATATACCAATAGACCTGGCAAAAAATATAACAAATAAACGTTGGAACGAAATAAAAAATTATACTTCTTTACCAATAGAAGAGTTCTTATATGCCTTAGAACTCGCATTAAATTGCACATTTTTTCAATGCAATAATACATATTACAAACAAACATATGGCTGTGCAATGGGTTCACCAATATCCAGTACAATCGCAGAATTAGTACTAGAAGATTTAGAAAAAACCATAATTCCAACATTAAACTATAAAATACCATTTTTCAAACGTTATGTTGATGATTGCATAACTGCATTTCCAACTGAACATAAAAATTCTATCCTAAATAAATTTAATAGTTACCATCCAAAAATACAATTTACAATTGAAAACGAATCAGAAAATACAATAAATTTCTTAGACTTAACTCTTATAAATAATAAAACTGAAATATTAACAAAATGGAATACAAAAACAACATGGTCTGGTAGAGATACCAATTTCTACTCAAAAAACCCTTACAACCATAAAAAAACTGTAATAATTGGTATTGCAGACAGATCAATAAAACTAACGTCTGCCATTTTTAGAAAAGAATGCATAGAAAAAGCAAAAAACGTTTTAATAAATAATAACTATCCTTTTTCTCTAATCAACAAAATTTTCAAAAACCGAATTCACAAATACTACAATTCTCCACCACCACTAATCAATACAACTAATACTCGTAAAACATATATTGCCTTACCATATATACCACAACTATCAGAAAATATTTCAAACATTTTAAAAACATATGATATTCACACAGCACACAAAACTACAAACAACTTAAAATTCAATTACACACCATTAAAAGACAAAAATCCACTTGAAAAAACTACACACTGTATATATATGAAATTCCATGTAAACAATGTGATGAAGTCTACATTGGTCAAACAATGCAACTCCTTGAAGAACGTTTAAAAGGTCACAAATATTCAGCTAATATTACAGCTCTAAAAAAACATTCTAATGAAACAGGTCATCAATTTAACTACGAAAATACTAAAGTTATTAATAAAGAACAAAATTATAAAACACGCCTAATTATGGAATCAATTTATATTCAAAAAAATCCTAATGCATGTAATAACAAGAGAGATACAGAACATCTTTCTACAATCTACAATCTGTTAATATAAAAGTATTAAATAAATTAACAAAAAACATTCTCTCTATATATAAACTTATATACGTACATACATACCTACTTACTATAAATATACATCTACATAATATTAACATAACCAAAATTAGAATAATAATGAAATATAAAATAGCTTAAGTTCGTAGGGTTTCTTGGCTGTTCTTCCCTATGATACTAATCGAACAGTTTAGTAACCTTAAAAATTAATTAAAACTGTCATATTTACCTGTGTCAAATATGTCACAAAATAAAATACTCTTTTGAAAAAGGCCCAAGAAAGGGACCGAAACGTCAAGTAACCTAATCAGTCGTTTTATTGCTACTATCCCAAGATAAACCCTCCAAAATATATATATATATATATATATATATATATATATATATATATATATATATATATATAGCTTTGAAATTATTTGCTATTCATATTTGTTTTGCGAAAAGTAATCTATATATATGAAAAGTAATATATATATATATATATATATATATATATATATATATATATATATATATATATATATATATATATATATATATATATATTATTTATGAATGTCATAAAAGAATTATTGTGCATACAATAATATATAGCCCAAGATGTTAGCCATTTTTCACATTTATTTTCGTCTACTTTAAATTATGGAAAATTCCCTAAACATTTATGTTTATAGTTAAAAGCGGCAACGCCGCTTTACCGTAGACGGAATACTGGATGATCGAGCAGTTGATCGAGCAGAGCAGAGCAGAGATCGAGCTCTTTTTAACTTATTGGAATGACGTGCCGTCTGTGTTTAGTTTGACAGTCCCCATGGACTCTCAAACATTCGGATTTCTTACAGTGTCGGGTTTGCGGGTATTGCGCTCATTTCTATAATCTACAACGGTCATTCGCATTGGTTGAAATATTCGCGTATATATATATATATATATATATATATATATATATATATATATATATATATATATATATATATATATATATATATATATATATATATATATATAGTGCTGTTTAAATGTTATTGTGATACAATATCAGATCAGCAGTATTATAAGAAAACTCAGACATTTAATATACAAATTCAAAATAGTGAAAGCGTTTTTAAATTTTAAACAATTGAAAATAATGTATTATGCTCTTGTTGAGTCGATATTTCAGTATGGTATAATAGCATGGGGAGGTGTATGAAAAATATATTCGAAACCATTAGAAATTTTGCATGAAAAAATTTTAAAGATAATTTTAAATAAAAACATAAGATTTTGTACGGATCAACTATACCGTGAGTCAAAAATACTGGATTTAAGACAAATCTACGCTAAAGTGATACTAATATATCTCTACAAAAACAAGCACATTATACAACCTATAGATCATCTTTACTGCACTCGCCAAAAAACAAATAACCTCATTAAACTAGATGTAGCAAAAAAAGATATAGGCAAAAGACACTTTATTTATATTGGACAGAGATTGTATAATCATTTGCCTTCTAACATTAAAAATAGCGTAAATGTATTTATTTTTAAGAAATTGGTTAAGAAATGGTTGAGAGAGAACGAAAGATCTTTTATTGAAAGACTGATTTAATTAACCTAAGACACTAAATTTTGTAAAACTACTACTTTTCTTTTTTTTCATTTTCTCTTTACTCTTTCTTCTTCTCTTTTTTAATTATTAGTTAATTTATCTGAATTGTATTGAGATGTACATCCATTCGCAAGTTTTTAACTTAAAATGGATGTAAATTTATATTTATGTTGTGAATTAATACAATAATTAAGGCTGACATCTTACTCCCTGTAATTTAAATTTTTTATGAAATAAATATATTATTATTATTATTATTATATAATACGGTTATTTTTTTATCTGAGCGGTGTAGGTAGGTGGTACCTCTGACGAAACAAAAGAGTCCTGTAATTAAAAATAAACTAATTATTTATTTTCAGTACAGATACTTAGATATTTATGTATTTTCAGAGGTACCTAAGTGTTGGTAGGTAAATTTTATGCCCCGTTTTATAAATTATTTTTATCCTGGAGTTTATACAAAGTCAAAACGGCGAGGCAAGACGTTTACCTACCTATATATTATTTATATACCTACCTATGTAGGTATACACCGCTACAAGAGTCGAAATAAAAAAATGGCGGTTAGCAAAAATATGGCAAAAATAAGTTAGAAAAGCATGGCGGTTCGCAAAAATTTTTGTTCGTTTCGTATGAAACCTGAAAAACGCAGATTTCCACTAGACCTCGCTTTATTTACGAGATAGGATAGGTATGTTGAAAATGTAAGGAAAATAGTATTTGACGGCAAAAATTTATAGTGGGGGTTAGAACAGAGCCGACTTTAACAAAAAAAAAGTTGATTTATGGGCTGCTCGAAGTAGGTACTGACGTATACTGACGTAGGTACTAATAGGTAGCTCCTCCACTTAAGACATTTCTCAAATATTTTTTTCCAAAAAATATCCCAGTGCTTGAGGCCGCTAGGTTATAAATACAACGATATAAATTAGGCGTTTTATTGGGATTTACGAAAACTGGAAACGCTCTCTGGTTTATTACATAAGTAGGTACCTATTGTTCATTGACTTATTTTTATGTCGGTACTTACCATCCTAGATCACAAATTAATAATTTACATCAGTGGGCAAAATTAAAAATTCTATAGACTGTCTTTAAAATTAATACCGTGTACCTACCTAGTCACGAATGAAATGAAAATTTACAATGACGGTAAAATACCTCAAGGTCAGTTTATAATTTTGATTGACTGTAAAAAGTGTGTGTATTGGAAATCGCTTTGCGATGAGAAGCTGGTAGGTAGGTATGTATTGCATATGTAATTATTTTTAAAAATGTGTTGTATATAGTCTCGGTTTAGTTATATAGGTACCTATGAACAAACAAGCTCTGATCTTTGTCAAAGCATTGAGTCAAAGTAAATCGGCGTTGAGTGTTGACGATTTGGTAGGTTAGGTAGGTACCTACTTACACAATAAATATGACTGTATTTCAATTACAAGTATATTTATTTTATTTTTCCGTTTTAAAGTTTATTTTTCTCGACTACTTAGCTGTTTAGCTACTTAGCTAGCGAGCCACCCGCTAAAAAATGGTAAAGCGCTGAAAGCAATACTTCATGAGTGGCGTGGAAACTCGCATTCAATATCAGCTGTGGTGTTGAAAATATACATATAAAAACCTTCTACTTTCACCCCACTAAGAAAAAAAATGCCTACGTCAATGAAAAACATTGTGTGGGTCAGGGTTGCCGGTCGTTCAACTACACATACATATTAGAAGCCGTGTAGGAACAATATGGCATCAGATTCGTAACTCAGATTTCAATGGGCGTTAAATGATCACAGCAAAAATTATAACTTTAAAACAATCAATAGAACAGTTAATATACAGGGTGGGGCAATAGCGGACTTCGATATCCCGAGTTCTATGATAGCTAGATTTTTTTTAAAAAATGTAAGGAAACTAAATAAAAAAGTCTATAACTGGAAATTATTTTCGAACCTACAGGGCGAGCCAAGAAAAAATTACAGGACCAAGTGCCTTTTTTTTAATGGAATGCTATGTATTCAGTATCAGTATATTTTTGTAAGCCCCTTTCTAGTCTCCTGTATTATTATTGACCGTGATACAGCTTAACAAAGATATGATATTGCGTGTGTGGGAGGAGCCAATAGGCCAAGACTCCTACGTCAAATTTCTGCTTTATTTGGGTTTGTTTACATTGTGTTTTAACGAGATTTGTGTGTTATTTTTTAAATTTAAAGGATTTTTGCTTTGATAAAATGAGGTATGCAGTGGCAGAATGTAAAACGGACAATGTATTGAAAAGATTTACATGTGATTTGATGTTATTTCGTTTTCCAACAGACGAAAAAATTCAAAAGCGTGGGTAATAGTAAATGTGGGGATAGAATAATCGTAAAAACGCCCGAAAATAGCTATGAACGTAATCTAAAATTTGAACTTTTGGGTTATTCTGCCCGAAACGGTCGACTTTTAATTATAATATTCGCTTCTTCCAAAATATCAAATGGAGATTTTCGAGTAAATCATCACTTGTATCACTATATTTTCAGCACTTGAAACACCCTGTATACTTTTCGATATTACTTATGATTCCGAATAAAACGGTAATAAAACTTTTTATTTCCATTTCAAATAATGGAGACAAAATATCGGTATAATATTTTTTATTGCAAAATAATTTCGAAAACGGCTTTTTTCACTTTTATCTCCATAATGGAAAAAGTAACGGTTTTAAAGGGAAAAAATCATTGTGATTTCATGTAAGGATAAAGTATTTAAAAAATTAAAAATTATTTCGCTCCGATATTAAGTACCAAAGTTAAAAAATGTGAAAAATTCAAAATACAATAAAATGTAGGAAAAAATTTTCCAAATACGTTGAAATTGGAGTACATATTACATAGTCATTAAAATGTTTCATAAAATTCGCTGCATTCGATTGAAAAATTTTCATATGCGACCTATTGCAGCCCGTCACAGCATAACGATCACGAGTGCTGATTTTTTCCTTAATTTTAAAAAAAATTACAGATCAATACACCTTTTTACTCAAACTTAATAAAATCAATATGGCGGATCCAAAATAGCGGACTACCCTATTTATGAACCGATTTCAACACTCACTTCGATTATGAAAGATGTCACTTTATATGTTAGAAAAATATTGTTATTTCTTATTATTTTAATATAAGGTTTTATTTAATTCTACATTGGATAGAAGGTAGTGTTAAAAAGAGGGTATTCTATCTATTTCTGTCAGCAGTTTTTTTGAGAAACCCGTAAGAGAGACAATAACCAAAAAAACCAAGTATGCAGTGTGTTACATATTATAAATAATATTTTTTTTCTCAAAAACGACAAACTGTGTCACTCTGTGTAAATAAAAAAAGATTTACTTATATTAATTAATAATTATTTATTCAAAATGATAACATTAAAACATTTTATAGAAGAAAGCTAAATACATTCTTTAAAAAATATTTCTAAAACACTAACCTAACATTATCATTATCAAGAAAAAACATTCAATATTCATTTAAAAAGTACAACTTATTTAATTTATATTTTTTTTAAATTTTTCGATACAACGGTACATTTTTTCTCGCCTCGTATATTTTTAAAACACATAGTTTAATTTTGACAGCAAAATTACAAGAAAAAATTAAATGGGTTCTTTTTTTTATTCAAATATGTTGAGAATTAACAAGATAAGAGGGGGGGGGTCAGTCTTACGTGGACCACCCCGTGTATATTACAATGTAATAGTCATGATAATTCTGAATATAAGGTTTTTTCTTTTCAAAATTCCGCGATTCCTATTCTATTTTATTATTTTAAATATCATTGAATTATCCTTATGCATCTAATACAAATGTATTTATATTTAAAGTTACTTATTTCTCATAAAGCATCGTAAAATTACAATTACTAAAATAGTGTCTGTTGAAATACGACAAATAAACATAATATGCTATAGTAAAACTGCCTTAAATCAAATTTTAGACTCCGCGTGACGTCATGCGCGAACTGAACGCATTTGGAACGGTGATCCATCATACCTTTGTTAGTTGTATCATGATTATTGACTCCCAACCACTTGGATATCATGACTTTCTTGTGGACGTAAATGAAAAACGCACATTTTTTGCAAGTACTCCCCTATGGCTAATTGCAACCATTTTCGTTTTATAAATAAATAAGTGTCGCATTCAAGAAGTATAAAGTCAGTTTGGTATAAATTGTCGTGTAATTTGTATTGAAATTAAAATGCCTAGTTGGAATCCTACAGTATGAATTTAAATAAAGCGGAACTTGTAGACATGACTTTTGTTTTTGGGCGAGTCAGACCGAAATTGTTTACTTGCCACTAGAATTTATCACCAACGCTATATTGGAAGAAGGATTCCTGATGTTAGGAGCCCCCAAAACCTTCTCGATTGATATCTGGGAACCGGAAATGTCGAATCAAAGAAAAAAGTGACCAAAGAAAATGTGTTTTCTGTGGTGCTGGCAACGGAGAATCACCATGTTAGTCAAAGAGAACTGAGCCCATTAGTAGGAATAAGTAGGAGGTCTGTGAGTTGAATTTAAAAAAAAAAAATATGTTGCATCCATGTCATATTAAATTGCACCAATTGCATCTGTTGACGATTTTCAAAAGCGCATACAATTTAAGATGCAAGATCATGTCAACTTCTTCAATAATGTTTTATTTACTGAGGCAACTTTTCATAAAAATGGATTTGTTAGCAAGCACAATTTCCATCATTATGCTTAGGAAAATCCTCACTTTTTTATGCAAGTTGGTAACCAACACAGATGGTCCATAAACGTTATAAAATTATTGGAGAATATGTAATAGGACCACATTTCTTTGATGGTACATTGACTGGAGCTACGTATCTTGATTTTTTGGGAAACTATTTGCCACAGTTATTCGTAAATCTCCCTGTAGTAAATACAAATAGGATGTGGTATCAGCAAGATGGTATAATATCGACCCTCATCAATAGATTGGAAGAAATGGACCCATTAATGGCCTGCTAGATCCCCAGATATTACAAAAATGGATCCCTTTAATGGGGATACGTGAAGGAAATTGTTTTAGGAACAGTGGGAACCTCATTTCAAAATCGCGCATCGTGATGTGTGTCAATCAAAATGGGCAACATGTGGAACATTTATTATACTTTTTTCTAACGAGTTATTTGAAGAAACCTCATTTTTTAAGTTTATTTTGGAATTTTGTAATTAGGGCGCAATAAAACAATTTTGTAATTATTGCAATAAAACCAAAGGAATGTAAAAAAAATGTAATGTAGAATGTAAAATTGTTCTAGAAATGTTCGGTGTGTCGTGATGGATTTTAAGGACAAATTTTTTCTTTGGTGGGGATAGAGCATTTCAAGTAGTTACCTCAGTTCCCGAGGTACAACTATTAAGTATATATAAGTATTATAAGTATCGCATTTAAAAAAAAAATTTAGCTATCATAGAACTCGAGATATCGAAGTCGATGCACTAATGCCCCACCCTGTATAACATTGAAAAATATTTCACGAACAACGGGCCATGTACGCGTAGTAAACAAAGGGATACCGTGACGAGTACTAACCTGTCCAGATGTCTATCTGAGTGGGTCAACATGTGTCTTTTCATGTTCTTCTTCCATTTCGTAGAGAATGGACACTTGAGGCAAAAATGCAGCTCCTCCTCTGCAAACAACATAACACAGCCCATAAGCAAGGTCATGAGCGGAGGTCTTCCACGTGTGTTTATCGCAGACAAGTAATAATTAGCGCTTTATATAAGCCAAGTGTTGGGCGCCAGTCAAAGCGAGTTTGACAGGGCGGGAAAATTAGAAGACACAACAATAGCCAAGTTAAGGTGTATATTATAATAAAAGGTTAATCTGCGAAATGTAGGAAAATATATGAATAATATTTAATATAACAATTAATAATAATAACCGAATAAATAGACAAGTCACTAACAAGCAATTAGATATCACTAGTGTCTTTGTTTGTGAAACTTGAAACCGTGTTTTTGACAGTAAAACGTGAGAAATGGCAATAATAAGTTATCAACAAGGTATAACAACAAGATATTCGTTTATATTATCTGTAATATTCCTTCCGTTCCAAAGAGAGCAACAGGTAAGTAAGCGTGCAAGTGTAGTGTCATAATTTCCACACTTACCCTCATTCTTATTTCTTATTATGTTATTATTTTAAGGTAAACTATGTCATATATGCAAACAATAACCAATAAAGTGCTGATATAGAGACTAGGCCAAGGCCGGTTTATTAAACCGCTAATGCGAACTAGGTTAGAGGTACTGACCTGGGTAAACATATATACCAGTGTAACCAGGTCAATAAATTATTAATTATTATTAAGCTTTAATCGTTGCACTTCTCGCTGTACCTATTAATATTGATCGAGCCAACCAATCACTGATTAATTATAAGTACTATGTTCTAATGTACTGGGTTTCAATAAACCATTAGCAAAGTGTTCCTACTGCGTGTCCGTTCATAGGTAGTTCAACTCACTATCTGGTGATCTCCATAGATTACCACCACATGGCGCTCCTTCCAGTATGACTGGCAGTGATCAGCACTACACAAGTAACAACACTTACTTAGATTCATTAATACGCAAGCAGCTGTTTGAGTTTACAAGTTATCCTCACTACAAGTTCAGAACCTGCCAGTGACAGTTATGGTAGTTTTTGAACTAGAAATTAATCACTGACAGCAAGCCGATAGTGCTGATGGATAAAGTGTACTCTGTTTTAGGCAAAACAAGGATAGTTGTAAGTCTTCCTCAAGCAAAACTTCAGCGAAAAAATAACGGCAAAAAAACCAAGCTCAGAACGAAACTAACCTCAGCAAAAAATAATCTCAGCAAAAACCAACTTCAGCAAGAACCAACCTCAACCAAAAAAAAAATGGCTCAGCAAAAAATTAACAGCGAAAAACTAACCTCAACAAAAAACTAAGTTCAGCAAAAAACTAACGGCGAAAAAACTAACTTGCGAGCAAAAACTAACCTCAGAAAAACTAGCCTCAGCAAAAAGAACCTCAGCGAAAAACTAACCTCGGCCTGCATGTCGAAAACGGTGCGTATATACATACAGTGAGCTCGTAAAGTTTGGAATAAATTCAATTAATCGTTATTGAAGGATTTTCACAGGAAATCCTCGGACACGTCAACTTTATTTTATAAAATGTCACTTTTTTCAGCCATCGATTTTTTTTTTGTTTTGTTCGTTTTTGAGCTATGACGTCATCGACAATTTTTTTAAATGACAACCCATATTTTTTTTCACGGATTTCGATAGAGCACATTTTTCTGAGTGCGAATATGTCAAAAACATAGTACCTTTAACATTAAAGTGTTCGAGATATTCGGTTGCAAAGTTTTAAGAATGAATTATACAAGCGATGACCAAATGCTAATCATTTATCAAGAAAGCGCAGGAAAAACAACAGTTTTGACAGTTGTCACAATTTTGAAGTTTTTCCTCGCAAGTTTGTGTTTTAATCAGTTGAATAATATCATTAAGTAAGTTGATTAATCATTATTCCATCATAATTCATTTTATTTAAAAATGGTCCGTCGTTTGAGTGAAAGGGAAAGAATCGAAATTTTGATGATGATCGGTTACGGGGACAGAGCTCGCACACAAGTAGAAGTTTGCCGTTTATTTAACAACAAATATCCAAACAGAGAACCAATTACACAGTCCACCGTTAGCAAAATAGAACAAAAGTTTTTAGAAGTGGGTCATACGAGAGATCGCCCTAGAACGGGTCGTCCACCAATGCAACAAGATGTTAAATTGAATGTTCTACTAGAGCTTCAAGAAAATCCCCATTTACCCACCCGCCAAGTGGCGGCAAACAACGGAATAGTTCAAAGCTCCGTCTTGAAATATTTGAAATTGAACAAATGGCATCCGTATAAAGTGGTTTTGGTCCAAGAGTTAAACGAAGATGATCCTGACCGTAGGTTACAGTTTTGCTAAACCATGTTGCAACGCCTGATTGATGACGACGGATTTTTACGCAATATTGTTTTTTCTGATGAGGCTACCTTTTATCTCGACGGCACAGTTAACCGGCAAAACTGTAGATATTGGTCTCCTGAAAATCCACACTGGAAAATGGAAACTCGTAGTCAGTTTCCACAAAAAGTTAACGTTTGGGCTGGTATTGTAGGTAATCGTATTTTGGGCCCATTTTTCTTTGAAGGCGTATTAACAGGTGAAATATATTTAGAATTTTTAAGAGACGACTTAGTCCCTGCACTTGCGGTACTTTACCCAAATGACGTAGATCCAGATCTGCCCCATCACACGATATGGTACCAACAAGACGGTGCACCACCCCATTTTGCAGTGATCGTTCGCGATTATTTAAACCATGTATTTCCTAACCAATGGATTGGTCGCAGGGGAACTATCGAATGGCCCCCTAGATCTCCAGATCTCACTCCCCTAGACTACTTTTTATGGGGCTATTTAAAGAGCAAAGTCTATTTCAATAGACCAAATACCATCGAAGAATTAAAGGACAGAATTCGCAATGAAATTCGAACCATTCAACCCGATACTGTTGGTAAGGTTCTGCAGGAGTTTCAGTGGCGGATGGGATATTGCCAGGAAGTGAATGGAGGTCACTTTGAAAATTTACTCTGATTTTATTTTTTACTTTAATTATTTATCATTTATTTGTTAAAATATTTTTTTATTTGATTAAATTGTTGTTAAAAAATTAAACAGATTACTCCCAAATCTTTCAAAATGTTCGATAAGCTACCAAAATAAATAATATTACTCCTTAATCTTTTAAAATGTAATAAGCTATAAGCTATTAGAATCAATAAGCTATTAAAAATCTTGACCCGCCCGATAGCTTATGCATGGTGCCATGGTACATTTTATAAACTTTGCAACCGAATATCTCGAACACTTTAATGTTAAAGGTACTATGTTTTTGACATATTCGCACTCAGAAAAATGTGCTCTATCGAAATCCGTGAAAAAAAATATGGGTTGTCATTTAAAAAAATTGTCGATGACGTCATAGCTCAAAAACGAACAAAACAAAAAAAAAATCGATGGCTGAAAAAAGTGACATTTTATAAAATAAGGTTGACGTGTCCGAGGATTTCCTGTGAAAATCCTTCAATAACGATTAATTGAATTTATTCCAAATTTTACGAGCTCACTGTATAATGTATAGATATTCTTGAAGGGAATCAGGGATTTTCTATTCATCCTTTTTGCTTTTATTCGCTTTCTCAGATGAATATAGTTTAGACGATATGAAGGAATATTTGGCTCGAAACCGGCTGCTAATTCGAAAAAGTCTATAGAACGAAGGTTGCAGAGAATTTCAAGAGCTTTCATTTCGTATCAGAACATTTTTCCCTACGGCGCACCCAACGCCCCCCCATACTCTCGATTTACAAGCTGTCTATAAGGGTACCAATTATTATTACATAGATATTTGACGTTAGTGATTTTTGAACCATTACAACCACATACCTTTTGGTGCAGGTTTTCTCATCTGGCTCTTCTTCTTTGCAGAACCATTCCCGCTAAAATCCTCCGGTTCGGGAAAATGTTCACTTGCACCCGCTTCCCCTCTAGAAACCAACATACCAATATTTATAGAACCTCCCCGAAATATCCGACCTAATTAATCGAAAATAAACCAGGTTTGTTCTATTAATTATTATTGCGTGTATGTTAATAAGTTATATTCAATTAAATGTAAAAAGTTACTTCGCGTTACATTATCTAAATGCATGGTACACTGGTGCGCCAAATATTTATTTTTTAAAAACATACCAATCACTAACAGCCAGTTCCATAAATATGAACAAAAACGTCCTTTTAGAAAAGAAAACTTTTTGCAAAAGTAGACTTTTAACTCTCTGTAAAGTCGGTCCTGTTCCATAAAGTGGAATGCATCTCCCATTAGGAAAAGTTTCAATTTGTGAATATTTATTGTGTTTGCGAGCCTGAAAGTTACATGTGAAGTTAGTCAAGAGACAAAATGAGTGACAATTATGACAATTTTATGTAATCATAACCTAACATTTTCCAAATTAGTTGTTTTGTGATTGAAATTTAAATAAACCTTGTTCGTTTGTAAACTTTGTGGTTAATGGAATTATTGTATATTTTGTATTGTATTATTAAAGTGTTGGTATATAATAAATAATGAGTGAAAGCGACGAGAAAGAGAAACCTAAAAAACACACGAAAAAAGACACTTTCTCGAAAGAGGATGAGACTAAACTACTGTATGCAGAGAAAAGTTATCGAAAATAAAGATATCCATAAAGTAACAAATGGGGAGTAGGTAATATTCTTGTGATTCTTATGAAATATTTTTTCTCTTCTCTGACTGGCAGTCTATGCTGATAGCAAAAAATTAATTTGTAGGTTAGGTTTACAGTAAAGTGGCCGTTTTCTCCTCAAAAGGGCCAAATTCGAGACTTTACCAAAAAGGAAGCTTTTTAGTAAAAGTGCCTTTAAAATTCGATTATGTAACACGCTTTAGAACTTAAAGGAGACTTCTAATATTAAAGGAAACTTTATGTCGATTATGGAACTGGCTGTAAGGCTCAGATTTATGGGTCCGCTTTAAGCGTGGATCTGGTAATTAAATTTAAGTTTTGACACCCCTGACAATGCGACGTTTATACGTCAAATGGCATAAACTACAAACTGAATTAGTATAATTTATTATAATACTAATTCCGATATAAGGCATTTTATTAAAAAAAAACAAATCTACGGTTTAAACTTTCAGTACAACTTTCGATTAAGGTGGCCATTTCTAGCATGCACAAACTAGATGGCGCTACCAATAAGTTATTTCATAGATTAAGTGAATAGATAATCGATCGTAACGCACTTAATTCTCGCTCTAAATTATAAACGATCTACACAAACCGTATTTAAACTGAGGGTTCTAATGATAATTCTAGATAGAGCTCTAGATGGAGCTTGTCATTCTTGCATTCATAAGTTATGAATTTAATTTTCCACTTGAATGACGAAAGTCCAACCGCAGCCGGTTTATCTAACTATGAATGTTGCCAAATTTACATTGCAAGTTTATATGCTAAGTAAACGTATTATTTGAATAACCGGATAATCTCAATATTTCCTTAAAATAGTGTAACACTTTATTTAGTTACATCAAAATAAAAATTATGTAGTTGTGAAAAAAACACTTCACTGTGAGATGATATATTTTACTTTAAAATAAATCCAATAATATAATAGGATAGATATGTTAAAAAATGTAAGGAAAATATTATTTGACGGCAAAAATTTCTAGGGGGGGTTAGAGCAGAGCCGACTTTAACAAAAAAAAAGCTGATTTATGGGCTGCTCGAAGTAGGTACTGACTTGTACTGAGGTAGGTACTACCAGGTACCTCCTCCACTTAAGACATTTCTCAAATAATTTTATCCAAAAAATATCCCAGTGCTTGAGGCCGCTAGGTTATAAATGATTATAGATGCTGGTAGGTAGGTATGTATTGCATTTGTAATTATTTTTAAAAATGTGTTGTATTTAGTCTCGGTTTAGTTATACCTGTAGGTACCTGTTAACAAACAAGCTCTGGTATTTGTCAAAGCATTGAGTCAAAGTAAATCGGCGTTGAGTGTTGACGATTTTAGGTACATACTTACACAATAAATATGACTGTATTTCAATTGCAAGTTTTGCAAGTATATTTTTTTTATTTTTCCGTATTAAAGTTTATTTTTCACGGCTACTTAGATGTTTTGTACATATTATTTTTGTTTCTTGTGGGAAATATGGCTACCAGCGAGCCACCCACTAAAAAATGGTAACGCGCTGAAAGGAAAACTTCATGAGTGGTGTGGAAACTTGCATTCCTTATCAGCTGTGGTGTTGAAAATATGCATATAAAAACCTTCTACTTTCACCCCCCTAAGAAAAAAATGCCTACGCCAATGAAAAACATTGTGTAGGTCAGGGTTGGCGGTCGTTGAACTACACATACATATTAGCAGCCGTGTAATACATTTTATTTGCGCATCCTTTATTTTATATTTCACTTAAAAATACTGGCATCAACTCCGCAAAAAGTGGTTCAGAAGATAAGGCCAATTTCGGGTTGGGGTAGGTCAGGTACGCGAGCGTACGCACTGCATATCACTCTTAGACCTCTCTTTTAGGAGCGAGAAAATATAACATGGGCACTGACTATCTATTCTCTTAATCTACGGTTATTTTAAAGATGATAATACATTTAAGGGTACTAACTTTATTGCCAATGAATAGTTGGTAATGGTTTAGGATCTGTTGAAGCTCTGGATGATATAGTTTGGTTAGAAAAAAAATATTTGGTAGTTCACGAGAAATAACAGTTCATTTAAGAAACTGCTTATGTCCACAAACTTTTTTTTAGATAAAAAGGTTTTCTAAAGGTGCCTAACAAAATTCAAGGCCCTCGAAATGGTCTAATATTCAAATTAATCATATTTGAGAAGTCTGAGAATTCATTCACCGGCATGACAAACTGAAAACGGTTCGCACTGCCGATGACAGTTTTGAAATTAAAATTCGTTTACAACTTTAGACACTCTATAACAGATGGCGCCTACCGCTTGTTAGTTTTTATGTAAACGGTTGAGCGTTTTAATTTCATTAGTAATGAAAATCGAAGGCGATAACCCCAAAATTATTGACAAATCCAACACTTACCCACTGTCTAATTCATCTTTGATGTCGAGCTCTTCACATTTTATAGTCGCAATGTCTACATTGTTTTCAATTTTCACGCCCGTCACTTCGATAACATTATTTTCATCACCTGAACGTTCATTCTTAACAATCGGTTTGTCAGGTTCACAACAGCCCTCAGATTTAAGAATTTCTCGAAGAATATCAATAGCCTCCGTACCATGAGACGCCGATTGCCAGAAACGTTCTGCTTGTTTACAGCTTTTCCTAAATCTGTAATAGCCTGCCAAGCTGCCTTGGCATTGTTTACAAATTGAGGCTTCTTGGACAGCATTTAAATCCTATCAAAAAGAAAAAGAAATCCTAATTTAAATGCCGCGTATTACCCTCCAGAGTTTATTCATAGCGATTAAAGAACGCAATAAAAGTTTGCCTAAGTTAACTCATTTAGAACTAAATCCCAAAATGTGGTATTGTACCAGGAAACACACATTGCTAATGTTATTAACAACCTTCGTTGTTAATGTTACTAATTGTTATGTCCCTCAATAAATACTAGGGATTTAACGCAACGCAGGCTCTATTTCAAGTGGTTTAATCCAACATACAGTCGATTATGTGCGGGTCAACAAGCCACCACAACACGCAACAGTGATTTTCTTAATAAATCCCTCCCTATCATGGAAATAACGTATTTATTCTTATAAGAAAACACTTTTTAAACTTGAACTATAAGTAGCGTTACTACCCGTTGCACGAGCCAAAGGGAAAAAGGAGAGAAAATGGCTTCGTAGCACACGACCTAGACGATGGCCTCGAAATCGGGTCACCTGCCACAGATCTGTTGACAGCCCGAACGCGCTAATCATAGAAAACGGTACGAACGAGATATTAGGGACAATAGGGTCAATAATGTTCTATGAAAAAGATAAAATTACTATCACAAATGTGCTGCCACTAAACTCGATGATAAAAACCTTAATTTTTTCTGTTCAAATGCAATATAGGTAGGTAGAAACTCTTCGACTTTCGTAGCAGAGCATACCAAAAAAATATATACAGACTAAAAACTTACCATTTCCGGAAAACAATTGGTAATAATGTTTTTCAAAGGAACTCCAGCTCTCAAGTCTGTGATGTAACTGACATAATTGTCTACAATGAGAGACATACAAAACTGGCAAACCTGACAGTTCGCGAGGGACGTCTCATCTTTCCTTATCATCTCCCTCGCTAAAACTGAATCGGCATCCACCTTGTTCGCAGCCACAACGAAAGTAGTTATACAGTGGGATTTAAAATCAAAATTATCCTGGATCTTTTCCAGGCATCTGTTGCATGCAACAGCATAGTCGCTTGTATCGAAGTTCTGTAAGTATTGATAAAAATTATAAATAGGTATGCGACATTTGATTATTATAAAATCTTACTATATTAATGAGCAAAACTTGAAGCATTTCCTTTGTTATTTTGCCAATATTTTCGCACTCACTAGCTAGTCCTTTCTCAAGACATAGCCGGCAGACTTGTTCTACACAATCCCCCATTTCCACCTCAAGCCAACTGTAAACTAACCTCACTTTCTATCAGAATACGAATTAACGAAATATTAACAGTTGGCATACCTACTAAGATACCTCTTACCGCCTCCACAGAGAACTAACACAGCCTCTGCATCAAGTGTCCAATGTTCAACTATATTAAGTGAATTATAAAGTATTATAGCCACATACAAGTTATTAGTTAAAATATAGAATGTAGGTACTTGGATAACTTTTATTTATAATATTATCTCTTGACAGTTGACATTGCTGACAATCACAATCTTCTTGACAGTTACTAATGACGTATTACATCACAAAACATTTGCCTTCTTCTCGCAGCTCACAGCACAGCACCATACCATTACATACGTGAGGTATTGGGTTTCACCTATGTTTTTAAGGTAAAAAGCGTAAAGTGTGCCAAGGAATGGTGCAGAAGGGTTAACAAATATATTTCCAGATTGTTACGTCACAAGAATTTTGTTACTTATTGATCGATTGATATAACAAATGTATGTATGCATCTTCTCGCGCATATTCAGGCGCGTAGTTCATCACACGTTTCCCAGAGTGGTGATAGCTTAGCGGTATAGCGTATGCCCCTGGTGTAGTATGGCTTTAGCAGGCAATTACGAGCTTTTAGTAAATCATGGTATTGGCACAACACAGGAAATTTGGGCACTGTGGATGTTCTGTGGTAGTGGTGTTTTGTGTTGTGCTGTGAGGTGACGTGTGACAGGGTTCAGGCACAGTGTCTCTGGTGCGTGGTAAGGTGAGTGTTTAAATATCTATGCATGATTCTTATTTACTGTATAGTTTATGTTCTTCATTCCAACGCGTTATAAAGGTTATCTGTGTTAGCAGCTCACGCTCTCATGCCGGCTCGTGCTTTGTGACTTGAAGCAAATCATATAGTTACTCGTTACACTTTGTCGTGGCAAATCATATTTTTGCAGGTTAGGTTTTGTTGACACAAATATTACAGTATTACTTTTATAGCTACAAACATACCTCAAGGTCTTCGTCTCTACACCCAGTCATTGTAAACAGAGCATCACTAATTCTAATATAAATTTATAAAAACGTATGAATATTATATACCTTAATAGCCATTACATATTTATGGAAAGCGGTGAACAAGCAGAAAGTTTGTGACGATTGGTGGCTCACGGTACTCTCATGGATAATAAAGATGGAGGTTATACATATATTCTTGAAGAAATGCTTAAATTTGAGGACAAAGATGAACCTGACAAACCGATCATTAATAACGAGTGTTCAGATGTTGAAAATTATATTACCGAGTTTAAAATTGGAAAGAATGGAGACATCGCTGCTATTAAATGTGAAGACATTCACATCAAGGATGAACTAGACCCTGAGTGAGTATTGGAATGCCGATTAATGTGTAGAAAAAGTCGACGGGAATAATTTATAGAAATTGTTTTACTGATGGAATAGTTTCTACGATATCAGTACTGTTACGTCTTTATTTTTCTATTCTGACCAATATCTGGGGCCTGTTTTGTTGCTACACTTTAGCTAGAAGTTATACTGAAAGTTTAAACTGTAGATTTGATGTTTTTAGATAATGCCGTTAATCAGAATTATTATAATAAATAATAATAATAAAAGTAATGGTTTAATCTTGGTGCATACGGGACGTATTTACGCACGTAAAATTACATTAAACTTAATATATCAACATAGCACAGGTCCTTTTATAACATTGAATTATTCTTATTCGTTTTCATACAATATATTAAATAAATCAAACTAAATAAGAGGAATTTTGTCTACTATATACCAAATAACACACTAACACGTGCAATAATTATTAAAAATACTAAAAAGTCATGTCAGCTTATTGTATCGATGCAAAATGTTCATCAAAATGATAAAACACATTTGAAATTAAAAAAGCTTTGATAGTACTTTTGTACAAGTTGTAATTAAGTTATCTGATTCTTGTCGGTAATGAATTAAAAAATATAATACCGTAGTACCCAACACGAGATTTTGTAAGGTGTAAATAATCTGTACAGGTTCATGTATATTTTGAACCCTCCTTTAACTCCCTTTTTAAGTTTAGAGCAAATTGCCTTATATGAAAATTAAATATTTTTTTATGCAACAAACAAACAACAAGAAACAAAAAAACAAATAAAAACAAAAAACAAAAATCGAATATACAAAAATCAAAGATACAAAAGTACCAAGGTACGAAAATACAAAAATACCACAATACAAAGATACAAACGAAAAAACAAGAAGCAAGCAAAAAAAACAAAACAACAAATAAATACATAAATAAACAAATGACATCAATAATTAAATAACTATATAATTAACACTCGAATTAGTTTCCACAAACGCCAAAACACTTTTACTCCGCTCGACGCGCGTTTCGCCAACCAAGTCGGCATCATCCGGAGACGGTGAAAACTAATCTTAAAGTAAAAAAATCTACCCTATTTATACTATTTTCATGGTGACGTCACTAATGATATCACCATGAAATTTAACCGTAACTAATCACGCTTCAATGATCAGTTGCTAAGCAACGCGTGAAGCGGGCTATACGGTATAGGTCCCTTGTCGCTATTCATACTATTTTTACATTTCGTAATTTCTATGCTCTCAAATGCATCCAACTGTCTATTATTGGTCACATTTCTAACTAATCTTGAATTACTAATATCTATTCTATGATCGTTGTCAAAAGCATGTTGAGCGACACTAGACTTATCTGTTCTTCCATATTTTAGATGAGCCATATGCTCTTTAAACCTGGTGTTAATCGAACGTCTCGTTTGTCCAACATATTATCGATCACAATCATTACACCTAATTTCGTAAATCCCAGACCTTTCATTTGGAACAATTTTATCCTTTGGATTGTCTGGGAGCTGTCGACGAATGAATCGCTGTTATACCCACGTTTTTGAAGACCTTACTCAAACCACGAGTAAACCGGGGTTCGTACGGGATGGATACATATTTTGGAGCCTCTATATCATTTTGAAAGGTCGTAGAATTACGAAGTATGTCCTTAAATTTACGCTTCCTAATTATTTTTCCAACTATATCTCTAGGATAACCATTACTCACAGCGATATCCTTAATATTCTTTTTCAAACCTCTCATTACTGAGAGGGAAGCTTAGTAAGTGATGGACAAGAAAATTAAAACTCGCCATTTTGTGTTGATAGCAGTGGTCAGATTCATTAGGTATATATCTGATCGTACTGGTATCTTTCCTATATAACTGTCAAATCCCCCGAACCTCGCGTGACATAATTACATTGAAAAACCTCGGGCACCTCTGTGGATTGACCATCAAATCTCTGAATTGGCATTTCATAGGGACTTTTAAATACAGCGTAAACTCTTTATAACGAATCGTAAGCGACCGAGCAGTTTTTTGCGTTATAATGTCTGTTCGTTATATGGAGGGAAGAAAGAGCAATAACCAAATTTCACCAATTACAGTAACTTTTTATTTTATTTCTCGGTGTTTAGCAACTGAGACCAAAATTTTCTAGAGATAATCTACAATATAATCCATTATTAATTTTTATTTAGTCTTTTAGATTAGTCTTTCTTAGAAATTTCGACAGTTCAAAGATTTTACCGCAGCCTTTTGTAAGCTGATTATAAAGACAATTATATCGTTAAATAGGTCTGCAAATATTTCTAAATATGAACATATTTCTTCGTAATAGAGAATGGGTTTTGGGTAAGCCAACCAAATTGTACAAATTTCTATGTTATAGGCAGTTTTTCGTTATAACGAACGACGTTATAAAGAGTTTACACTGTATATGCAACCAGAAACACAATTGATGTCTCAGGAAAGAGATATTCACTGTAGCTATGTATTTTTAAATGGAATACGCTGTATACTTTTACATATTTGGATAGATATGTTTCCTGTGAATACAAAAATATTAGGGTCTTTTATGCTATATTTTACGGTTCTCGAGATATTTAATTTTGCATTGTTCACAAATAGCCTTTGAACTTTAAGATGCTAGAAATGCTAGAAATTAGAAATAATTGAATGAAAGTTGTCATTGTTTTGTCAAGTTGTATTGTATGTATTGTATGTATGTATGTATGTATGTATGTATGTATGTATGTATGTATGTATTTATGTATGTATTGTATGTATTTTATTATTATATTATATTATTACTAGCTGACCCGGCGAACTTTGTTCCGCCTTAGAGGCAATAAATAAGCAGATTTTGGATTTTATTAAGTTCAATTTTTTATTTGGAAATACAAATAAAAAATATCTTAATGATTCTTTATCGTTCATGCGTTTGTTTTATTATCAGGCGCAAGAACAAACAATGCAGAGGGCCTTCCGACCCGTGAACATGCCACATATAATTGACCATGGGAAAAACATGGATTTTCCAGATTCAGACCACAAACTTTCAAGGATTGGCCTTGTGATTTGTTAATCGTCATGGCGAATGCAAGACGGATCGGAGATTGAAGTCTTTTAAACTAAAACGTCATACCGGTTGGGATCCTCGATCCGAAGAACTTCCTCACCTTCGAATTTTACTTTGAGTATCGTCGCGTAAATCACATTGTTCATCAATTTACTTACCACCAAACGCGTGCCCTTGCACAGTTTTGGTTGGTTTGGTTTCGAAGCATGATTACTACGGAGCCTTTTAGGCGTAAATTGTGCGGTAGTAAGCCAGCCACATCCAAGGAGTCAGCTGAAGTTTCTTTCGATGATTTGAGGCAAGCGTTTATTTCGTCGGCAGCCGTTGATCTTGGAAGTACTGGCAGTGTTTGGCGGAAATCGCCAGACAGACACTAAGGCAACACAATTCGGGCGTTTCTCCGGAAAACGTCAATGCGCCACAATACTCGCGAACAACGTCCATTGGCCCAATGCAAACGCTAGGATGCAAGCAGTAATCAGTGCTGCAATCTTATCGAAACGCTAAAATTATCTACTTGTTGATCTCTGTTGTTCGCTCGACGATTTGGCGTTGGCAACCGAGCCGTTTCACGGGCTGCCTCGTTTTGCTCTTGTGATTGAGAAGTCGAGCCATACCATAGATAAGACACGGAAGCCATACTAACGCGGCGCTCTTCACGGGCAATTTCTTGTTCTTCTTCAGTCCTTTCATTCGCAATGTTTCGTATCCTTCTTGCATTACCGCTTTGTCGGGAAAGATTCGATCGTCTTGGTCGCGGCATTGTTAATGATGATTCAAAGAGAATCCAAATTACTGATGGTTATTGATTTCTACCTAACGTAACCATACTTAACCATAGACAAAATTATGTTTAGCTGTCATTTGCGTTTTTGTTATACCACGTTTTATAGTGACTTGTAATCTCTTTGACGTTTTATGTCACGTCACACGGGAACGCGGTCGAACGGGATAAAAAGTATCCTATGCCCGTCTCGTGGTTGTAAGCTACCTCCCCACCAACTTTCAGCAAAATCGGTTCAGCCGTTCTTGAGTTATAAATAGTGTAACTAACACGACTTTCTTTTATATACAGGGTGTCTCATAAGTCATGGATCAAACGAAAGGAGGTGGTAGGGGGACTTATTTCCAACAAAAAATGTTTTCTGTTTTATTGTTAACAATTTGTAAATTACAGCTAGGTATTTATCAGTAACCAAATAACAATAAATGTGGGTCTAATTATTTTAAAAGATGTTCAAGATGTCTTCCTACTTCGTGAATGCATAATCTGCATCGCCGAATGAAATCCCGCCTGAGTTTTAATAGAGCCTCTTGATTGTTTCGTATTTGATTTACGACGAGTTCAATTCGTGCCCGAGGAGTTTGCTCATTATTGCATTCTGTTTCAAATACTTGTTCTTTGAAGTAACCCCATAAAAAGAAATCTAAGGGGTTTAAGTCTGCTGAACGGGGTGGCCACTCTATGGTTCCTCTTCGGCCTATCCATCTTTCAGGGAAGGTGTTATTAAGAAATTGCCGAACGGGGAGTGCAAAATGAGGCGGAGCTCCATCGTGCTGGAACCACATTCTAAGGGAACATCCTCTAGCAATTCGTTTAGATCATTTTGTAGGAATCTTAAGTACTGTGCGGCATTCAATCTGTCAGGTAATTCAAAGGGCCCTATTAATCTACCATTAAGAATTCCGGCCCATAAATTGACACTGAAACGATGCTGAAATCGATCCTGTGTTCGCATTCGTGGATTTTCTACTGCCCAATGACGTAGATTATGAATATTAAATATTCCCGTGTGGTGGAAACTGGCCTTGTCCGTCCATAAAATATTATAAAAATAATCAGGATCCTCCCTTATTTGTGGCAACATTTCTCTGCAAAATTCACGTCTTTTCAAGTAGTCGTCTGGCAAAAGAGATTGCACACGTTGAACATGATAAGGATGAAATAATTCTCTCCTTAAAACGCGTTGCACCGTTGCCTTTGCAACACCAGTCCTGCGTGATATGTAACGTACACTATACTCTATCCAACGAGAGAATGGACTTGCTTTGCGCATCGGCGACTAAAGAGGAGGGGCACTGTAACGAGCTACGCAGGGCCGTCATTCGATGAAATAAATTTTATTTCGAAAACATGAAAACATTTTATTTATTTAACATAAATTTATTATAAATGTATGAGCGTTATGAAAGTAATATAAACCCTAAATATTCCTAAAATAGACATTTTATGATACTTTTATTGACTTTGATGCACGACCTAAAATTAAAAACAAAAATAAATCATTGACCACGGTTACTGGTAGTGAATAGTATGCGTATTAAATAAAACATATTTATTATTATATTTCTTTACCTGGCCTCTTTTATTCTTCTTAATTGGCGATAATGGTGGATTTAACTCGTCTCTGGCTGCTGCCATTCTTATAATAGATTTAAAACTTATTTCACAACCGTAAACAACACAACTAAAATAACCGTACTTGCGAGACTACAAATACAAACTGTGAATAGGTAGTGTAATGTAACCAACCCGGGTCGGTTAAACATAATAAACAGAGAAACACATGGCCGGGGTACGTGATCGTCAAAAGGGGGAAATACCTACCCTACGTTGTATTTAATTTAAATTAACCCTGTCCGAGATGCACTGGTTACTAACGAAAAGCGGGAGTTTTGAGATGAAAAAGAAAAGACTAAGCATTTTTAATACACCTACTGATTTATTTAAACAGGTATTTATTTATGAACAATATAATACGTCAACAATATAATACGTTGCCTCCATACGGGAGGCAACTAGCGTGTTAGCCCAGGCACGGGAGAAAAGTGTTAATAAATTCAACAAGGCGCAAACATTCATCATCTCATACAATAAGCGGCAATTAAGTCACTGTTATAAGCCAAAACCCACAAGTATGAAAAACCTACTCGTAGTCATGAATGGAACAAAAAGGTCAACAGCATTACTTAGATCGAACTGAATAAAACAAAATGAAATAATCTTAAAACAGAATGAGCTGAACACACTAAATAAGCAAGTAAAATGTTCATAGTTTATGCATAACGTATCATGATTATTTGTAGTTCAAAACATAATATAACACGGATAATTTTAATAAAAAGATGGCATAAATTCTCGAGATAATAAATTTAATAATAAACATTACAAATTAAGTATATTTACTAACCTGGGAAATTTCACGTCAACCACCAACACACACCCGAGCCCAACTACCTGCTTCCCCATATGCAATCCCTCGTCTCCCTATATCCCGACTTATCTAACCCACCCCGCACCACGTCTTTCCTAGTGCGTGCTTATACCCTAACCACTTGCTATTTAAAAATGGGTATCTCGTCTTTAAACAAAACAGAAGTGACGACATCGCAAGTTTATTAACTAAATAGGGGATAGGGTCCATTTCAGTAGGCAGTAGTAGGTACTTTATATAATTAGGTACCAGGCAGGTATCGGACCCAGGCGCCGGCCCTGGCTACCTGCTGAGCCAATTAAGACGTTGAGGGCGTTGAACTAATGTTCTAAGGGGCGGAGATCTGACAAAACAGACGAATTTTCGCTCGAGTGCAAGTCCATTCTCTCGTTGGATACAGTATAGTTGTAGGGTCTTCCTCAATATTATCGCGTACCACGTCATCTACATTAAGCCGTGGTCTTCCTCTATGTGACCTACCTGGTATCTCACCTGCCACATATGCATTATGTACTCTTATAAAAACACGATAGTCTGGATATCGTTCTCGGTTTGGATATCTGTTGCGATATTCCCGTGCAGATTGTCGAGCGTTCCCATTACAGAATCCATAAATGAAATGCATGTCTGCATATTCTCGTGGCGTGTATGACATTTGATTCACAACAATCAAAAACTTCTCACAAAAACACAAGAGCAGATCGTAATCACACGTGCGTACTTGTCAATGGCGAGCCTGTACCTCTTCCCACTCTACCCTTGCATACTATGCCTTTTATTAGCTCATTTCCAGGAATAACCATGTTTTCGTTTACGGTAATTCTCGGAATTTATTCTAATAGAGTTACGTTCTAAAAACAAAACAGGCAATATCTTGAAAACGGCAAACAATTGGGTTCTCCTATCGCCTCCTTGAGATTGTTATTTGTTATGTGTTATGTCTTATATGTAAAAATTAACAAAAATGCGTCTGGTGAACGGAAATATTGATGTTTATAATGTTTTAGCGAAAATGAAGTAACACATCAGGCTCATGTTAGTCGCGTTATCCCGGCGATTCATGGAAGAGAATCCGATGCAAGAAGTTTGAGTGTGCAGGCAACGATGCACGAAGAAAATTTTTTCCCATACCAGTGTCCGGGCTGTAAAAAGGAATTTAGCCGAAAAACGACATTAGACGATCATCTGCTAAAAAAACACGATTTGCAGCACTTTATCACCAGCAGAATTTATGGATGCAACTTTTGTCCCTATAAATCGACCCTACTGACGTGTATGAAAAGACACGGAACGATAACGCATGGTATTAAGAGAGAGGATAAATTTCAGTGCCACAAGTGCAGTTATTTTGCTTTGGAAAAACAAACTTTACTAAAACATTTGGCTTTTCATTCGAATTTGAAACAGCACCAGTGCCCTGCATGTCAAAGAGGATTCATGGAAAAGAGCGATTTAGACGCTCACATAGTGAGTAGACATAGAAAAGATTCGGTCTTGCTAAAGAACATTACGAGAAAAATTCATGATTGCACATTGTGCCATTATAAAACTACTAAGAAATACGATTTAAGCCTGCACATGAAACGCAAACACAGACAATCAGATGGTTAAATATCTGCATCGTAGTTTTTACCTAAAGTGTCATTTTTCAAGTGAAATCTTATCGTGCATTAGCGCAAAAAGGTTTACTTATTCACTTCTTGTAAATGTAAAATTTTTCGCCGTTTTGGGGTCGCGTTAAATCATAAAAAAATTTCGATCAAAATGTTTCACATACTACTATTTTTATTGTTGTACATTAGAGGTTACCTTTTAAATATAAAAATCATATTAACGCCCCTCAGGATTTTTAATTGTACATTTTTTGGTAATAATCTGTAAACCATCCACTGGTACATTTATTTATCTGTAATATATTGTTTTAAGAAATTATTTCTTTTATTTCTCCAAGTAAAAATCTGATTCTCAGAGGTTACAGCTGGTAATTATGGTCTAATCATTTCTGCGGTCTGTGGTACTCCTTTAGCACAGCTGCCCTGACACCCAAATATTTCTTTAAATATAAATTTAAAGTAGAAATAGATTAAGGCAGTAGTTGCCAAGCTGTGATTTTTCTGAGGTGATATATCTAAGAGTATCTAAGTGCTATGAGAGCCTCTAAATAACCATCAGGACCGGTATTCTCGTAATACGTTACGTTTTGGATGCGCTCAGCGAGACGAACACCATCGGACCCGCTACCCGACGCGAGTTAAATGTAATACCTCGGAGGATCAGTTTTTAAAAAGAATTTAATAACTTTATGATTTCACAAGAATATTACAATGAGACAAATGTGTACATAGCCTACGGCTAGGAAGCTAGTACATACGTGACTGAGCTTTGTTAAGAGATATAATTCATATATGGTATAAGATAAAATGACACTCGTTGGTATTCCGGGAAGCGGGCATCTCAGGTCAAACAGGTGTTGTTTATATAATTCGCGTCGAGCGGCAGATTTTCGTATTCTTAACGCCATGCGTGCCACTGTGCGACTCGGCTCGCTCACCACATCTTGGCATCATCGCATTTGCAGTCCCAACAGCATAACAAATTTCTGTCATTGTCATGTCAAGATCTAGAAATAATTATTTTTGTAACTACCTACAAAAATAATTATTTCTAGATCTTGACATGACAATGACAGAAATTTGTTATGCTGTTGGGACTGCAAATGCGATGATGCCACTGCAGTTTCAAGGGGTTATATGTACTAATACATACAATACACAAGTTTAAAGTCAATATTAAATTGTGTTTTTGATCTTTATAACAATGGTGTATAGGGAAAAGGAAGATAGGTAATATCGCTCAAGCTCTTAAAGATCAAAGATTTGGAAGTTCTACATCTATAGGGCTTTCAAGATGAGAGAGCTACACTGTAGTAATATGGCAAAACCTAGTAACTAGTGTAACAGTCATAATTTCAGCACCCTGTATGCACTTACCTATATATTAATTGCCTTTGTCACGCCGGTAAATACCCTCAAGGCCACTCACTGTATTTGGTTTTAGCATATTTTACAGCTATTAATTTAAGGAGTGGTATTTATTCATACAGACAGACTAAGTACACAAATTATAACAATAAATAAGAGAGAGGGTTGTTTGAGAATTTACTTTATTAACAACAGCTTGAAGTAAGAAATAACATTTTATATTCAAATTCAAATCTAGTAATTTTAATTATTTCAATTTGGCTAATCAGATCAGTTTTATCAAGGAGACAAAAAGAAGTCCTTTTCTTTGTGTATAATTGGAAGCCATGACAGGATAGTGAATTTTAACAGCTATTTTTAAGGAGGCCTAATAAGAGCTAAGGTATGTAACAACTAATATCTCCTCTTTGTTTTGATATAAATTTCATATGTGAGAGACTGAAAAACGGAACATTTTCAGGCCTCTCGTCTCTTACTGTTTGTCTTTACTTTCTTCACGCCAAAATTGACTCTAGTAACACTTGCCAAAAGCAGCGAGCATTGTACGGTGCACTCAACCACTGGTTTCATCTGTTTTTGCTATTTCGAGCAGCTTGTTATAAAGTTTGAGGTCCACGAGGCGCAGCCTTTAGTTAGACCTGAAGAGAGCTGCGGTGGGTCAGAGAAGCCTGTAAGCCACCTTTACCCTTCACAGAGTGTATCGGAGCCCCTCAAAGTTGGACATTGGTTCGCTAGCAGTATTCTCTAGAGTGATATCCGAGAGCGGTCAAAGACGGTTTGTGTACTTAGTCTCATGGTGTGCCTTTAGTTTCTTTATTTGGTCATTTGTTGATCGGTGGCCTGATCACTACCTACTTTCCTAGGTAGTATATTGTATTAGTATTGTAGGTTTCATTATTACAAGTAAGATCACCATTTATATTAGATTTCAACTTGTCTCTGTTGTACATTGCAAAAGAAATTGTCCGGAAGTTTAGAATTAAATTGTCCGGAGTTTACTTTAAATACGAATTCCGAACTCACGACCGCTTCCGTAAAGACGAGCAGCCGGCCTCTGTGACATTGCCTGCAACACCTATTTAGTGTCACACTAGCTTTTGGGAAGCTTTTAAGGAGAGACGTATTTATAAATTTGTATGGCGTTTTTCTAATACTTCGTGAATTAAATTGATTTGAGGCATCTACTATGTTTTTTGACCTGCAAATTTTAATGCAATCAAATTCGTTTACATAAAAATGCCGGAAAAACAAAAAATGTAACTTACTTTCTTTTGCTTCCGGTTTTGCTGCTAATGATATTAATGAAAAAAATATTGAAAAACTAACAGCTTCACTTACTAGTTTTAAAAAAAGGCAAACTTATATTAAACACACAAACTCATAACAGTAAGTTTATTTACTAAATACAGTTTGTACGAAACAGATGTTAAAAAATATGCAAAAAATACCAAGGTGATTTCGTAAATTATTTTATAAATATATATATTATTTGTAAATCAACAGTTGTTAGCAAGTTTACTTAACTAAACAGAATATTCTATTAACATTTGACAATTAAGGCGATTTGGTCTACATTAAACATCTGAAAAATTAAACATTGTTGCTGTATTATTAATTTACATTTCGGATACTTGACACAAATCGACCGAATTATCACTTGAAGGTAAAAATTGCCAAAATAGCTTTTTCCTTTCACCCTGGAAGGACGGCAAAAGCGTTTTTAAAATCTTTGTTTTTTTCGAGGTGTTAATACCGAGAGGTTCTGAAAAAGATGTTTCCGGAAATTTCGCTTCATTTTTTTTTTCAAAAAGTCTACTTCTGCAAAATTTTCTTCAAAATGACCTTTTTTAAAAAACAAACACCGTGACCCCTTTCGAAACTCTGCAATTTTTATACTTTCTAAGAGGAATGTTGTTATTTTTTCTTTGCTTTGAACCATCTTCAAATGAAAAAAAGTCAAATATATTAAGCGACAAGCACTTGGTTTTTTTAGAAGAATTGAAACGCCCCGTATCTAGGCCGTGCGTTTGTGAGAAAATTTCCTAATTTACTTCTACTTATTTTTGGGTTTACCATAATTTTAGGTTAAACTAAATTATCTACGTCATTTTAGTCCAGTCCTCTTTCTATTTTCACAACAAATATCCAGATTTATTAAAATACGTAAAATTATGGTCTACGAATATTCTATTTATTTCATGGCTGTTTTGGCAAAGTTTTAACGCAGTTTCGTAAGACATTCACCTTATCTTAAGTATGTTAATATAAACAAACGAGAGTATCCTTCGAGCCCAGCAACCACATGGCCTGTGTTCACGTGTTCATCCCTTCGATGCCTTTACTGTAACATAGGTAAAGGATTTTCTAACACAGTGTCCATGCGACGGTCGCCTTATCTTAATGGTGTTATTCTAAACAAACTAGCGTAGCTTTGGAGATCGGAATGTATAAAATAAACAAATTGTGAGGGTTCCCATGGGACACGGCCCGCATCGGTAGGTTTACGTCACGACAAATTTCGTATAAAAGGGTGAACGCGAGCAATCCAACATTCAATCGAGGAGAGTTGGAGAGCATCCGCTAAGCATTCTGTGACCACCAGGTCCGTCTAGTTTGGCAGAACTGTTCACAACTGTCCAATTCTGCATTACGTCGGGGCCGCTCCAGGTCCAGTGTTCTGCGGAAGTGCTGTCCAGCAGACGTTGAGTATCCCAGGGCTGCACCAGGCCCGGTCTAGCTGTATACGCCTGTTCGCAACGCACCCTTTGTCTACAAGAAGCGAGTAATTTCCACCCGTGGATCCAAGTTATCCGTACCAGCCATGGACACGTTCCCGACCCACAGCGATATTCTCGGACCCGGGGAAGTCAGGGATGCGAATCTCTCTCTATTCCCAGCACTAGGTAATATCACCTAGGGTCTACCCCTGCTGCCATGTCCTACATCGTTGTCTTCTATTTCAATCTAACGTCCTAAATCATTGATGTGGAACTTGGCAGTTAAATATTCGTAACTCATTCGTAAATCCACGACTCTATATCTCCGTCTACGGTATAACCCCTGGTTTTTCTGTGTTACTTGAAGCTTAGTATGATTAAGGTTCACTATGTAATATAAATTCTTCTTATTAGCATTTTATCATGTCCGAGGGAATCAATGTGCATAAATCATTCTAATACTTTAATTGATTTGGGTAATGAGTTGTACAAAACAAACGCATTGTTTCACACTTAACGTAATTGTCATCCGCTGTCCTTTTGTCCTGCTGTAAGAGTCGGTAACCGCAATCACTACCTGCTTCAAGTGGTTGTCGGCATTTGCGGTAGCATCTGGACCTCTCTAAGTTGCACCGGATAAGATTTGACACGTGCCTCTTTGCTTCATATGTTTCGGTATTTACCGATGGCCATGCACACCAGTGGTTGTTTTATTATTCGTGAATCTTTCCCACTTAACGGTCATCGACGCCCCGCAGATGGGGAGCGTTTTGGATCGTAAGGTTCACGGAACTAATCGCACAGGTTTTGTATTGGCCAGGATCTCAGAATATACAGGGAGGTTTTTCCCCAGGCATATGTGAAATTTTACTTGTGTAGTGTTTATATAGGATAAGATTTGACGAGTGTCTTTTGGTTCATTATACTCAGTAGGTACCGATGTCCGATGCACACCTTGTGTATTGTCTAGCAAGCCGGCGAACCGACCACTCAAATCTATAGAGGGTACTGGCATCCAGTTATGCCCCTGCGAGCCCTGCACCGATTGGTGCGCCCAGAAGAGACGATTGTCCCTGGGGAAATCTTCAGAGGTTCAAAGGTTGTGAGACAATAATACAAGTTCTGTATTAACTAGGGTACTCAACATTATACAGGGAAAATTCCCTGGGCACCGTGAAGTTTTACCTATACTGGACTTCGGTAACTCCTGCGTGGTCCCAATCACATAATTTTGTTGATTGCCTACGCTAATATCAAAATGGCGATTGCCATAAACAATGACATTGCGTCATTGTTTGTTTGTACGATTCATTATCTAGAAGTAAATGGCACCAAGGTATCCACACGTCTGTTTCCCTCATTTGCAAATATGACTATGGTCAGAATAAATGTCCTAAAACAGTTTCCGTATTTTATTGAGTTTACGTTCGAAATTAAGTAACCAATCATGTTGTGTTCCTAACAAAGTATAGTCTTACACCTGTATTACAGTGCTATATAAAGATCTAAACACAGTGTCATTAAGCCAGAGTGTCACAGCTATCAGGGTTTTCCAAGTGTTCTTTTATGTTATAAATTGAGGTAACTTAAATCAGATCCGAATAGGGACAAGTAATACCAAACTTTAAAAGAATCAGGGTATAAACAAAACTACAATCATAACGTAAAATTGGGTCCTAACCAAATACAACTAGACGATCACGTAAAAGGCCAACTTGCTTGTTTTCTTGCTTTATCGGATGTATATGTATGTATGTATATATGTGCGCATGTGTGTGTCTGCATGTCTGCATGTATGCATGTAGGTCGGTACGTACGTATGTATGTGGATATGTAATCATTTGATAGACAAGTAAAGCAAGCGAGAAGTCTAAAAATAAGAAAGAGTAAGTAAAAAGAGTAAGTAGAGTGGGGGGGAGGGGGTGCCGTTTCAGAATGTTCAATGATTTCCAGTAATTGTTCGAAATCATAAATATTTGGGTATTTTTTCATTTCACTGCTTATGCGACCATGAACCGAATCAGCAGCCATAAATGAATGTCCGGGTTCAAAATATTTCAGTGTGATTTTCCTTGGGCCCCATTCAGCATTCTTATTCTGAGCGGAGCAATTATCCATCCAGAATAAAAATTCTTTTATTTCAATATTAGAATTTTTAATAAAGTTATAATAAGCTGATGTAACGTCACTGGCAGATCTTCCACGAATTGCTTCATGCCACATTACACATGTATTACCATCTTGATGTAAAGATGCAAAAGTCTCATTAAAAACAACTAACCTAAAGAGATTGTGATTTGAGATTGGCGGGGGCTCTGCCCTTTGACGTATAGGCCTCAGTATGGGCCCGTCACGTCCCGCCTTTCGAGAGCTATACCAGTCCAGTTGCCTTAATAAAGCCAACGAGGCGGCTGGGACATAGCTCTCTAAAGTCCCTGGGCATCAGCATCAGTTGTCCCAGGTATTGCATACGTGTATGCAGGAAAGCGGGGCAATTCATCAGAACATGCCCTGCTGTCTCCTCATCTTCCAAGCATCCCCTACACTCAGGGTCTTCCACAAGACCCATTATGTAAAGGTGTCGTCTTAGGTGGCAGTGACCGGTCAGTAGGCCTGTAACTGTTCTTAAGTTACATCTGCTTAACTTCAGCAGCTGTCTGGTCCTCCCAGCGTCGGGACCAGATATGAGTTCTTTAGCCTGCCTCATGCCTGGAGTAGTTGTCCAACAATGTTGAAACATTTGTTGGGCTAAAGTCTTCATTGAGAGAACCGCTGTGCTTCTGGAGATCCCTACGAAGGGTTCAGGCCCAGTAGGTGTCTCTAAAGTGCCTAATTTGGCTAGTTGATCGGCCTTCTCGTTTCCCGGTACGCCACATGTCCTGGGACCCAGACAAGGCGTAAATTATTCCTCTGAGAGAGCGTCTCGAGGACGGTCTTGCATTCCAGAACCAGTTTTGAGCGCACTTCAACGGCACTAAGTGCCAAGATGGCAGCTCTACTGTCGGAGCATATATTGATTCTACCAGTTCTTTTTGTGGGCCAGCTAGCAGCTCCAGCCCACAGGATAGAATCGCAAATACCTCGGCCTGGAAGACAGTAGCATGTGCACCCAGAGCAAAGTATTTACTTATTTGTTCCGAGTCAGAAAAGACTCCGGCACCCGACATTCCATCCGCCCTGGATCCATCCGTATACCAGTTGGTTCCGTTGCGGATTGCCATCGGGGTGTTCTCTATCCCCCACTCCTCGCGATCAGGGATTACGACCTCCAGGAAGTTCGAGGGATATAGTTTAGTGGGAATATGATCACCACTCATGAGTAGAACCGGGCATCGTTCGGTGGCCCAGTTCCACATGCGAGAGTGCCCGAATGAGCACACCTGTAACTGGTCTAGCGTGCGCAGTCTCTATACCGCACGCATGGCTTCCAATTTAATGAATATTTGTAGTGGCATGAGATTTAATAGCACCTCCAGAGCTCTGGTGGGAGCCGTTCTCAATGCTCCAGTCATCCCTAAACACGCAAGTCTCTGGACCCTGTCCAGTTGCCTGTTAGTTGAGTTCCTTTCAACACAAGGCCACCACACGATGGCCCCGTAAGTTAAAATTGGTCTAACAATAGTGCAGTAGAGCCAGTGGAGAACCTTGGGATTAAGACCCCAGCTTCCACCAAAGGCCCTCCTACACGTCCACAGTGCACACGTTGCTTTCCTGATTTTGCATGATATGTGATCATGCCAAGACAGTTTAGCATCGAGGTGAACACCTAGATATTTCACCGTCTGGTGGTAGGTGAGGACCACACCAGAGAGAGTAATCTCTGTGGTCGATTTTCTTGGTTCCTCTTTTTGCTGAATAGCACAAGCTGAGCTTTCTTAGGGTTTATTCTTAGGCCAGCTATTTGGCACCAGTTCTCAACTATTCTTATGGCCCTAGCCATAGGGCCACGCAAATTGTCCCTGGTTCAACTGCATAGGATGACCAAGTCATCTGCATAGGCCTGTGCATACAGACCAGCGTCATTGAATTCCCACAGTAGGCTGTCCACTACAAGGCTCCACAGTAGGGGGGAGAGAACCCCTCCCTGAGGGCAGCCCCGACTAGCAACCACTGTGTGTTTATGACCATGCATTTCTGCTTGGATGCTCCTTTGCGAAAGCATGAATCGAATCCAACCCAATAGGGAAGGCTCCACATCACGCTGAGCTAAGGAGCGATGAATGACGTCAAAGGGGGTGTTGTCGAACGCTCCTTCTATGTCTATAGGAAGGCACCAAGTGACTCTCGTTTATTTTCGAGTGTCCCTTCTATCTTGCGAACAAGGTGGTGTAATGCTGTTTCAGTCGATTTACCATTCTGGTAAGCGTACTGATGTGCGTGGAGAGGCCGCATTGCAACTAACCTAAAATAAAGCAAAAAATACGGCTTTTAGAAAATGAATTATGTCATTGTTAGCAGCAAGTCTAATTACCTTGGAATGAAAAATGATTGTTTAGTTGACATTTTGGGAAGCAGCAAGACTTTCTGCATGTCTACGGCGTATATTTTTTCATTACTGGTTCTTTGTTTTTCTGAATCGGCTTCATAACTCTGTCTTGCTTCAGTATAGTACCTATGATGATTATTAAAGTTGCTACACATGGCACAATCATTTTCTTGGCAGTCTTCTTTTAAGCTTTTACGGTGAGTCTTGTATTTTATACAAAGGACACATTCATCTTGGGACGGTTTGTTAAATCCAATGTTTTGTTGTTCAAAGACTTTTCTATAGGCATCATAGGAAATTTTTTAGTATCACAAAAATCTTTCCATAAACACCTAATTGTTAACTCTGGGGGCAAATAGCGTCTATTTGGACAATTGACCAAATTATAATGAGAAACTGCGGGATTATAAGAATTTATATGTTGTACTATCAATTCATTTGTTTCTATACGTTGATTTTGCAAAATTCCGCGTGAAACCAAGCCCCTATCGTCTATAGTTTTTGCCATTCCATCAGAACTTTGTCTTTTGGCTTGAAGATGACAAGTCATCATTCCATCTGTTTTTAAACCTAGAGTATGTAAAAACATTGTTTGCAAACTTGTAACTTGTTATTTTCCGAATCAACAGCTGGTCGTGATAAAAAATATTGCAAAGAAACGGTTCTGTTAGACGTTTAAGCTTCTTGGCGGCGTATTTTAATCCCACACTCTTTTACATAACTGTCCAAAAACAGTCTTCGTTCGCCGAAACTAAGCCGCCAAAATTTGTTTCTTATAGTTTCTCTAACACATTCTTGAAATTTCAGTGAGCATTTCCTTCGACAGCTTTCGTTACAAGCAGGTAACAGGTTATATTTTTGAATTGCAGTTATCGAAGATATCCCACATACCTTATTTAAAATATCAGCTAAAACATTTTTGCAGATATCGTTGATATTTTCTGGTATACTCGTGTTGTTATTCTCGATAGTCTTTAAATTTTTTGGAGTATTTTTTTCTGCCCGTATTTGATTATTCTCTGACAATAAATTATCCAGATTAAAGAACCTTTTTCGTTTTTTGTTAGTTAAACTTTTAGGATCAAAATCTGGGTCGGTATCACCGTCATCAAATTCAGAAAAATCATGTTCATCAACAGTTTCATGGCCGTCTGGTATATTTTCTGTATCAGAGTGTCTATAAAAATATTTTATATTTAGTAATTATTCATCATATTTTTAAATAAGCAAATAATTAGCTGCCATCAATATGCTAATGAACTTAATATTATAAAAGTAGTGTCCATTATTGCCTTTTGCGATAAAAAAATAATAATTAACATAATTTTGGTCTTAAGTTGTGTAAAAAGTAAAAAGGTACAAAGTATTAAAGAGAACTAAAATCTAAAGAAAATTAGGTTTAATATTAGTTGGATATATGTTAAGAGTTATTAAGGCTTCTAAAATAACTTCTAATCTAAGATTTTTTAAATAAAACATTATTATATACCTAATTATACTTACTCTTTAGTCAGGCAGAAACTCACTATATACTTTCCTCTCTTATTAGGTAGATAAGAAGTAGTAGTTTAGTACACTCGTACGTGTTGTCACTAAGCCTGTCACAACACGACTAACTTAAGGCGGGGATTTTATATGTATATTTTACCGCCTAACACGAGGTTCATAAAAGCACACATATCACTAGGACAAATCGCATAATCGCATATTATTATATATCAACGTATTCACAATGGTTCCCGCTATCGAGTGCGATAATTTTCAATGCCCATAAGTACAGAAGAATAATATAAATAAATGCTAAAGTACCCCAATTTTAACCCTACTGTTGGTGTATCAATATGTCGCATTTACGACGGAACTAGGCTAGGCACAATAACAAAAATTAGGGACGGGATAGCCAAAACATTTGGGAACACTTCTGTTTAACTTTCAGAATAATATTTATTGATAATTCTCCACGGTGTGTGCTAACGTAAAATCTAACATATTCTCGATGTTTAAATTTTTGAGAAAATACGAACTTAGGCGAAGGAGCCGTGGGGTGCAGGGACCGTAGGTAGCTGATGTCGAAGCACAGCGAACCTTCTCAATGAATTAGTTTGGATACCCTGTCACAGGCGTCGCCACCCTTGAACGTGGAATTCATGACTGGCATAGTACCAGATAGTACAGAGTTGGCTTATAAGTAATGTGTGATAAATAAAACCTAGTGGTTTAATATTTGGTATGTATTGTATAATAAATTTAATAATTGGTATGTATAAAATTGCAATGATATCTTTGGTATGTCATTATTTTTCAAATAATTATTTTTTGTTCAATGGACCTCACCAGTTCATCTAAAATCTAAATATAAATTTTAATCTTGAAAATAAATAATTTTTTAATAGCAGAAATTAATAAAGGCTAATTCTAATACCAATATGGAAACTAAACACTTTGTGCTTCCAGGTATTAGAAAACGCAAAAAAAGTTCTAATAATAAATAAGGTATTAATTTTCAAAAGTAAGAACATTTTGTAATGTTTTATTGCATATATTGAGGCGCATGCGATTTAATACTTAATATCTATATCTCAGTCCCCTTGGGGTAGTATTTTTTGTCAAAATTAACAATCAAGATGGTGGACATTTTTGCAGTTTATTATAGTCCCAATCGACTTAAAATCGGTGTTTTGAGAGTTTTGGGGTAGCCGAACACGAATTTTTTGTCCCAATAAATATTCAAGATGGCGGGCATTTTTACCATTTATCATCAGAAGCAATTCAAAGTCGTTGTCCCGGAAATTTTGAAATCGCTGATTACGAATTTTTTGTCCCAATAAATATTCAAGATGGCGGACATTTTTGCCATTTATCATCAGAATCAACTCAAAATCTGTGTCTCGCGAATTCTGAAGCGCTGATCACGAATATTTGGCAAAATATATATTCAATATGGCGGAAAATTTTGCCACATATGGTGCGAATCGACTTAAAATCGGTATCATGAGAATTTTGAGGTCGCATATCACGAGTTTTTTGCCAAAATAAATATTCAAAATGAGACACTCGGAGTAGTTTCCACAAACACCAAAACACTTTCACTTCGCTCGACGCGCGTTTCGCCAACCAAGTTGGCATCATCCGGAGACGATTAAAACTAATCTTAAATTACAAAATCTACCATATTTATACTATTTTTCCGGTGACGTCACTAATGATATCACCGTGAAATTTACGCGTGACTAATCACGCTTCAATGATCGGTTGCTAAGCAACGCGTAAAGCGGGCTATACGGGATAGGTCCCTTGTCGCTATTCATACTACTATTACACTTTACAATTTCTATGCTCTCAAATGCATCCAACTGTCTATTATTGGTCACATTTCTAACTAATCTTAAATTACTAATATCTATTCTATGATTGTTGTCAAAAGCATGTTGTGTAACACTAGACTTATCTGTTCTTCCATATTTTAGATGTGCCATATGTTCTTTAAATCTGGTGTTAATTGACCGTCTCGTTTGTCCAATATATTTTCGATCACAATCATTACAACTAATTTCGTAAATCCCAGACCTTTCATTTGGAACAATTTTATCCTTTGGATTGTCTAAAAGTTGTTGTAATTTGTTGCTCGACGAATGAATCGCTGTTATACCCACGTTTTTGAAAACCTTATTCAAACCAGGAGTAAACCGGGGTTCGTACGGGATGGATACATATTTTGGAGCCTCTATATCCTTTTGAAAGGTCGTAGAATTACGAAGTGTGTCCTTAAATTTACGCTTCCTAATTAGTTTTTCAACTATATCTCTAGGATAACCATTACTCACAGCTATATCTTTAGTTAATACTTTTGCTTTTTCAAATCTCTCATTACTGAGAGGGAAACTTAGCAAACGATGGACAAGAAAATTGAAACTTGCCATTTTATGTTGATAGCAGTGGTGAGAGTCATTAGGGATATATCTGATCGTACTGGTATCTTTTCTATATATATCAAATTCTAACCTATTATCACTATTTTTAATTACTAATACATCTAAAAATGAAAGTTTTCCATTATTTCCTAGTTCATATGTAAACTTTACAGAAGTGAAACGACTATTTAATTTGGAAGTTTTCTACATCCGCAATCTTAGTGTCAAACACGGCAAAAATGTCATCCACATACCTAAGCCAAATCCTAGGAAAATACTCGAATTCTTCTTTTGCTTCAGTTTCAAAACGACTCATGAAGACATTAGCAATGAAAGGCGATAAACAGTTACCCATTGCGGTTCCTTCATGTTGTTCATAAAACTTGTCATTGAAACGGAAGCAATTTTGTTTCATACAAAGTTTTGTAAGGTTTATATATTCTTCTATTACTTCTCTTCTATAGTTGTTTAATTCGAGTAAATCCTCAAGATAGTCCAAGGTCTGTGGAATTGGTACACTAGGAAATAATGAACAAACATCAAAGGAAATCAAAATTTCACCCTCTTGCAATTGAATATTCTTGACCTTATCAATGAAATCATTCGAATTTTTAACTGAAAAAGTAGGCTGTGCAATGGGCAAACTTTCAAATTCCTTAGTCAACCATTTTGATAAGTGGTAAGTCGGAGATCCAATAGACGATACTATTGGACGCACCGACTTCCCTGGCTTATGAATTTTTGGTAGACAATACAATCTAGGTACAGTAGGGTTAGACACACGTAACCCATTCTTAACAGGTGGAGTAATAAGGTTGTTACATGATTTGAGGACATTTTTTATTTCAGTGGTCATTCTTGGTAAAGGGTTTCTAGTAAGTTCTTTATAAGGACCAAAAGTATTAATTAAAGATATAGTGGTGAGTAATGGTTATCCTAGAGATATAGTTGAAAAACTAATTAGGAAGCGTAAATTTAAGGACACACTTCGTAATTCTACGACCTTTCAAAAGGATATGGAGGCTCCAAAATATGTATCCATCCCGTACGAACCCCGGTTTACTCATGGTTTGAGTAAGGTTTTCAAAAACGTGGGTATAACAGCGATTCATTCGTCGAGCAACAAATTACAACAACGTTTAGACGATCCAAAGGATAAAATTGTTCCAAATGAAAGGTCTGAGATTTACGAAATTAGTTGTAATGATTGTGATCGAAAATATATTGGACAAACGAGACGGTCAATTAACACCAGATTTAAAGAACATATGGCTCATCTAAAATATGGAAGAACAGATAAGTCTAGTGTTGCACAACATGCTTTTGACAACAATCATAGAATAGATATTAGTAATTTAAGATTAGTTAGAAATGTGACCAATAAATTGGATGCAGTTGGATGCATTTGAGAGCATAGAAATTGTAAAGTGTAATAGTAGTATGAATAGCGACAAGGGACCTATCCCGTATAGCCCGCTTTACGCGTTGCTTAGCAACCGATGATTGAAGCGTGATTAGTCACGCGTAAATTTGACGATGATATCATACCGTAGCCCGCTTTACGCGTTGCTTAGCAACCGATCATTGAAGCGTGATTAGTCACGCGTAAATTTCACGGTGATATCATTAGTGACGTCACCGGAAAAATAGTATAAATATGGTAGATTTTGTAATTTAAGATTAGTTTTAATCGTCTCCGGATGATGCCAACTTGGTTGGCGAAACGCGCGTCGAGCGAAGTGAAAGTGTTTTGGTGTTTGTGGAAACTACTCCGAGTGTTACAGTTACATCAAAGGTTCCAGCCCTATCCAGTATTCAAAATGAGATTCAAAAAAATGAAAACTTCGACGTAATAAGCTTTTTAAAAACTTTTTAATTCCCTCAATCAAATAGGTATTACATGTTTTGTTCGTATCACTGGTTTGCCGCTAATTGCGAGTTCTTAGTCGTTTATGAACGGCGCGGCGCATTCAAAAAAAAGCCGTCGCTCCGCAGTCTTGTTTATGATCACCACTGTATATAACAAAATAGCACGTATTTGCTTTTGTGATCGATAGTTGATAAATCAAAAACATAATAAGTAGTTATATAATATATAATACTGAAATGCCTAGGTAATGATTTTGGTATAAGTAATAAAAGTAAAATAGTGAGACATGTTTTTGGTAAGTACCTAAATGATAATAGTTGGCAATAATTACTAAGGTTATTACATTTGTATTTTCTATCAAGGAAATAATCATGGACCATATTGACTGAGCCAAAGAAGTGTTTCATGTAATATATTTTCACAAAGAAGATAAAAGTGGTCATATCTATGGATATAAATAGGTACCCTATACAAACTAGCAAAGCACTATTATCTATATTATTAGGAATTGTAAAAATAAGATAAATTCAAATATGAAAATAAAGTGTATTTTATTACAAAAATGGAATTCCAGGACATAGTATTTTTCAAATGTGCTCCTTATGTCCTCCTTATGGACTCGTTTCAAAACATGAAAATCTAATTAATTTTTCTAGCTTTATTTTAATCGAAACAGCAAATTTAAATCTTAACGGTCCATCAGCGTACATATAACAGAGTAGAGTCACTCCACGCAGAATGCCCGCCGCGGACGACCGATTATTCCCCTTATATCTCGCGCCACCTGAAAGAAAGCTAACTAGAACTAGTGTTATTGGGAGTTATTACTAGTCTTATCTATGATTCGGAGCGTTGACAGTGTTCTTATTACAGAGGTAGTCCGATAATATAAAAATAAGTAGGTATATTTTGTTTTATTTTTTATTTGTCATTTAATGAGACAAATCATTTGAGCTGTAAATTTCGAGGTAAACACGTGCTCTATTCTCGGCGGCTGCCGGCATCACTTTGATCTACAAAATTGCATGGAACTCGGGGAAGTGATTTTATTATATGTTATATGTACGTTGCCTAATATGGTTTTATACATATCATTATATATATCATCATATAATAATATGGTTTTATTATATGGTATATGTACGTTGCCTGTTTCCAGTTCGTATTTGACCTTCCATCTTCAGGTGTCTTAACATAGATTTGTATCTTTTTGTTTTGGCTCAGCAAAATGTTTGAAGCTGTTTTTATTTGTTGTAAGGGTTTAAGTCACACTTACTTTTGATTTGACACAATTTGTTAGTATATAGATCAAGAGAAATGAGGCCATAGAAAAAATTTAACTAAGCCAAAACCAAGAGACAACAATCTAGGATTAGACTCCTGGCGGTGGAAGGTCAAATACAGAATGATCTTAGAGGAAAATAATAGTTTTCTGTAACAAGGATGGCTCAAAACATTTTTTTAATTGCCATCTCGTATAAACATAAAATATAAAATTACCAACCACTTTATATATTTTTAAGTTATACAATGTGTATGTAGGTATTTATTTTCACTATTCTTGTTTTTTCGGAAACCAAACTCGGCACATTTTTTATTTTGAATTTAACAAAAACAATTAACTACGATCCGGCAATTGGTTTGAAGTTTGAAATGGTAATTTACAGATTTGACTTTCAGTCATTTGAATTTTAATGATTTCTAATTGCAAAATCATGCAAAATATTTGGTCCATACAATTATTATTTCTCACCCGGCGGCAAAATGTAATAAAATTGTTACATTTTTGTGGCTTGCCCCGGACGATTACGATTAAATGCTACGCTTTCATTATGTAAATATCTATAGAAAAAAATACTCCCCTATCACAAAAATAAGCCCTCTAAAAAATTTATTGTCTCAATCACATGAACTAATTCGCCAACACTGGGTACTAAATTCAATAAATCAATAAATGCTGCACTAAATGCTGCAATAAACTATGCACTGAGAAACTACCTGAAATCATAAAGGACCGAAAAATCCTCAACAAAATACCTATTCATTACTTACTAAACAAAGGGCAAAGGGTAGGTATTTATTGTCTGACTCCGTCTTTATTGGTTCTGTAAATGCGCCCTTATGAAATTATCTCGGAAATTATATGAATGTACGAGTACATTATTATCTTTTTTTTTGCATGCATATTGTATACAATAGTATTTTATACTTTTTTTATATATTTTTATATACTCAAAATGTAATTAGCAATGCAATTTTCTATAAATTTTAGTAATTAGGCTTTTTAATTGAATAAGACTCACCAAAGTAAAAAAATACAGGTAATATAATTTTTACTGAAAATAGTACTGTAAAACGGGGTTATTTGGGAAATGGCGGGTAACTAGGGAATTCTCCAATTGTTATATATTTGGCAACACTGTAAGGAACTAAGCCGTCTCGCAACAGCTGAATCGCTAGCAGTGTGTGAGCAACATATGGCAGATAGTGTTGTGCAATAAAGGTAGGCATATCACGTGTAAGTAACGTCACACAATAATTTCAAAATGTATGTATAAAATTGTCCCAATAATTTGGGTGTCCAACTTTCACATGTAGAGCCGTTTAAGTGAACATGAGACATAACTTTAGTGTAGTAGGAAAAAGTTATATGTTAGGTTATGTCAACTTACAAGTTTTATTGTTTTCTGTAAATACGTTATTTTTTCGCGATTTTTTTTTGAAAAAGGGGCTATTTGGGACACCAATTCGGGGTTACTTGGGAACTTCTTTAAATTTGCTAAAAACCTGTTTTAGGTAGCCAGTATGGTGCGTAAATACAAAAGAACGCTCACAAATTGTCGAAATGGGAAAAACTATCGACCTTATGTCTTATTCAAAAGAAAAATTAGAGCAGGCCGTCCAAGCGGTAAAGCAAAAGAGACTAACTATTTTACAAGCTGCCGAGCAATATTCGGTACCAAAATCCACTATTTGCCGACGAGTCCTAGATCAAAATATTAACTACAAACAACCTGGACGCCCCACTCTATTTTCAGAGGATGAAGAGCAAATAATAATTCATCATCTTAATATGGTGGCATCATGGGGCTTTCCCTTTGATTCACTGGATCTACGACTGTTGATGAAAACTTACCTTGACAAGAAGGGAGTTCAGGAAGGGCGTCTAAGGGATAATTTCCCAGGGAAGGATTGGGTCGCAGGATTTCTTAATCGTCATAAGGATCAAGTATCTAATAGACTATCTGCGAATATATCTTCAAAACGGGCTGCACTCTCCCATTACACCATTGATCGTTTTTTTGGAAATGCTGAACAAGTTTTAAAAACAGCAGATTCTTCTTTACTGATAAACCACGACGAGACGAATCTAACAGACAATCCTGGAGCCAAAAAATATATTGTGAAACGCGGCAGTAAATATCCAGAACGTGTAATCAATTCGACAAAAACTGCCATCAGCCTGATGTATGCCGGCACAGCAGATGGTCAACTGTTGCCTATCTATGTAGTATATAAGGCAGAGCATCTGTGGGATAGTTGGACCACGGGAGGTCCTTCCGGTACCAGGTACAATCGCTCACGAAGTGGCTGGTTCGACTCCGTTTGTTTTGAGGACTGGTTTTTTTCCATAGTTGTTCCATTTTGCAAAAGCAAAGAAGGTCAGAAAATATTAGTGGGTGATAATTTGTCGTCGCATTTCTCACAAAAAGTCCTGAATGCCTGTGAAGACCTGAATATAAAGTTTATTTGCTTACCAAGCAATGCGACCCACGTCTTACAACCTCTCGACGTAGCGTTTTACGCCCCTTTGAAAAAATATTGGAGATCAATCCTTACCAATTGGAAAAAAACAGCAGGAAGACGCTCGACGACACTAACTAAAGATGCATTTCCAAAATTGTTGACGGAACTTCAGCAAGCACTAGATGAAAATGGAAAGGGTTCCCAAAACATAATTTCTGGTTTTAACAAAACTGGTCTTTATCCATTAAATCCAAATAGACCCAAGGAACGACTGCCTCAAAAGGAAACAGGAGACAACGCATCTCTAGTGTCAGATTCTGTTATATCACTGCTCAGTGAAATGAGGGGCAATACTCCTGACCTCGCTAGCACTTCAAAACCAGCCAGGCGCAAAAGGATCTCCGTAGAGCCAGGAAAAAGTATCGGAGCCGAAGATATTGCTTCACCATCAACTTTGAAGCAACCGAAAGGAAAGAGAGCAAAAAAGAGACGGGTGATCGATGATTCTTCTTCAAGTGAAGCTGAAGAAAACAACGACCCTAATATATTCACCCTTGATGACGACACTGATTCACTTGAAGAAGGTATAGAACGTTACCCAATAGAACTTGAAGATGATGGATTTGAAGCAGAAGAACGAGAAGTTGGGGAATCTCAATTCGACTCTGATAGTAGCGACGACTTACCCTTGGCCCAGCTAGATATGAACAGGTTGCCTGAAGAAATCCCAGCGGTTGGTCAGTGGGTCGTAGTAGAGTACCAAACGAAGAAGAAAACTCGCCACTATGTGGGACAAATTGAGGCCGTCGAAGAAGGCGAGGACGGCCAAACGTTCCTAGTCGATTTTTTGAAGAAATCAAGTAAGACTGATAATTTTAAAAAACCTCCATCCAAAGATACCGATGTGATTTCATTAGACATGATTGTTAAGAAAGAACCCAAAGTAGATGGATCTGATAGCCGACGATTTTATGTGTTTCGTGAAAATTTGTCACGATTTACGTTCATTTGAGTTTTTTTTAAGTTTTTAGGTGCTTAAAAAGTGCAATAATTTTTTTAGTTTTTTTTCTACCAAAAGAATTGTTTTAATTTTCCCAAAAAACGTTTATATGTATTTTTTATATGTATTTCTTTTATAAAGAATGATGGTAAATAGAAAACCATCGAGTATTTTGTTTTTTTAAAAGTTCAATTTGCTCCCCAAATATCCCAACAGACAGCGTTATTTGGTTAATGCATGTTTTAGAGGCAATTCCCAAATATCACCACCGCATGGGGTTATTTGGGAAAATACTTTTAAAAAATATATAGACCCCCACCGTGATAGTAGGGGTGTCATAATTGCAGTGAAGGTAGCCTATACCTATGTCTTTTTTTATGATTCCATGTTATTTATACGTTTCTTATTTGGCGCATTTCATATGTTTTATGTAATCTGATTCTCAAAAAGGGAACTTTTGAAAAAGAAACTACATGGAATTTTAAAAATCGTATCTGCTTCTATAATAAAGGATTGGTAATTATAATATTGTTTAAGTTTATTAACTGAAAATTATTACCTACTAAGGAAAAAAAATATTGTTCTCGATATTCTACTAATGATTAATATGCGATTTTATTGATCATTTGTAGATTTGTAGACCGTCGTAAGATTAATAAAATCGTTCGTTATAACATTGTATACAGAAATTGAAGCCGGTCCTGTAAAGTTGGCGAGGCTTGGTAAAAAAACATCGGTAGCCGTAAATAAGAATTATGTTTGTAGCTTGGCTAAAATACAATAGTTACGAACGGTGTCTCATAGAGTACCACCACCTGCTGGAACGTACCGATTTGCCGTTTGGATGACTCAGGTTAGGCTAAATTTTTTGTACTAATTCCCCGCCTTAATATTACTGCATCTGGGCAGAACATAGGAAGTTGACCCACTCATTTTCAACTTTGCGATATTTAAAAAAAATAATAATGTAAAACCTAGCAAGTAGACTTACTGTGTTTTCAAAGCATTTTATAGCTAAATTGGTAGACTTCCTAAAAATGTAAGGAAAAAATATACTATTTCTGTGCGTTAAAGAGAGATGCAAAGATGTCTAGTAGGTAACTTTTCGCGCCCTTTTCAAAAATTGAATAATTTAGTTAAACCTAGTACGTCGACTTGATAGGTTTTGCCATATTACTGCAGTATACAACAATCTACACCTACAAATTTTTATAAGTATATGAAAAATAATTAGGGTAGGTACTTACTAATCCTGCTATAATAAACATACCTTAATTATGTTTGTTATAGTATTCACTCTGTTTCTTACTGGCAGAAAGGACTCAAGCATTTCCTCCAGATTTTCGACGTCCTCTTTACGAAGTCTATAAAGCTTAACGAAATTTCTGTCGAAAAAATCGAGAGGATCGGCGGCAAAAAATCGCTGCCTTTCCACTTGCATGTTATTCAAAATAATACCTCCTATATATGGGAGAGACATGAGCCAAGAAAACTGAAAAATTTAAAAAAAAAACGCAAAGCACAACACTGCACAAATAATGCAGCGAAACTTTTTGTTGTATAAATTTTATTTAAAATGAAATAGGTATCACAAAATCATAAAATTACACGCCACGCCAGCACAATTATACGGCGTGTGGCGCGACAGTTTTCACTCCAGGCGTGGCACTCCCCACGCCGTGTAACGTCGCCTTTAGTGTGCACAAATGGTGGGCAGAACTCATTAGTAACCGGGTTTACCGCTAGGTGCGCCGCTATAGCAAATGCAACGTGTTTTCATTGGTGAGTTTTAGGCGGTTCTAAATTAAATGAAATTTCATTGGTCAGAAGCAAAGGCGCGGGATTTCGGTGGTTATATTGACGCATGCGCTGTTTCATGCATGTTTTGGCGCGACAGTGGCATTTCATTGTGTCTTATGCAGGGTTGATTCGCGATATAAATTAATTATAATATTGTGTTAAACGCAAGTGTTTGGTGTTTTTATGCGATGGAAGCGACGAGTAGTGGTTGGAAAAGCAATAATCCTAATCGTAAGCGACCGAATTTGACAGGAGGAGAACTGAAAATAATCAGAAATGTATACGAAGGAATATTGGAACGGTATTCTGGAATCACTAAAACTGATGGCAGTTGATATATGCGCTTCGTTGACTAAAGTCTGTGTAAACAGTGTGTTTCGTGCAATTACAGATGAGGAACCATGGAAGTGCAAAAAAGATGAAAACGGAAACTCGTGGCAGAAAGAAAATCGACGTCGACGTCAAATACCCAATTCGCCGGATTATCCATGGTTTCGTTTTTAAAAGTGAGATTCCGACACTGAGGATAATTTCACTTGCTATTCTTGAGATTTTCGGATGTCAGACAGAAAAAATTATTATTTAGACAAGACTTGGGTAAACGAAGGGCATACCGTTTCAACAGTATGGCAGTACTGCAATATTAGTAATAGAAGTCAGGCATTTTTAGAAGGATACTCTACAGGACTCAAAGCACCATCTGGAAAAGGACGACGACGCGACGGCTGATAATTACGCAAATCGGAAGTGCATCAGGATTCCTGGAAAACGGTTTAAATGTGTTTGAATCGCGGCGAACAGGAGATTACCATGAAGATATGACAAGCGAAGTCTTTGAAGAGCGGTTTTCTTCCATATTGCCTCCTATAGAACCTGGTGCAGTTGTTGTAATGGACAATGCGCCTTATCACAGCCAGGAGAAGTTGCCAACTTCATTCAGCGTGGAGGAAAGGGAAGATTTTAGAGTGGCTAAAATGAAAAAGCCTGGATTGTGACGATAATATGCTAAAAGTGCAGCTCCTGAACATTGCCCAACGGGAAAAGAGTCGGTACATTAAATACGTTGTCGATGAAATGGCAAAAGCTCGCGATGTGACAATACTCCGTCTACCACCCTACCACTGCGAATTCAATCCAATCGAATTAATTTGGGCCTAAATAAAAACCGATGTAGCAGGAAATAATCGCACTTTTCAACTAGGAGAAGTAAAATTATGGTTAAATAATGCCATTAGCAGAGGCACTGCGGAATCCTGGACTAAGTGCATTATGCACGTAATAAAAGAGGAACAACGCATGTGGGATCTTGATACAAGAGTGGAAACTTTGGTAGAACCCCTTATAATCCGTCTCGGCGATAGCAGTTCCAGTGGTAGTGATAGTGAGAGTGAGAGTCAATAATGTGGAACAGTACGATAATCTGATTCTTTCGTTCTGAACAAATTACATAGTGATATATAGTGATCGTCCCTACAAACAGCAAAATTCTACAAGATCTGTTTTGATTAAGATCTCTCATTGGCTGGGTAATTAACTGTTTTAATCTCGGTTTTAATTAACTAGAAATCGCCCTGAATTATAAAGTTTTTTTAAACTAAATATTACTAATTTAGTTTACTTATAATTAATGCAAGTAATACTTATTAGTGTTATATGAATAATACTAAAAACTATTAGTTTATGAATGAACTTGATAAAGAAAACATATAGAGTAGATATACATATCACACATTTTTAGAACCATCTAATAACAGTATTTTTCTTAAGATAGGAATAAAAGAATCTTAAGAATAAGGAAAAACCATCACAAGTAAACTTAAAAACAATGTTAATAAATTTAATATTTTATTTAATTTTTTTTTTATTCTGCCCCCTCTAAAATGATACGCCTATGGAATTTCGTTCCCTTCGCCCCTCATCTCACTGAGCCGTCCATATGCTGGTGATGAATCACTCGAAACTATTTCGGAACCAGGGATAGGTACGCATGGTCGCGAATTCACAATTATCGCACATGTACATCTTCCCCCGCCTTATCTTTATGTATAAGATTGTGTCTGTTTAGGTGTGACTTCCTATCAGTTCCGTATGGACACTTATCACACTTAAATTTTCTTTCCGCCTGGGGATCACGGTGCTTCGCCATGTGCCTATTCAGACAATGCTTATACTTGGTCTCGTATTCACAATGTTCACACTTGTGCATCATCACCTCCGATTTATCCTTGTGACTCAGATTATGTTTGCCTAGGTATGACTTAAAATCGGTTTCATATGAACATTTGTCACATTTAAATTTTCTTTTCGCTTCGGGATCACGGTGCCTCACCATGTGCTGCTTCATAGTATCTTTATGCCTGGTCTCGTACGCGCAATTCTCACACTTGTGCATCTGCACCTCCGATTTATCCATGTGAATCAGAATGTGTCTGCGTAGGTCCGAATTAAAATCCGTTCCATATGAACATTTATCACATTTAAATTTTCTCTCCGCTTTGGGATCACGGTGCTTCACTATGTGGTTCTTCATAGAACGCTTATGCCTGGTCTCGTATTCGCAAATCTCACACTTGTGCATCTTCACCTCCGATTTATCCTTATGTATCACATTGTGCGAGCGTAGGGTGTATTTACAATCGGTTTCATATGAACATTTATCACATTTAAATTTTCTCTCCGCTCTGGGATCACGATGCCTCACCATGTGGTCCCTAATATTTCTCTCATGTCTGGTCTCGTATTCACAATTTTCACACTTGTGCATCTTCACCACCGATTTATCTTTGTCTGTCAGACTGTGCGTCCAAATGTTCGACTTAATATCTGTTTTGCAGGGACATTTGTCACATTTGCGTTTGTTACAATTTTGTGACAATTGATCGTTCAGCATCCCTTTCTCGTTTCTATTTTTGTACGATGACTGCACACACTTGTGCACATCTGTTTTGTCTTTATGTCTAACCATGTGTCGTACCAAAAAATGTTTCCTGTTGGTTTTGAATGTGCATTCTTGACAGCCAAATACTTTAGTGAGCCCCTCACGTCTCGCAATGTGATCATCAGAAGAAAAATGCTTCCTTCCTGCAAATGTAGAAACATCTTATTGGCATTTATTTCAGAACGGAAATGCTAGAATTACTATTGCCTACACAATAAGTGAATTAATACAATGAAAAGTAAAGCAATTCTTCAAAATTTGCCGATAAAAAAATAGTTACTTCATACCAGACAATTTTATAAGTTATTACTCTCCCGTGAACTAAATGGTACCCTTTTTAGTAGAGAAGGAGGTTTGAATTGTGGAGGTTTGATGGAGGGATGAAATACCTAAAATATTTCAGGTATTTTTTTGTCCTTTGCTGAATTAAGCTTCCAAATATTATTCTTACTTTGAGATCCCTGAAGCATAGAAACTAAATTTGCTTACCTTTTAAAGCAGATTTCCTAGTCTGCCTCTTTCTCTTTAAGGAACCGCTCTGCACAGAATTGCTACACAGCCCCAATGGAACGGAATCACTAATTTCTTCCCTATAAAAAACAATATTTGATTACCGATGTTGGAGAACAAATCGTACGGCACGATATTGCTGTCTTAAAGTTTTTTAAAGAAGATTCTAATGCCTATATCACAAAAATAGCTACAGTGAAGATATATTTAAAAAAATGACTGCACGAAAAAATGTCAGAACAACTGGACCCGATAATAATATAGGATTAAAATTGTTGTATGATTCCCGTCCCAAAATATTGGACACAAAAATTAAAGCTTTAACAGAGCTATGTGAAAAAAACACATCAAAATTAAATACCATGACTTTTATAGATCGCTTGGGTGTAATATTCGTGCTGAAGACAATGAAGTTATCTCTAAAAAGCAAAGTCACTTACTAAAAAAAATAAAATTGGGACAAGATACCTCCTAGGATAATAATAGTTAATATTTTTTTTTTGTTTTCGGTTACTCCAAGAACACCGTGCTTTCAGAGGCAGTACTCTTAAGTTGATTTAAATGTTTAAAGATTATATATTGTATTTTCCATTTAACTTGTATTTCTTTTAAAATTATTATAAAACGTCAAAATGTATCATATTTTGCTGATATTATTGAACAAATAACACATCTTTAGTAACACATCAAAATTATATAAATATATTTTCGGCAACAAAGACACATCTACAAATATTTTTTATATTATATAAAGTAACAAAAAATATGACAGTTACACCGTTAAAGATGATTGTCTGTTGCAAACTCATGTAATATTAACATACATATTTGTTCCTGCTGTCTGTCAACTAGGTTACTATATTAACTCTAACTAGAGTCTAATAAACAATACCATTCCACATCGGATACCAATATAAAACCCGGAAAACTTAACAAATCAGCTCTACCTCATCTCATCATTTTCTGACTTTATCTCAATCTCCTCAGTCTTCAAAAAGAATTCTAAAGCGCTACTGCTGTCGACAATACGGTTCTCCAATATCAAATCATCTGCATCCTGGACCTTTTCTACCTTAACCATTACCGAATCATCTTCCTGCTTTATGAACAAATTTTTATTAAGGCTATTCTGTAAATTTAATGCCTTATCTTCCATAAATTGCAGCACATGTGCTAAATCCACTAGCCCACTGATTTTTTGAATGTCACAATACAGCTTTATCTTCTCTTCGACAGCCATGCAGACGGTAGCAAAAGATGCGTAATTTTTAAGCTGTACATGGCATACCTCGCAGATTATGGGGTTCTTGATAATACTCAGACCCTAAAAAATTATTTACAACCATCCGCTCCCAGATACTCTGGGGAATTTATTATCTTTCGTACTTACCATTTCTGGTAGATGAATTTGTATCAGATCTCTAACCAAGGAAATTCCATCACCAGTTCCACCCAAAGCTATGTAACTGCCATTGAGAGGTATTTTTATACATAATCGACATACCACTTCATCTTCTTCAAGGTGGATATTACGTTTATTTTCCATTTCTATTAATATGTCCCTTAGACCAAATTTCGAGTCAATCTCAACGTGGGCGCTGATAATATCTTCGGTATCCAGACACTTTGATTTAAATAAGTAAATTTCATGGAGGACCTCTGAACAGGTACCACACACTAAAGGATGCTCAGTCACATCCAAATCCTGGAAGGAAAAAAATGCACATTTGTATCAGAAGGCAAAGCAGAACAGCCCCATGGGAATTCCCAGTTCCAAGAGAAAATACGCAGATTAGCATTGACAAAAGATAATTTTTGAATGAGGTTAGCCATATGACGGTTACCAGCCTGTCGATATTAAAAAAAAATGGGTACTGATAATAGAGCCCCAGACTTACCAATTTTATTAAAAGTAAACTCAACATTTCTCTCGTAACCACATTTATGAAAGCGATGTTATTTGTACTCTGCACTAATTTGAGGCAACATCTGCACACATTTTCAGTATTGTTCTGCATTTTAAACGAATACAATATACAATAAGTATGCTATTATAGTATTTACAAATTAAAAACAGGCGACAGAAATAACTCGTTATCTTTTCCAAACACCAAACAAATGTCAAACGACTCAAACGTGCAACAAATGGCACAACTGACAACGCAAAGACTGACTTTTCTTCACGGAACAAGGGTTGGTCTTGTAGGTATACCAGAGCTGTACCAGAGCGCTTATTCTTGAAGTCATAGGAAGTGAACCATCACCCGAGAGTATAAATTATACACATCCTCACACAAAATATTTTCGGTATTCTTGAATGTTAGTGTAGTATTTGTTGCTGGATATAATTATATTACAACTAAATATAATAAAGGGTCCGCCAATAAGCGCGCTCGATCTTTAAAATGAAATAAAGCAAGTTGTGTGAGAGGTATAAATGAAATTTATTTTTTGTTTGAAAGAGTATTCGAAGGCATTATGTATGGAAAATAATATCGGTCAAATGTCCACCTCGGCTTCGCTGGGTGGCGCGCATACGAGAAGTCCAATTTTCAATGACTCTGGCGCACAAATCGGGCTGTATTTCATCGATGGCGTGGCGTATGTTGACTTTGAGGGCATCAGTGTTTTGTGGTTGGTTTGCGTAGACCTGTGATTTAAGAAAACCCCACAAGAAATAGTCTAGTGGGGTTAAATCGCACGATCTCGGTGGCCAGTTGATGTCGCCTCCGCGCGAGATAACCATTCCTCCGAAGCGCTCGTGCAGAAGATCCATTGTGGCGCGCGCTGTGTGGCTCGTAGCGCCGTCCTGCTGAAACCACATATCCTCGACATCCATATTGTCGATTTCATGCCAGAAAAAGTTCGTTATCATGGATCTGTATCGTTCGCCGTTTACCGTGATGGACACACCATCGTCGTTCTCGAAGAAATACGGCCCGATGATGCCTCCGGCCCAAAATCCACACCAAACAGTTACCTTTGCTGGGTGCATTGCGACCTGGTGGACCTCCTGTGGATTGTTCTCGGCCCAATAACGGCAATTCTGCTTGTTGACATTCCCATTTAACCAAAAATGTGCCTCATCGCTGAAGATGATTTTGCGACCAAAATCGGGGTCGACTTCCAACTGCTCTAAAGCCCAATCAGCGAAGATACGGCGCTGTCTATGGTCGTTTATTTTGAGCTCTTGTGTCAGCTGGATCTTGTACGGATGCATGCCCAAATCCAGATGCAAGATTCGGCGAAGTGATGTTTCCGAAAGGCGGAGTTCCTGTGCGCGACGTGAAATTGACTGTCGCGGATTTTCACGCACACTATCGCGCACAGCGGCGACATTCTGGGCAGATCGGACGTTTCGACGACGCGTCGGTGTTGGCTGATTGTTCTACGAACCGGTTGCCTCGAATTTGTTAATCAAACGACGGATAGTCGACTCAGCAGGACGATCAATTGCACCGTAAAATTGGCGGAGCGCGCGGAACGTTGCTCGAACCGATGATTGATTTTCGTAATAAGTTTTAACGATTTGCACATGTTGCTCGCGGCTGAATTGGTTCATGGTGATTTGTGAAGATACACTGAATAATAACAACTACGTTTGCCAACTCTACCACAAACAACATGGCCGCCATGAGCTGTCAAAGATCGAGCGTCCCTATTGGCGGACCCTTGCAATATGCAAGGGTATATTGAATTGCAATAAATATTACAATACACGTAATGAAAGAAAAATGCTATGCTTCGAAAATACACCTAGTACACTAGTACATGAGTCTTTGCTTATTTAATAATCATAGATGTCAGGTTAGTTTCAGTGAAGTTAGGCGGCGCTGCTACCATGTACCATGCACCACAGAAAACGTAGAAGTAGAGATGGTACTGAACAGGTGAAATTGATGAACCGGTGAGAACGGTTCCGTTCTTTTTTCAGAACCGTTCTCAATACCTGTTACCGCTCAGAACGTTCAGACCACGATACTAACGTGTCGATGTCGAAACAACGACTACAAAGTTCCAGTTCAGTTGTTCATTCTACTGTGCCAACTACGCATGTATCATGTATATAACGGACTTTTTTTTATTGAAAATACGAATCGGCGGTAAATTAATCATAATGAATAAAAGAACTAGCGCCATGTGGATTTATTTTACGATTGCGGACCCAAATAAGCAATTAGCTAAATGTAATTTATGTAAACAGGTCCTCTCGTATAAGTAATCGATAACAAATCTCAAGACATATACTTGGCAGACACCCTATAGTTAACATACTAGTTAGTTTATATGTTTAATTTTTATTTTATGTAAAATATATTCAACTCGCATCGCAAAACTTAATACAAGAAGTAAGAAGTACATGAAATTACTGGAACTAGTCCGAACCGTGCTGAACGTCTGAACAGTCAACTGCGTCTGAACTGTCAGGTCTGAAGTTCTGGTTCTGAACATTAGAATTGCAATAACAGGTAACAGGTATAGTTCGTATTCGAGAACCGGTTCACTGAACGGTTAGTCAATACGCGTTCTCAAGAACCGGTTCAGTTCTTTCCGTACCAACCCTACGTAGAAGTCAAATAGTTCTTGGGCAAAGTAAGTAAAAGACAAGAGTAAAAGATAAATTTAGCACAAAACACTATGCTTAGCAGAACAGTTAGTGATATGGGTATGGAACGGATGCCACATGCATTCCTACATAACTTGGTTGTCAGATTTCTCCTGTCATTTTTATCTACTTTTGCAGTACATTATACCCAATGATTGTATACAATCCTCAAGAAAGTTCTTGTACAATCCTTGCGTTATGCCTATCTTTGAGGTTATGTACCTTTACCTTACATCCTTACCTTACAACCCTAGACAAAACAGTTGTAGTTGTCTGTTCTTACAATATACAATGTACATTAGAGATGGGCAAAATGACTCTTTTTGCTGAGTTAACTCAGTGAGTTGACTCCAAAAGAGTCGACTAAAGGTAGAATTCCGTGACTCCTGCAATGCATTTTGCGCTCGACATCGCACTCACCGGCTGGCCGCTCTGCCGAGGACCGGCGAATGAAGTGGGCCAACGACGAGGACGCAAAGGGCGCGAAGGGGTGTGGTCCGACCCCGACACCCGACTCACCGTAGTTACTTTTATTATATTTATTGTGTACCTTCAGTTTTCAGTGTGGAGCGGCCGAGCGCACTGAACTGTTGAGTTGACTGAGCGCTGAGCGGCGAACGCCGAGCAGCGAGCAGTGACCTGTACTAGCCCACGCTCTACACTCCACGGCTCGTGTTCCGGAAAAGAGTCGAGAGTCATGATAATTTTCATTGAGTCATCTAACTCAGTAACTCACTTCAATGAGTTAACTCTTCGAGTCGACTGACTCGCGAGTTACCCATCTCTAATGTACATGGCAGGGTGGGGTGACTGGTGTCAGTTCTGTCATTCTGGCATTGTTCTGGCATTTCTTGTGTAAATGTTTGGTTCTACGTTTGACACTTGTTATGTGGCGATTGTGATTGGTGTTCCGAAAAGATAACTGGCATTGGAAACGTGGGGACTGGAACTGTTTCTGTCGTCTGATAATTGCGTGTGTGATCCTGTTTTTAATTTTTAAATACTACACGCATACTTATTGTATATTGTATTCGTTTGAAATGCAGAACAATACTCAAAACGTGTGTAGATGTTGCCTGAAATTAGTGCATAATACAAGTGTCGTTTTCATAAATGTGGTTACGAGAGAAATGTTGAGTTTACTTCTAATAAAATTGGTAAGTCTGGGCCTCTATTATCGCTTATTTTCCACTTTTTTTTAAATCTCGACAGGGTGGTGACCGTCTTCTGGCTAACCTCATTCAAAAATTATGCTTTGTCAATGCTAATCTGCGTATTTTCGCTTGGAACTGGTATTCCCATGGGGCTGTTTTGTCTTCTGATATAAATGCGCATTTTTTTCCTTTCAGGATTTGGATGCGAGTGAGTATCCTTTGGTGTGCGGTACCTGTTCAGAGGTCCTCGATGAAATTTACTTATTTAAATCAAAGTGTCTTGATACCGAAGATATTATCAACGCCCACATTGAGACTAACTCGAAAGTTGCTCTGAGGGACATATTAATAAAAATGGAAAATAAATGTAATATCCACATTGATGAAGATGAAGTGGTATGTCGATTATGTATACAAATACCTCTGAGAGGCAGCTACATAGCTTTGGGTGAAACTGGTGATGGAATTTCCTTGGTTAGAGATCTGATACAAATTCATCTACCAGAAATGGTAAGTACGAAATTTAATAAATTCCCCAGAGTATCTGGGAGCGGATGGTTGTAAATAATTTTTTAGGATCTGAGTATTATCGAGAAACCCATAATCTGCGAAGTATGCCATGTAGAGCTTAAAAAATATGCATCTTTTGTTACAAACTGTATGGATGTGGAAGAGAAGATAAAGCTGTATCGTGAGCTGAAGAAAATCAGTGGGCCAGTGGATTTAGAACGTGTGCTTCAATTTATGGAAAATAAGGCATTAGATTTAGAGAATAGCCTGGATAATGATCCGGTCATAAAGCAAGAAGATGATTTGGTAATGGTTAAGGTAGAAAAGGTCCAGGATGCAGATGATTTGATATTGGAGGATCGTCTTGTCGACAACAGTAGCGCTTCAGAATTGCATTTGAAGAATGAGGAGATTGAGATAAAGTCAGAAAATGATGAGATAAGGTAGGACTGATTTATTAAGTTTTCTGGCTGTTGTATTTATTTATTTATTACCTAACCTTATTTACTTATCTATTATTTTATTAACTTCACTTCCCGGCGACCTTATTTTTAGTAAATACACGGGTGGGGTCTATCGGACCCAAAGCAAATATTAGACTACACAAAAAATATTTCTTAGAACTCATAGTTCCTATTATGAAAATATATAACATAAACTACTTATCGAGGGTGCCCTGACAATATGTCCTATCTTTAATATGGTAATTTCACAGGAAACACAAAAGAGTGATTTTCAAAGTCAAATGTATTTGAATAAACAACCATATTCCAAACTTAGTTATAAAATATTGTTTTAGTTATTAAAACAGTGCAAATTAATGAAAAAACACAATATTTAGGAAAATAGGAACGATAGAACTTGTTGCTTTTTATAATATTTACAATAGAACTTATTGGCGAGCAGTAAATTTGGGATAGGTTGTATTGGGTATATCTTTTTACAGATAGGAGATATTAGCTAGATGGAAAGAAAATAAATTATGGTACTTTAACTAAATAAACACTCTATTTTATTATATAAATATAAATGAAATTAATATATCCAACATTAAGATACCTTAAACATTATTAGTCTTAGACTAGGGTCTTTATTTTCTTGGTAGGCTGTCGTAATAGTAGTGACAATCTTTGGGGATCACACTTTTTAATTGTTGAAGGTGGGTAAATTTACTTTGTGCAATACCAAGCCTCTTTTTATATAATTTTGGATATTCATGAATCGTATCTAATATTTGGACTTTTGATGGAATTGCTTTCCAGTCCAGTCATCAAAATTCAACAAATATTTAATTACCTGGTCCCCATCTTCATTGTAGCATAGTGCTCTTAAATCTGTAACTTTGGGATCTTTTAATCTCTTTCCAGGTCGTATAGTGCTGTATCGTAGAGATTCGGGCTTGCTAAAATCTTTGAAAAAATCCCATGTCAATTCTCTAACTTCATAAGGTCCTGGGTTCTGTCTAGCTTCTTTTGTATACCGCAGATAGTCACTCGGTAGGTATATTTCTTTGTTTTTAAGCTTTGTCTCTATACACGCGTGAACAGAGTCACACTCCATTTGAGTGTGACCCCGTTCAAGAAACTTTTGATATATTATAGTGACATTATGTTTAATAGAACAGTTTAATAGGGCATTGGACATAACATTGTTCTTGTTTTGGTATGTGCAGCCATCAGAGAACAGAATAATGGGTAATTTGCTTTCAGTTATACAGTACGATTCAATATAATCAATCAAACACGAACAGAATGCTGAAGCTACAAGATCGGTTTCAGCTTCAGTGAACCAATAACAGACGCAGTGATGGCTTACTAGATTAAAAACTGTAAAGTTGTAGCAACAGAGCTTTGTTTTAAAAAATGTTGCACTGGCCTTCAGGACAGGGCACACTTTTACAGCCTGCAAATCCATGGTTATTACAATGCAGGTTTCTTCAGTCGCGTTTATCTTATCCATTGTTTTTTCTTCTCTTGCCCTTTCCTTTTTATCGTAGTGTACTTTCCATTCCATTTCCTCCAAATTATCCATTTCATATGAGACGCAGATGTCACATTTGTCTTTTTTTGGAGTATAAATACAAATCTTATTTTCTTTCATTCTCCTAGCAAATACTTGTCTAGAAAGAGGTTTTCGGTTTTCCAATTTACACTGTTCAAGGTATAATTTCATTAGATCAGTTATTCCGGAAAATACTGGTTCTAAATACAACTTCGAAGAATCTCTTCGAGCATAGTGAGAAGGAAGAACTGGTAAGCTTAAAAAAAAATTGACAAGGTGTATTAAATCATTTTGAAAGGACTTTGGTCTTGTATCCGAAATAACTGTCGTACCATCTACCATACAATTTTCACTGTTATTTACCCAATATTGAACACATTTTGATCCCAGCTGTAAAGTGTTCAAAAACATCATTTTGCAGACAGGAATTTTATCATTGTTGAGGGGCAAGGTGTACCAAAATGTTCCTTCCCTTCTAGAGTCTCCGGTTGATTTCCTAGATGTGGCTTTTTTACTAACATGACTGGCAACAAATACTTTACGTTGAATCCACGCCATCTTTAACCAAAAAAAATCAATCACTTTACGCCTCATCTGTTCTGTAAATAATGCGCATTTTATTTTTGTTGTTTTCTTGCAAAGCGCCGAATTGCAAGTAGGTTCAACTTTGTTTCCTTTCCTAGTATATCCCAAATACCGTTTTCCTTGCATTCTTAGTTTTTGATTCTTTATTTTCTTCCAGTGGGCATTCCTACCTCCAGAAGTTGCAGCTTCATCGATATTACTGCTTTCCTGCTCCTCGTTCTCATAATCAACAGCGTCACTTGCCTGTACCTCCTCGTCATTGTCCGATTTCTTTTTATTTTCATCCCTTTGTTCTTGTTCATTCCTATTTTCTTCACTTTGTTCCTGTTCATTCTCATTTGCAGTTAAAACGGGATGGGAATTTAATAGCATTGCATTTATGCCTTCAACATTAAAAAACAAATTAGTTTCCATTTTACAATTAGTGTTATCAGTCTTGGGGTCATCAAGGAACACAATATCTAGCTCTTGTATGTTAATCAGTGGCCCAACTGGTGTTTCGACAGGCATTTCGCAACAAATATCTATGTTTTCTAGGTTCGCAAACATCATTCCAGTATCAGGGTGTTTAAATACACTATTTTCAGGTACAAAAACAGTATCTCTAATCACACAATTTGTACTTTCAGTCTTAGTAGAGTGTAAATGAGAGTTCTGGATCAGTGGGGTGACCCCCCCACCACTTTTCTCCCACTACCAACCCCACCCACTCCTTACCCCCCCACCAATCCCCCCCACACAATCAAGGGGATCAGTCTCATTGATTGAAATTTCATGAGAATCATGATACTAAGACTACAAGATATGCTAACGCGCATGCGATCCCTATCTCTCTCCCGCTGCTGACGTCATTCCGTGACAAATTTCAAATATTCAAATTTGACACATCTTTAAAATACATTATTTTAAAGTTTAAATACAGTATTTTATAAGTTTCAATACGTTATTTTAATTATTTTGTTCATTTATGATTCTGATAAACAATGGTTTACTGTGCAATGAAGGATTGTACCAGTAACAATAATAAAAAAAGGAAAAATTCTTCCAGCACATATCGATACTTTAGTTTCCAACTGCAGCAGAGATTTGCAAATTATGGGTGCAAAAGTGCTACCAAACGCATGATTTTAATATTAAAAATGCTAGGATATGTTGCATTTTTCTGATTATGATTTTCATGTTAAAGAAAAATTATTGCAATTGCCCAAAAATAAATGGAAGTTGAAAGATAATGCTGTACCTTTACGTCCTTGCCTTCTACTTTTTTCTTTAATTATGGATGACATAATTATATTAATAAATAATTACGAGTATGACATATATACGTTATAAACGAAAATCTTAGCTAAAGGCTAAAGATGCCAAATAAAACTTAGGTTATGGTTATGTCAAAACTTATCTTTCGTGCGGTTGTGTGTAGATGCTAAATTGATGCCTGCTCTAAATAGTAAAAAAAACTGCACTATGAAACGAATAATAATTATTGTATGAATTTAATCAGCAATATAAATTTAACACTAAAAAATCCAAAAACCAAACAAACAACATCCGTCATCTGCAAAATCAGAACAGCAACACGACACGGGAAGAAAATAAAAAATAACCGAACCTAAATTGGCGCCTATATTTAAAGGAAATGTGAATATTATTAGTTATTTTGTGACGGTTTTGATAATTAATTATATAAAATAAACTAATGTATATTTATATCTATATTTTAGTAATTTTTATGTATAAGGTATTTACTCGTTCACTTGCTTTAACTGTAAAGACCTCGTGCAGTTATAGAAAAGTAAAGGTCTAATGCCGTAATTACTAATTAATGTACAGGTTCTTCACAAACAATCCTTCTACTAAGTGCCATTCCAGTTCAAGGATTATAGACGTGGATAGTCATTGATTCCAGTTCGTGCTGTAGTAGACCTTTAACGGCAAAGTACCAGCTCCCAGCTCTCCAACACCAGCTATTTGCCAGTGTTCGGGGTACAGGCCCTTTAATGAGCTGGAATAGCATGTTGGTTGGGTTGTCTTGTTCTTTTTTGTAGCTACCTATACAGGGCATTTAATAACTTGGGAGATTATTTCTTATTCATGATAATATATTATGCTAAAAGTAAATGCGTTACAAAAAATAAACCTAATGAAAGTGGTTTAATAACCGAGAAAAATTAAAATATAAAATGTTTCTCAAGTTCGTAAACACCCTGTATACTTAAACAATGTCCAAAACAGTTATATCGAGTAGAATCATAACGAAACTTTATAATAAAACCATGTAAAAAGCTTCCGTCTCCATATATCGCCATACATTTTTGTCACGGAGTGACGTCATGCGCAAGTTTGTTCCAAACGCGTTTCCCAAGTGATCATATCTTGTACTCTTAGTATCATGCATGAGAATCATCTATTAAACAGTTGCCATTAAAAACGATAATTTGATTTTGCTGTGCAACTAGTTCCAATATTTTTCTTGTTCTGTTTGACATTGTTCTGGAACAAAATTAGAAAACTAATTTAGTAGCTATAGTCAAGTGATTATATTTCAGATTTAAATAGATGTATTTTACGTTATGTTGTGGGTTGCCTTGCTTTAAATTTTAATTTATGAGCATAAAATTGTAGTTCAGATCGATCCTGTACAAATTATTATTACCACACACTGTTTGAATTTCATCTTTATATATTTGACACTATAGGTATATAATATATTACTCACTTTTTGAAAAAAAAGCGAAAGCAGAATATAATGTTAAAAAACATTATTCTAAACAATATTTCTTATTTATATATCAAAACAATATGTCCTATCTAGCACAAATTACATTATGCTAATAAGACCTATCTTAAACAATTCCAAATTTCGCTTGTACAACCGTATTGTCTATTAAATTTGCCATTATATGTTTAACGTTACAATCTTACAATTACCAAATAGATATCAATATTAATTTAGTAAACAAAACTTCTCAATCTATAGTTAAATTTATTAATTTAAGGGAACTCAGCTGCTAGCGTGCACACTACAACACAAGTCAATGGCAACTAAACGCAATAGGACATATTGAGGTCCAATAAAATCCGGTTTATGATAGGAGAAATTGCTTTCGCTATTTCCTAATTTATATTTGTTGCCTAGTGTTAGGATATGTTTTTAAAAGAAGCGGACATATTTGAATTAGACGAAAATATCAAAAGCTCAAAACACCTAAATTTGACGATAGGTCATATCGTCGGCTTGGTGCAAAACTATCCTGTCCATTTAGAAAGAATTTGAATAAATCGCAGTTAAAGATTTCCGGCCCTGCTAACTACATTGTTTTTTAAGCTGAATTTTAAAAATTTTAGGAGTTATTTGTACTTAAGAATATTTAAGAGATACAATATGTTCAATTTCAATATGCATTCAAATTTTTGTGATAAGGGACATAGGATAGTTTGCACAGCTAACATTTTAAAAGCAAACTAGTCTATCAAACATAAAGGGACATGGGATGTAAAAAAATAATTACTACTGGACATAGGCTTATTTATTTTTTTATGCTTGTTGGTAATAATAAGGCAGATTTTAAGTTTTGTTATATTTTTTTATTTATTTAAATATAGCAGAAGTTTAAACTAAGTAATAATAATGAATAATGCACAGATAACTTTTGGCTTGGTAACTGTAGACTTATTCATGTGGCAAATTTAAAAAAAAGTCCTGGTATTCCTTGGCGACAGCATTCTTCTTGCAGTAGTAAATTATAGAATCATACTTTATCCTTGAAATGGGCATTAATTTATCTCTAAGAGGTTTTACAGTATATTCCAGAAAATTTATTGGTTGTTTTCTAGAGCCCTGATTAATGTTAATTTCAAAAAAATCATTTTGAAGTTTGTATGCAAATTTTAAAATATGGGGGTTAGCAAAGTCCACTTGCACACAGCTGATGTCTGTCCACTTAACAATATTTCCTGTGGTGTCTTTGTCTAATCTTTTGGTACATTGTACCAGTATTTCTTTGATATTAAAAAACTCAGTTTGATTTAGCTCATTAACAAAATAAGGTTTTCTAACACATGCCTTGCGTGCAACGGTGGCCCATTGTCCTGGAGTGTATATTGGAATTCGTCTGGCACATCTCTCTATGGCACTATGCATAGAATCTCCTTCATTTTGTGTGTGACCAACCTCCATAAAGCTTAAAGTTATTTTAATTTGGTATGTAACTGCAGCATAAAGTAGCATCATGTACATAAACTTGTTTTTATTCTGGCCTGCGCAATTATCAGAATAAAACGATATTTCTTTGCAGCCACTGTCTACCTTCATTTTAATAAATTTTAAAATGCAACTGCCTATCTCGCACGTTCCTCGGGAAGCTATGGCCTCATCCCATAAATAACAATGCCCCTGTTTTTTGGCAGCTTCATAAACTGTTAAATTGTATGTAGCTATTTTTGACTTGTAATATGCTTGGCCAACCTCTATCTTGGGGCATTGTAACACTTGCTGAAGGCCAAAAATTGCCAAGCAAAAGCTGTTATTTGAAGAAGCTTTTAACTTGTCATTATCTTTTTTTTTCTCGCATTGCTTCTTTATTTAATAGGTGATTTTCGACATCATGTTTCAACTGAATTTTCTCGGTATCATTTGAGTTCTGGTAATTGATTCATAAATCGCACTGATCCTTTTTAGGAATATGAAATCCTATATTAAATTTATTTACAAATATCCAGCGATACATTGATTCGCGAACGATGTCTTTATTGTCAACTCTGTTTTCTTTACAATAATCAATATACATTCGGAACATTTTTGAAATATTTTATGATCCAGGTAAATATTTCTTTGAAGAGTCTTTTCTAGTATAATGACTTTCTACGGCTTCAAACGAATTTATGTGATTTTTTACTAAAAGTTCTTGTTCTTCGCTTATGCGGGTTTTTGCTTTGTTTCTACCCCTATTGTCTCCATCTATGGTCAATAGATTGTTTTCTGGAATGTTGAGCTTCGCGGCTACAGTTTTAACAACTTGCTGACTCATTCCAAGTGTATTTAAGAAAAATGTTTGACAGACATTTTCTCTATTTCCTTCTTCTGAAGACAAATGGTAAAAATAAGTCATTTTTCTACGACTATTATCACCCACATTGGCATTGTCTTCATCAATATTATCAAATGGTACTTGGACATCTTGGCTTCGACGCAGGCGCTGTCGATTTTTGTTTTTAAAATCAACAAACCGCATAATAAAACCCGTTGGCGATTAACATCTCCTAAAGCCCAATATTCAGAAAATATAGAAAGTCGCATGTCTTTCGATATCTTATTCACACATTTTAGTCGACAGTTATTTTTACATGGCTCTTTTAACTTTCTTTCTGGTACCACATTATTTTTAGTGTTTGTATATGTCTGTCCTAAATTTCTTTGTTTTTTCATGACTTTCCTCTTCCATGCATTTACGTTTCGTTTCCTTTTTCTTGACTTCTGCGGTTCGAATTCTTCATCATTAGTATTTTCTTGGTTTTCCTCTTCAGATGACATCGTTTCGTTGTTATCATCTTCACTTATGAAATAGTTTACAAGAGAGCGGTTACTTCTATTATTACAAGAAGATACATAATCTGAATCCGAGTCATTTGAAAATGGATCATGTTCCCATGACGAAGCTGTGGAATAGACGTCATCTACAACATATACTTATATATATATATATATATATATATATATATATATATATATATATATATATATATATATATATATATATATATATATATATATATATATATATATATATATATATATATATATATATATATATATATATATATATATATATATATATATATATACAGGGTGAGTCAGTTTTTTGTAGACAAACTTTAACAGGGGATAGAACGCACGTTTTTAAAAAGAAAAGTGCCTATAAATATATGGCCGATCTAGCTTCCTAAGGAAGATACAAGGTGTTAAAGTTTCATTTTTTTTTACATTAATGTGTAATATTTTCTGAACGGAATGATATATTCACTAAATATTTTACACATATCTTAACCTGCATAGGATCAATATTTTGTATTGTTCCTGTCGAAAATACTATAGTGGATGTTACTTTTTTCGGGTACTTCGGATATTCTGCATAATGGAACTTTTTTTTCGTACGCCACTGACATTATCTGATACATATTTCTAAAGGAACGGCCCCTTAGTAACAATTTTGATCTCTTGTAATTTTGCTCTAACTACGACAGTTTTAGAGATATTTAGGTGTAATGTCGTTATTATATTTTTTTTCTCGAATTTTCTTTATGACTTATAAACGAACGCTTAGATTTTTTCATGTTTGGGGATAATGCCTATTAATTAAGGCGCATAAAACAAGAATGTTCAAAAACTTGCACAGTGGCGGGGTGGAAGGGGTGCTCCACCCCTTTCGTAAACAGAACATCTACGCCAAAGACTATTTAAAAAAAACTGTTATTTTCATTATCTACATACAGTTTAACAAAAATAATGTCCCTTCTTCTGTTTCGAAATTCCTGTGCGGTTCCTAGTTATTTTGATTTTTAGTGTTTGATGTGGTACTAAATTAAGTAATTTATTTATTAGCAATAATAATTATCGGCTAAATATTTAATTCTTTCAACGAAACCTACCTAAATATGGTGTGTTAAGGATTCTAAAAAGCCGAAATCTCTTATTCTTTATCTTTTTCCAATGTAGTCAAAATAAATATTTGTTATATCAAGCCTTACTCAAATACAATACTTTTATATGTTGAAATCTGTTAAACTACAAATGTACTTACAATACAATAGATTATTGTGCAGTTGCCAAAAGTCTTAAAAATTTCCTTTAAGTTTTATTAAACTTGTGCATGTACCAATTTCTGTTTCAATTTTTGTTGTTGTTTGCTAAATAATTTCCATTTAAAACTAGCGTATTTGTAACTGTACGTAATAATTGCAACAAAATATTATACTCCTTGGAAAACAAGTAAGCATTATGTCATATTTTGAAACGACAGTTTGACGTATTACAAGTTTATCTACAAACAATTTTGCTTCATCTTGAATATTTTCACTGTTATTAATTATTATTTTTAAGATTAAAAAGTTATTTTATGTGATTTGCCAGATTTTAATTAGTGTAACATGCCGTTTACATTTACAAATAGCGAACAAGCCGACATTCATTTTATTTATGGGTTCGCAAATGGGAATTCAAGATTCGCAGCTAGGGAGTATCGAAGAAGATTTCAAAATAGACGACAACCTCATCATTCCGTTTTTGTGAGTATCCACCGTCGATTTGTTAACCAGGGTTTGAAAAATGTACCCGGGGGCCGACAGAACAACCGTGGACGAGATAGAGACCGTATATTGCGGGAATTTAATAGGAACCCAACGACAAGTACTCGACGTGCTGCTATTGCTCTTGGTATTTCCCAAAGTAAAATTTCCCGGGTTTTAAAACGGGATCACAGACGCCCATATCATTTTCAACCTGTTCAAGGTTTATGTCCAGGTGACGCTGAACGAAGACTTACTTATTGTAGGTGGGTTCTTAACTCCATTCAAAATAATAGGGATTTCTTATCCAATATACTGTGGACTGATGAATCTTGTTTTACTCGTCGTGGTATAGTAAATTTTCACAATCTGCATGTATGGGCACATGAAAACCCACATGCCATTCGACCACGAAGTTTTCAACATGAATTTAGTACAAATGTCTGGATTGGAATTTACGGCAACCACGTCTTTGGACCTTATTACTTGCCACAACGTGTAAATTCAGAAAATTTCCTACAATTTTTAGAAGAACACCATGGTAATATATGGGAAGTCATTCCTTTGAATTTAAGAAGACAGTCTTGGATTCAACTTGATGGGTGCCCGGCCCATTATGGCAGAAATGTAAGAAATTGGCTAAACAATAACTATCCAGGGAGGCGGATAGGTCGTGGAGGTCCAGTGGCGTGGCCTCCCAGATCCCCCGATTTAACACCACTTGACTTTTTTGTGTGGGGATTCATTAAGGAAATAGTGTATACCACTCCGGTTAATACACTTGAGGAACTTCAAAATCGCATTAGAAATGCTTGCAATGAAATAAGGGTGCATCATTTAGTTAACTTAAGACGTTCTATGATACGTCGCAGTGAAATGTGTATTGAGAAGAACGGTTTACATTTTGAACAAAGTATCTAATTTTATGTATGTAGGTACTAGTGTTATTGTTATTAATTCTTGTAATTGTTATTTATAAATCATTATTGCTAACAATTGTTATTTATTCCACAATTATTATTGTTAATTAAATATTGCTATAAATTCAAAAATGTTTATATCTCCATAAACATTAACATCAATGTTCATCTAATGTTTTTTTTGTAATTGTAATTACTTGGAAAGAGATAAAGAGATTTCGGCTTTTTAGAATCCTTAACAAACCATATTTAGGTAGGTTTCGTTGAAAGAATTAAATATTTAGCCGATAATTATTATTGCTAATAAATAAATTACTTAATTTAGTACCACATCAAACACTAAAAATCAAAATAACTAGGAAACGCACAGGAATTTCGAAATAGAAGAAGGGAAATTATTTTTGTTAAACTGTATGTAGATAATGAAAATAACAGTTTTTTTTAAATAGTCTTTGGCGTAGAAGTTCTGTTTACGAAAGGGGTGGAGCACCCCTTCCACCCCGCCACTGTGCAAGTTTTTGAACATTCTTACCGCTTGTTTTATGCGCCTTAATTAATAGGCATTATCCCCCAAACATGAAAAAATCTAAGCGTTCGTTTATAAGTCATAAAGAAAATTCGAGAAAAAAAAATTATAATAACGACATTACACTGTCAGAGAAACAACGGCCAATATCTCGAAAACTGTCATAGTTAGAGCAAAATTACAAGAGAACAAAATTGTTACTAAAGGGCCGTTATTTTAGAAATATGTATCAGATAATGTCAGTGGCGTACGAAAAAAAAGTTCTATTATGCAGAGTAGTCGAAGTACCCGAAAAAAGTAACATCCACTATAGTATTTTCGACAGGAACAATACAACATGTTGATCCTATGCAGGTTAAGATATGTGTAAAATATTTAGTGAATATATCATTCCGTTCAGAAAATATTACACATTAATGTAAAAAAAAATTAAATTTTAACACCCTGTATCTTCCTTAGGAAGCTAGATCTTTATATCTTTATAGGCACTTTTCTTTTTAAAAACGTGCGTTCTATCCCCTGTTAAAGTTTGTCTACAAAAAACTGACTCACCCTGTATATATATATATATATATATATATATATATATATATATATATATATATATATATATATATATATATATATATATATATATATATATATATATATATTTTAGATTATCAAAATATATTTATTGTATAGGAAGTAACCAGTAGGTACAATGGTTTGTTTTATAAAAATAATATAACTCACCTTCTATCGTAGGTTTTTCCATACAAATGTTGGTTAACTCATATTAACATAAGTCATTTCGTGGTTATCAAGGCACTATTTTCATTGTTGTGTTCGCCGTTCGAGTCATTTGAAAAAGGATCATGTTCAAATGAAGAAGTTGTGAAATAGATGTTATCTAAAAAAAAATAGGAAAAAAGGCATCTTAGAATACCAAAATATAATTCGAAGTTTGTAGGTACAATTTTATGTACCCTTATTAAGACGGTTTTGGAATAATAATATATTGTCATAACTCACCTTTTATCCTAGGTATTTCCATAGGAATGTTAGTCACCTTAATAATTTCGGGGTTAATCAAGGCACTTTTTTCAGTGTTGTGTTCATAAACAGAATGTGTTTCAGTATCTACAAAAATAATCACTATTTTAATACCATCAGAGGAAAGAAACTTGTTTACTTGAAAATGACCAGAAGGTATCACCTAACCTCTTTCAATAGGAACCTTTGTTAGCTCAATCAGCTCAGGGTAACTTGAGAAAATTTCATTATTATTGGACTCTGTCGCAGGAGTAATATTTTCCTCGAGGACGTCGACTTTAGTGTAGCCATGTCCACGTTCTAATCCTGAGGTGCTTATATAACTCAGTGAATCTAATATTTAGATTTAAAAATAGTGTTTTTGTGGTGCTTTAATCTATAATTTGTATTAGCAATGTCTGTTCATGTATGATGCACACAAAAATAAAAAAAAACTAACTAAAAACAGTTTAATTGAGGTTATGTATGGTTTATATTATAACAAAATATTGTTATCAGTCTTACCTGGCTGTCTGTCGGAACTTGCAGATATCTGTAACAAACTCAGCATTTTTTTGCCCCTTGAAGTCATGTTGTTTGCACTTAGAACTAAACAAAATTATTATAATAAACAAATAACACGCTAGCACTCTGGCTGGTCTGGGTAACACTGTGTAAATGGCTCACGCGGTCAGAGAGCTCCACGCGGTGTTGTTCGGCACATGCTCCTTTTAGTGCTTACTATCCTATGTCCTCAGTTTGGACATAGGCTGGTTTATATTAATGAAAAAATCCTGTGATGCTGTTAGGATACTTTGCATTTTATAAATTTAAAAGGCGGTAAAGTTAAATATTTGGACTTAGGATAGTTTTACAGCAAAATATTGATCTGTTTTACAACAAGCACTTAATAACCCATTTTTAGGAAATAATGGACTTAGGATAGTTTTGCACCAAGCCGACGATATTGTCAGGACACCCTCGTTATGTTTTTGCCAAAGGTTATGTAACAAAAACTATTTATAAAGCACAATCGAATATTAAAACAAGAGCTGCATACCTGAGAAGGTCCATACATGACCCTGTAGAATTTTTATTTTTTAAAATATTCAGCACAAACACGGCAGACATGTTTGAAATGTTATAGACATATGCACATAAATAATCATGATTTTCCTAGAATTTTCAGAAAATCCTTTCTAGAAATGGTATTTTCCTTTTTAAGTATACACACGGGTTGGGTCTCACAGACCCCACTCGCACTGATGCTAAAGGGAGATGCACTGGTGGCATAACTGGAATCTATTCATCGCAGAAATATTAACTCATGTATATAGCTGTGGGTCTGAGAGGCCAAACCCGTGAAATGAAGGATTAACCATAGTTGTTTGGTTACATTTTACCGAATTTCTTCAATGTAACAATGAGGTTGAGATTTTTGTATCAGCTCTACTTTCTCTTAGTTTCCTTTTTGTTGTTTAGATACTTTACTATCTCCGCCGGTAAACGTTTACTTGACTTGCCAAAGATCCCAAGAAATACCTACTTAAGAAATTAAAAACAACTGTCAAAGAGATGAATTAAGTCATCGATAATCAAATATTGTTTTTCTATAGGGAAGAAATAGGTGATTCCGTTCAATTGGGGGTGTGTGGCAATTCTGCGCAGAGCGGTTCCTTAAAGAGAAAGAGGCAGACTGGGAAATCTGCTTCAAAAGGTAAACAAATTTAGTTTCTATGCTTCAGGGTAAATATCTCAAAGTAAGAATAAATTTGGAAGCTTAATTCAGCGAAAGACAAAAAAATACCTGAAATATTTTAGGTAGATAAATATTATTTCGAAAATGATGTTTTTAATGTTGAAAATAATTCTGTAACTCAGACTGGAATATTGGAAACGATAAATAGTAAATTCAAATGTTTTCAAAATTGGTACTAGTTAAATCATTAAAATATATTTATATTCACTTATAAGGAGAAACCTCCATCCCTACTAAAAAAGGTACCATTAAGTTCACAGCAGAGTAATAACTTAGAAAGTTGTCTAATATGAAGTAAGTAGGCGTTACAGTATTCTATTTTTTTATGGGCAAATTTTGAATAATTGCTTTACTTTTTATTGTATTAATTGAAGACTTAAGTGGATAAAGAAAGGTGTCACATCGCAATTTTAAAGTTTTGAGTAAATTAACAAAACGCGTTTTGTATTGGAACTTTTTTATTTGGCTATTAATTTAAATGAGTAATATCTCAAAAAATAGATAATACTAAGCTATTTTCATGAATAATTTTCTTCATTGTGTTTCTTCATTCTTCAGTATGTTTTTTTGTGGACGATATCTGTTTTTCTCTTTTTTCTTTCGCGGATTTAATGATTCTCTGCGATGCGTCCAAAGTTTCTGTCGGAATCAAGAAAGCTGTGTCCACCACGAGAAACTTATGCTCGACTACTTTAAAAAACTTTAGTATTAAGTATTATTAAAGGCAAAGCATATAAAAGTTTTTATCTTGTCCTCCACATTAGTCGGACCAAATTAATAAATGGTCAATTTCAGGATCCTCTTCTTCGAATAATCTGCAAAATCGTAAGAGACAGGTAGCTATTTAATTACTGCCAGTGGCGTAGCCCCCCCTGAAATCATAAATACTATACCGGTAATTCGAATTTTTATTGAAATTTTTGTTTCAAGTCTCAATATTTTTTTATAAGTAAAAGGCACTTTTATTTAGTTAATTAGTAACTATTTTTATTATTAATATCTAAATATCTCCAGTTGAAAAAATATGACTTGTGGCCTGAATGTTTGACACAGTGGACACAAACGTTATATAACCACATATGCCTTAAATAACAGCTGGGATGGTCTGTTGTAGATCCATGGTCACAAAACATGTTTTCCTGTCAACGTAGGATATTTGTCTATCTAGTCTATCTGTCTAAAAGTCGGTATCTACTTTTTGGGAATGAAAAGTAAATGTAAACATGTAAAAATATGTAAATATGCGAAAAGAATTATCAAAAATGTAACATAACACCTTTATCCACTAAACATTTTCATTTTATGTGTGACATAGCGCATTTCTCATGAAAAAATGTCTTTGAAACATTACAAATCTTGCTATTATTGGGAGGTGAGATCTATACCAGGAAAGTCCAAAAAGTATTACTTTCAAAAATGTGACATGACACCTTTATCGTCTTATGTCTTCAATTAATTTTTTTTTTGGAAATTCTTCCGAAAAATCGTTTGATTAGCCACAGAATTTTTTATTTTTTTTAACTATTTGGTTGTTTAATCACAAATAATCAAGTCAATCTCAAAATTGTAATTATATCATGAAATAAAATAAAAAAATAAAAGAAGGAGTAATCATACTTAAATATATACTGGTATAAATACTAAACTAGATAAATTATAAATTATTTAATGAGTATAAACCTACACCTAGATACCTTTACACATCTATCGTCTTCAATTAATTCACTTATTGTGTAGGCAATAGTAGTTCTAGCATTTTTGTCTGAATTAAATGCCCATAAGATGTTCCTACATTTGCAGGAAGGAAGCATTTTTCTTCTGATGTTCACATGGCGAGACGTAAGGGGCTCACTAAAGTATTTGACTGTCAAGAATGCACATTCAAAACACACAGGAAACATATTTTGGTACAACACATGGTTAGACATAAAGACAAAGCAGATGTAAAGGTGCTCAAGTGTGAACATTGTGAATACGAGACCAGACATAAGAGAAATATTAGGGACCACATGGTGAAGCATCGTGATCCCAGAGCGGAGAGAAAGTTTAGATGTGATAAATGTTCATATGAAACGGATTTTAATTCGAACCTACGCGTGCATAATCTGATACATATGGACAAATCGGAAGTGAAGATGCACAAATGTGAGAATTGTGAATACGAGACCAGGTATAAGAATAGTATGATTAGGCACATGGTGCAGCATCGTGATCCCAAAGCGGAGAGAGAATTTAAATGTGATAAATGTTCATATGAGACGGATTTTAAGTTCCACCTATACCGGCACAATCTGATACACAAGGATAAATCGGAGGTGATGATGCACAAATGTGAAAATTGTGCATACGAAACCAGGCATAAGGGCAATATGAAGCATCATATGGTGACGCACCGTGATCCCAAAGCGGAGATAAAATTTAAATGTGATAAATGTTCATATGAGACAGATTTCAAGTCTCGCCTACGCAGGCACATTCTGATTCATAATGACAAATCGGAGGTGCAGATGCACAAGTGTGAGTATTGTGAATACGAGACCAGGCGTCAGGATTGTATGAAGCAGCATATGATGAAGCACCGTGATCCCAAAGCGGAGAGAATATTCAAATGTGATAAATGTTCATATGAAACGGATTCAAATTCTTCCCTACGCAAACACAATCTGATTCACAAGGATAAATCGGAGGTGGAGATGCACAAGTGTGAGAATTGTGAATACGAGACCAGGCATAAGGGTAGTATGAAGCAGCACATGGTGAAGCACCGTGATCCCAAAGCAGAGAGAAAATTTAAATGTGATAAATGTTCATATGAAACGGATATAGAGCGCTACCTGCACTCGCACAATCTGATACATAAGGATAAATCGGAGGTGACGATGCATAAGTGTGAGATTTGCGAATACGAGACCAGGCATAAGTGTTATATGAAGCAGCATATTATGGTGAGGCACCATGATCCCAAAGCGGAGAGGAAATTTAAATGTGATAAATGTTCATATGAAACGAATCTCAAGAGCAATCTGCGCTCGCATAATCTGATACACAAGGATAAATCGGAGGTGGAGATGCACAAGTGTGATAATTGTGAATACGCGACCAAGCGTAAGGGTAATTTGATCACGCACATGTTGAAACATTGTCACATACTCACTCCCAAGGCAGAGATAAAATTTTAAAAACAAATGTCCGTATAAAAAATGTTTTGTTCAATCTACACCGTCACATCCTCAAACACAAGAAGAGATATGATGAGATTTCAATCCACTTTTACTGTTTTGAGCTATTAACAAAATATATCGGGTTACTTTTCCTACAAATAAACTACACTGCCCAACTTATTTAACGCACAACCAAAAAGTTAACTCAAATTTGACGTTATGTATTTTCGACAATTTTTGTTCGTTTTGGTCGATTTTTTTTTCAAATTGTAGGTTTTTCTCTTAGGAATATCACTGTCTTAGTTGTTTTGGTAAAACGAATGATTTTGATATTATACCAGGTGCTATAAAAATGTTGTTTTTTTCCGAAATTTCAAAACGTCCTGTGGGCTATACAAGGTATTGCAAGTTATTCCAATTATAACCAATTTAAAGCCTCATGTTTTTTTTACATTTTCTTTTTTTATTCATTTGTTTATCTCTGTTACTTCATGAAATACGCGGTTTTGAAACACCATATGCTTTTATTCACATGAAATGCATTTATTGGACAACTCAAACAGCTAGCAAGCTATGGAAATCGAAGATTACACGTCATAAACTGACAACTGTGTCATTAGTTTTTTGTTGACAGTCCAGCAATAATTAGTGAATAATGGAACGCCAAACCAGAAATTTAACTCGTGATGAATGTGTTGAGGCAGCTACATTACATGGTGAAGGGTGGAGTTACAACCGCATAGCTGGAAGGTTGGGAGTGTCTCACACAACTATAGCGAGAGCAATTCAAAGGTACACGGAAACAGGAGAACATTCCAGACGGGCCGGTCAAGATAGATCTCGTGTTACCTCTGCTATCCAGGATCGCTTTTTAAGAGTAAATAATGCTGTAAGACAACGATTTATAACTGCAACACATTTAAGAGCACAACTTCAAGACGCAGGTGGTCCACTCATATGCGTTCAAACTGTACGCCGACGACTGAGGGAGGCAAATTTAAGAGCCAGGATTGCTGCTCGAGGACCCGCATTAACAGTAGATCATCGAAGAGCCAGATTGAATTTTGCCAATGAGCATGTTAATTGGATGGAAGCAGATTGGGAACGTATTCTTTGGACTGATGAGTCAAGGTTCAGTTTGTATAATTGTGACAGACGTAATCGCGTCTACCGAAGACCCGATGAGCGATACAGTCAATGCAATTTTTTGCACACAACTTTATATGGAGGTGGATCCGTCGTGGTGTGGGGCGGAATATCTTTGACTGGGCGAACGGACTTGGTAACTGTGAATGGAAATCTCAATTCTGACAGATACATCACAGACATTCTTGAAGCACATGTTTTGCCTTATGCCCCCTATATAGGAACCAATTTTTTACTTATGCAAGACAATGCGCGTCCCCACACGAGTCTTATCGTGAGAAATTATCTTGAAGAAGTAGGAATTGATCACATAGACTGACCAGCCCGTAGCCCCGACCTTAACCCCATTGAACATGTTTGGGATTTTATCGGTCGGCGGTTACGAAGTGAGGGACGACAACCCCAAAATTTACAAGAATTGGAAGGACGCCTAGTCGAATTATGGAAAGGCCTAGATCAGAACCTAATCAGAACTTTGGTTTTAAGTATGAACCAAAGATGTCGGGAGGTCATTTGCGGAAGGGGTGGAAACACCAGATACTAATTCTCTATTTACTTTTGTTTTGTTTCCTGTTATTCGTTGTTTTATTGATTAAAGCAATCCATTTTTCTAGGTATGTTTTTTGAGTTTTTGTCCTTTTAAGACCTTTTTCTCTTCTAAAACACCTTGCATCTCTCAATAAATTATAAGATATCAAGGAAAACAGAACGCAAAATGAGGCATTGAACCAGTATAATGAGTAATATATAATGAGCACTTGACAAAAAAGAAAGTTAATAAATTTAATAAAAATCACGTCAACTCAAAAATTGGATATTTTATGAAGTAACAGAGATAAACAAATGAATAAAAAAAAGAAAATGTAGAAAAAACATGAGGCTTTAAATTGGCTATAATTGCAATAACTTGCAATACCTTGTATAGCCCACAGGACGTTTTGAAATTTCGGAAAAAAACAATATTTTTATAGCACCTGGTATAATATCAAAATCATTCGTTTTACCAAAACAACTAAGACGGTGATATTCCTAAGAGAAAAACCTACAATTTGAAAAAAAAATCGACCAAAACGAACAAAAATTGTCGAAAATACATAACGTCAAATTTGAGTTAACTTTTTGGTTGTGCGTTAAATAAGTTGCGCAGTGTATTTAAAAAAATCGACTAAAATATAAATTACCTACTATGTGCATTTACAAAGTTAACTAGTCGTAGAATGACCTATGAAAGGATTAGTCCATGCAAATTAGACGACAAAATAGCGAATAGAAGAAAAAAATCATATACGAATTATATTTGGGTGGTGCAAAGTTCATAGAGGTAGAAGTAACGATCCGAAAGTTCACACCTTACCCGTTGATGGACACACCCTTTTGGGGCGAAAAACTACCCCCTAAACAGAACTTTGTTAGGATTATTCTAATTTTTCTGCTATCTGCGTACTCCCCACCGTTTTCTCACTATCGACGTTCATAGTGGGGGGCAATTTGAGGTACTTGATGAAAAATCGGTGATACGTTTCATAGCGGAGATCTCCGAACCGGCTACTCTGACGTCAAAAATGGTTTAAATGAAACTTATAGAGTAGATTATCCTATACATGATTCATTTCGTACTTTTTTTTAATATTACCTAAAAATTTCAGTGACACACACTGTCGTTTTTGAGAAAAAAAATTATTATTTTTAATATGTGCTGTGCTTTTAATATTTTTAATACTGCATACTAAATTTTTTTGCAGATGTCCTACTGTTTATACATCTGGAAGTTTATAGAATCTGTTTATTTATTAACTCAAAGCATAACTTTCATCCGTGCTCCCAATTACGGGTTATACGACGAAAAGAATAATAAAAACAAGCCATCTACACATCTATCTAGATTGACGTGGAAATGACGTTTTTAGATGCCGTAATTTCGCTGATTTCATATTGTCGTCATTTTTACGTCGTTACAACGTTATTATATTGGCGATTTCGACTTAATGGCTCGCGTAAATATCACGGGAAAATGACGTCACTGTTGCCTAGGTATTTTATTGCAAGCAACTCTGATGCGATTTCAAAGTTCTACAAGTGTATTAACTGGAGCGGCAATACACGTTTTCCTTAATGAATCGCCACGCAAAAAGTCAAGTGGCGTTAAATCGGGGGATCTGGCAGGCCATGCCACTGGATCTTCACGACCTATCCACATCCCCGGATATTGTTTAGGCAATTTCCTATATTTCTGCCATAAGGGACCGGGCACTCATCAAGCTGAATCCGAGACTGTCCTCTAAAATTCAAAGGAATGTCTTCCCACATATTACCATGTTCTTCTTCTAAAAATTGCAGGTTTCTCAGAGCAAACTTACACATTTATTTTATGATTTTAGGACAATATTTTGTAGGACGTTTTTAGAACATATTAATGAATATTAAGTTTTACTCTATACCTTATATTGTCACAAATATAACTAAATATAAAAATAAACATATTTTGGCAACAAATTAGAAAACACACTGTATAGTAAATTAATGCATTATAATTATAAATTTTACAAAGTCAAAAAAGTTCCATGTTAATAATGAATAAATTCCGGATGCTTTAAAGGATGTAAGGTATCTTATATCATTTATTGGCATTAGCTAGTAAGTACAGTTTATTTGTTGAGTAAAGATATTTCGAATGGAACTTTAAAGGAAGTAGAAAACATCGAACTTATTGAATGGTGAATCTGCTAGACTGGCTTTTATCAGATAGCAAGCTGGGCTGGGAAGAAGTGAGTTAGTGGGTTTGCAGAATTGTGATAGACAAGTGGACACATCTCCTGAAGCCATGGGGGTAGATTTAGTGAAAGGAATAGTGTAAGTAATATTAATTTGTTAAATAGTGATAGGTGTTCCTCAAAGGTGTCACAGCAATAGTATGAATAAATAAATAAGTTAGCTGTAGTGAGAGAATGTGGTTTTATTAAAACTAACCCTAGCTCAAGAAGTTACGAGAAACGTAACAATATGTCTCCGTAAAATATCCAAATTATTAACTTTGTTTTTAAGTGTACTTATGATGGTTTTTTTAATTATCTTAAGAAAAATACTGTTATTAGATGGTTCTAAAAATGTGGTTCTTTTTTTATGGTTTTCGGCTGTTGGCCATCAACCAGGTACAAATGATGTAGAGTCGTAGATATCTAACTATTTTTATTAGGTGCTTTATTTTATTATATTTAATATGTATTTATTTAAGTATATTTAAGTATTTAATATGAATTTTTTTGGCCTAATTCTAACCTAGCATCGAATAAACAAAAAAAAATTTATATTTAGAATATGGACGAAATGATTCACTGGGACACACGCTTCTTGCCCAGGGGTCTGTCGGGGCATTTTAAATTTAGACAAATAACAGGTATAGACCACGGTAAAAAGGATATATAAACAAGAGAGGTAAAGACATTGAGGGATGCGAAGCTAACCTGACCTAAATGTTTATTTTAGTTTCATGTACAAAACGTAACAGGCCATCTGTTACGGATTTTTTATTTATTGCCAATAGACCTAATATATTGAAGGGTGTTGATATTTTCAAATTTATTAAATTGTTGTACATTTGCGCTGATTCTTCAATATATTTTTTGCAGCCTAGAAATATATGGTCTAAGTCTGCCACTTCGTTGCATTGCTCGCATAAGTTTGAGTCCAAAATTCCGATTTTATGTAAATGTAGAGTATCCTTCTAAAAATGCCTGTCTTCTATTACTAATATTGCAGTCCTGCCATACTTTTGAAACGGTATGCCCTTCGTTTACCCAAGTCTCGTCTAAATAATACATTTTTCTGTCTGGCATCCGAAAATCTCGCATGTTTTCCAAATATTTTCTTCGCCATAAAACAAGTTCGTTTTTCTCAATAAGAAGACTTTTCCGATTTTGTTTTATATGACGAAAATTCGTCTCGTGCATAGTTCAAAAGAACTTTCCGAGAAAACTTGGGTAAAGGTTGATCGTCAGAAATAGCAAGTCGTAGTGCCATAACGGCCACACGTGCTCTCAATATCTTATTTGTTATATTTATTATTTGTTATTGTATATAAAGTAAAAGTAGTTCACGCGGTGTAAACATACCCAGTAAAATTGCCAGCTAAGACATTTTTCGGATCAAGGCCGACTTCATACAATTAGTGTAAATACCTAAGTACCGACCTAGTCAACATTATATAAGGCGGTAACTAGGTCACCCAACAGAATTCATTCCAAGACATTCGCACATACTGCATGTCTGCAGTCTGTGCTGTGTATATTATTAATTATTATAATCCCTTGTCGAATTAGGTCCTGGATGTCGGAAATTATTGTTACGCCTATTATTATTATTATTATAAGAATTGCTACTATATAAGGATTATTGCTATTATACGGATTGTTATTATAAGAATTATTATTATTTTGGTTATTACCGTTAAATGTATTGTGCCTGAATGGCCGTTGATTATGAGGCGAACCGTATTGTCGGGAGGACAATCGGTTGACCCCTCTATTATAGTTACTTGATCTATCATTACCCCTAAAATTTGACCTATCATTTCCCCTAAAATACATGATCTGGGAAGTGCTAGTTTTGGAACTAGCATCGATGAATTTCGCACCTGCTTCTCGCACTGTACTGAAAGTACCTGCTTCCATGATAAGCTTGGTTCTTTCCGAATTCGCATCGTCGCTGAAGGCTTTAACTACGGACTCTGTTGAATATTTAGCTGCTACTTCAGGAGGTACGCCTTCGCTGATGAAAGCTCTTTGCAAATTCGAAGCTAACGTTTCGACTTCTGTCGCAAAACTAGCTGCATCCTTTGTATTCTGTTTCAAACTAGTCTAGAGCTATCTCCCTTAAAATTACTTGCTAATTTAATCTTAATTTCATCTAATGTTGCCTCATTTGGTATTAGATCACGAGCTGTACCTGATAATTTAGTTTTAACATAAGCTACTGCACGCGCATTGTGGTCAACTGAATGTATTTTTAACAGATCAATCGCATCCAGAGAGGACTGTATGTAGGTTGCTGGGCGAGCCATCAAAGTTATTAGAAATTATTTTACTAGCAAAGTTAAAAAATTCTATTGTGGTCGTAGCCATTTTGTTACCGCAAATTTACGTTCCCTAATTTCAACAGGGGGAGAAAGTAGCGGTCCTTCAACATCAATTTCCAAAATATCGGTGTTTTATGCCATTATCGGTGAAATTATCATCAGTGTCGGAATCTCATTTTTAAAAAAGAAACCATGGATAATCGGGCGAGTTGCGTATTTGACGTCTTCATCGACGTCGATTTTCTTTCTGCCACGAGTTTCCGTTTTCTTCTTTTTTGCAATGGGTTCCTCATCTGTAATTGCACGAAACGCTGATTTTAGTCAACGAAGCGCATATATCAACTGCCTTGGTTTTAGTGATTCCAGACTGCCGTTCCAATATTCCTTCGTATACATTTTTGATCATTTTCAGTTCTCCACCTGTCAAATTCGGTCGCTTACGATTGGATTTATGGGTTTTAGAGCCACTACTACTCTCATTCATCGCATAAAAATATCAAACACTCGCGTATAATACAATATTATAATTAATTTATATCGCGAATCAACCGTGCATTAGACACAATGAAATGCCACTGTCGCGCCAAAACATGCATGAAACAGCGCATGCGTCAATATATCCACCGAAATCCCTCGTCTTTGCCTCTGACCAATGAAATTTAATTTAATTTAGAACCGCGTAAAACTCGCCCATGAAATCACGTTGCATTTGCTATAGCGGCGGGGGGTAGTTTCTGTTTGTCAGTCATACCCAAGGATTGTATTATCTCAGGAGAGCAATTTTACACTATTTTAAGGTTATTTATGCACTGTTTCAAAATAGATAAAACAATTGAAACATTATATTTTTATTATGTATTTATTAGGGTTTTCTTTAGCATAATGTATTGACATTTATTTTTAATATTACAGTTAGATATATTTTGAATGATATAACTCTTTTCTCGAGAAATTACACTTGCTAATAAAACTAAATGATAAATAGTTTTATTGTCGCAAAGTACAAAGTTTATTTGTTATGTGAAAACAAAGAAGAGTATTATCCGTATTATGTTCGTTTGAAAATTCTTGCTAAGTTATATCTTATTACCTTAAGTACCTATTCATGTTTTTTTCTTAGTAGTTTTCCCAGCTGTAATTACTGCCTCAATTTTATTATCACAACTCCATATTCAAACCATTATTACATTCAATAATAACCAAAACAAAACACTTCAGGTAAGTTATTTATTTCAACATTTTAAAAATTAACAAATGAACGAATAACTCATAGTACATTCATTATGGGAACAACTTTCTCTATGGTAATTTTCTTCCTAGGGTTTATTTAGAGATGTAACAGTTTTGGCAAAAATTTAAAACCCTATTGTTGGTGTCGAGATGTCTGTGCTTTTTACACGTATTTTGTTTTATGGATTCATTTTATGTATTAGTTGTATGAATGTAGAAGAAGAAGAAGTGTGTAAGAATTTTTCTGTGTTGTGGTACAATAAAAGATGGCGAGGTTGTAATGCTGTTTGTTTTTAAGTTCAAGCAATAAATCTGATTTTGATTTTGTAAAAAGAAGTGATAGAAGAATATATAAACCTTACAAAACTTTGTATGAAACAAAATTGCTTCCGTTTCAATGACAAGTTCTATGAACAACATGAAGGAACCACAATGGGTAACTGTTTATCGCCTTTCATTGCTGATGTCTTCATGAGTCGATTTGAAACTGAAGCAAAAGAAGAATTCGAGTATTTTCCTAGGATTTGGCTTAGGTATGTGGATGACATTTTTGCCTTGCCGTGTTTGACACTAAGATTGCGGATGTAGAAAACTTCATATCCAAATTAAATAGTCGTTTCACGTCTGTAAAGTTTACCTATGAACTAGGAAATAATGGAAATCTTCCATTTTTAGATGTAATAGTAATTAAAAATAGTGACAATAGGTTAGAATTTGATATATATAGAAACGATACCAGTACGATCAGATATATCCCTAATGACTCTCACCACTGCTATCAACATAAAATGGCATGTTTTAATTTTCTTGTCCATCGTTTACTAAGTTTGCCTCTCAGTAATGAGAGGTTTGAAAAAGAAAAAGTATTAATTAAAGATATAGCTGTGAGTAATGGTTATCTTAGAGATATAGTTTAAAAAACTAATTAGGAAGCGTAAATTTAAGGACACACTTCGTAATTCTACGACCTTTCAAAAGGATATAGAGACTCCAAAATATGTATCCATCCCGTACGAACCCCGGTTTACTCGTGGTTTGAGTAAGGTCTACAAAAACGTGGGTATAACAGCAATTCATTCGTCGAGCAACAAATTACAACAACTTTTAGACAATCCAAAGGATAAAATTGTTCCAAATGAAAGGTCTGGGATTTACGAGATTAGTTGTAATGATTGTGATTGAAAATCTGTTGGACAAACGAGACGATCCATTAACACCAGATTTAAAGAGCATATGGCTCATCTAAAATATGGAAGAACAGATAAGTCTAGTGTTGCACAACATGCTTTTGACAACAATCATAGAATATATATTAGTAATTTAAGATTAGTCAGAAATGTGACCAATAATAGACAGTTGGATGCATTTGAGAGCATAGAAATTGTAAAATGTAAAAGTAGTATGAATAGCGACAAGGGACCTATACCGTATAGCCCGCTTTACGCGTTGCTTAGCAACTAATCATTGAAACGTGACTAATGATTTCACCACAAATAGTATAAATAGGGTAGATTTTTAGTTCAAGATTAGTTTTTAATCGTCTCCGGATGATGCCAACTCGGTTGGCGAAACGCGCGTGGAGCGAAGTGAAAGTGTTTTGGTGTTTGTGGAAACTACTCCGAGTGTAATAGTTACATCAAAGGTTCCAGCCCTATCCAGCCATAAATATGTAGGTAGGTATATACCCACCAACCACTGTAATTCTTTAAATAGAAGTGCTGGTATTGCCATATTTTCTTTAATAAGGTAAAAACTATTATACAAATAATAAACCACATAATGGGTAGTGTTGTATGTATAGCCAGAAAACTGAAATAATAGGTAGAGCGAACGCTAGAAGTAGAAGTAGAAGTAGAATGGTAAACCGAGACGGCGGATTTTTTGATCCTCCGTGAGACGAAAACTTTTACATATGATATTTCACTGTACCAATAAATCAAAACTTACCGCGATTAAATAGATGATTGAAAGCGATATTAACGCATACAGATGTGTAAAAATAATAACATTTATTTAATTAAATTCAATCTCATTCAGGAAAAAACGGAAAAAGGTAAAGCAACGCCAGTTCAGGTTGTTTACCGAATGGGGGACTGGATTTCTTGCATCCCCGCGTAACAATTTTTTTTCCTTTTATTCTTAATCAAAATATTAAGAAAACCAATCCATCATTAATAAGGCTTATTATCATCGATAGCATATATACATAAAACTTATTCATTTATTAAAAGAGTAAACTTCGCGAGATGCCGACGCGGCGCTGACCGACGTCTGGCCCCAAGAGGGGGTGCGCGGAAAGCACGATGCGACGCGGAGAGGCGGGATCAGCTGCGACGTTCCGAAAATGATATAAATACCGGTGTTCGCGATCAGAAACTCACTCTGCATCAACTCAGAAACACTCTGCAAGCAGATTATCATTCCAGTCTTACTAGAACAACATATCTTCATTACCAGCATTCATCGCCATCGCAGCATACAAACAAAAATTCCATTCGTCAATTCTAAACAAAAATTCTTTCGTCATCATCAAGAACAACTTCAACTCTCCGTTTTAAAGTGTACAGTGAAATAATTAATATTTCGTCCGCTCTACCTTATCCGTTTACCTACAACAGGAAATTAATTTCGTTTTAATTAAAATACATTTCATTTCATTTTTTAATTACGGATTATTAAATTTAATTTAAAGTTATTTTACGTTTTTAGCATTAATAATTATTTCTTTTACGAGTTATCTTAATTTTTTGGTTTTATATAAAATTAATTACTGTTTTATTTCCCATCATCCCATCCTTAGTCATAATAAATCTAAATAGTTCCAGCAAGTAGAAGCAAACCAGACGAGGAGCTGTAGTAGCCGAAATAGGTGAGCAGGATTTTTATTTACCACTGTGCTACGTTGGTATTTCAGGCCCTCGAGCCCCACCTTGTAGGAGTCTTAGCTTACCGAAGGAACTAGCTGTCAGGCCTAACGACCTGCAAATTTCGTTAGTGGCGCCCTTGCACCAGAAAGCTCTGAGATTTTCCAATCCATTCATAACTTCCTCCAATTTTTCAATTGGGGCAAACATTCAAATCAAAAACAAAACCAAAACCGCGGAGGAAGACAGTACCTAACCACTCTTGTTCACACAGTAAAGTTTTATTTCACAACTGCACATAACCACACTTTCATTTCAAATGTCAACAAACTGAACAAACGGCCTGTTAAATTATTAAACGATCCATCTAACCACCCTTTTAAAATAAACGGGTTTTGGTTAATTTTAACATTAAACAATTGAATTTGGGACAACGAGAATAGCGTTTCTGTTAAAATTTTTCGTTAATCTTTTTAACGGATTTTCTGGTCTTATTTTTAACATTGCTAATGAGAATAGACCCGTATGTGCAGTTTGAAACGCACAAAATTCAAGTCAAGTTGGAAACGAAGTAGTCACTACTCAGATTAAATCTCAAATGGAGCCCAATTTACAATACCAGATTTCGGGGGGGGAAAGCTATAGGGCAAGGCTCGTTTTTTTTGGCTGGCAGTGTGCTAACGTAAAAATATCTCATTCGATTCTCGAGTAATAATAAAATAAGCTAAAGTGGCAGTGCCCCGAGGGGTTATTCATCTCTAAAAAATGTGTACACCAAACTCAGGAATTCAAAATAGTTGCAATGAATTCAAAATTTTTCCAATCATTAAAGTATTTTAAATAATTCATGTTATTTTAGGGAATTCAATAATTCATTCGATAGTGTAGGTGATTTCATAAAAAAATCTCAATGATTTCATGAATCTGACTGAATGCAGATTTTAGTTAAATTTATGTGTAAATAAAACCAAATCTTTCAATGACAAAATACCTATTTAATAACAAAAAAAATCATAAACATATAGGTAAAATTAAAAATTAAATCTGTCATAACTGAATTAATGTATATTCTCAAAAAATAAAAAAAAACTTAGTTATTCATCACTAGTTGTAGTCTGTCACTATACTCTATCAACATCCCAAGTAAAGTGCTCTTCTTTTATAATTATATACACTTACCATTTTGGTTTACTGTAACCCACCCTTTTTGTTGTCAGTCACCAGATGCTTGCCAGATTTCCTTGTATTTGGCTTTTGTAAATCTTCACTTCCCGATTTGTCTTTATGTATAATATTGTGCCTTTTTAGGTTTGACTTTATATCAGTTCCGTATGGACACTTATCACACATAAATTTTCTCTCCGTGTTGGGATCCCGGTGCATCTTCACCTCCGATTTATCCTTGTGAATCAGATTATGTTTGCGTAGGGACGAATTAAAATCCGTTTCATATGAACATTGGTCACATTTAAATTGCTTCTCCGCCTTGGGATCACGGTGCTTCACCATATGCTGCTTCATACAACCCTTATGCCTGCTCTCGTATTCGCAATTCTCACACTTGAGCATCATCACCTCCGATTTGTCCTTGTGTATCAGATTATGTTTTTGTAGGTTCGAATTAAAATCCGTTTCATATACACATAAATCACATTTAAATTTTCTCTCCGCTTTGGGATGACGGTGCCTCAGCATGTGCTTCTTCATGGTACCCTTATGCCTGGTCTCGTATTCACAATTCTCACACTTGTACATCTTCACCTCCGATTTGTCTTTGTGATTCAGATTATGTTGGCGTAGGTTCCAATTTAAATCCGTTTCATATGAACATTTGTCACATTTAAATTTTTTCTCCGCTTTGGGATCTAGGTGCGTCGCCATATGCTGCTTCATGTAACACTTATGTCTGGTCTCGTATTCACAAATCTCACACTTGTGCATCTTTACCTCCGATTTATCCATATGTATCAGATTGTGCGAGCGTAGAGAGGACTTCAGATCCGTTTCATACGTACATTTATCGCATTTAAATTTTCTCTCCGCGTTGGGATCACGGTGCTTCAGCACATGCTTGTTCATATCACACTTATACCTGGTCTCATATTCACAGTTTTCACACTTGTGCATCTTCACCTCCGATTTATCTTTGTGTATCAGATTATGCTTGTTCATGTCACTCTTATACCTGGTCTCATATTCACAATTTTCACACTTGTGCATCTTCACCTCCGATTTATCTTTGTGTATCAGATTATGCTTGTTCAAATCACTCTTATATCTGGACTCATATTCACAATTTTCACACTGGTGCATCATCACCTCCGATTTATCCTTGTGAATCAGATTATGTTTGCGTAGGGAGCAATTAAAATCCGTTTCATATGAACATTCATCACATTTAAATTTTCTCTCCGCTTTGGGATCACGGTGCCTCACCATATGATGCCTTATGCTACCCTTATGCCTGGTCTTGTATTCACAATTCTCACACTTGTACACCGTCACCTCTGATTTATCTTCGTCTGTCAGATTGCGCGTCCAAATGTTTGATTTAATACTCGTATCTGATTTGCAGGGACATTTTTCACATGTACGTTTGGTACAATCTTGTGACGACCCATCATTCAGCTTTCCTGTCTTGTACCTAGTTTGGTACGGTGACAGCACACACTTGTGCGCCTCCACTTCTACTTTGTCTTTATGTCTAACCATGTGTCGTACCAAAATATGTTTCCTGTTGGTTTTGAATGTGCATTCTTGACAGCCAAATACTCTAGTAAGCCCCTTACGTCTCGCAATGTGATCATCAGAAGTAAAGTGCTTCCTTCCTGCAAATGTAGGAACATCTTATTGGCATTTATTTCAGAACGGAAATGCTAGAACTACCATAAAACGGGGCGAATGGGAACAGCTTTTGAACTTCACGAACCTGTACATAAAAGGCTTTTCATATTTATCAAAATATTTTGTGTCCAAAAGTTTGATCTACTTGAGGACTTCATAATGCCAAAATTTAATTTTTGTATAATAAATATTAATACAAAAAAAATAAAACCTTGTGTGTTCGCCTGCCATTGTGGCGAATAGGAACAAGCGCTGTTTTGTACGTTTATACGCATTTAGTACGGCGGTAGGTTAATGGGAACAAAAAAATCTTTTTTTTTTATTTTTTTAACAAAAAGAACTGTAAATAAACAAAAAATACCCAAAAACTATTGTTTTATTTTTTTATGCAAATAATAAAAACATACCTATACAACTCAACTTGCCATTATAATAAAAAAACCTAATATTCTAAATATTTGGCAAAAACATTTTGATAAAAAAATAAATAAAAAAAACTTATATTTTAATGCTTAGCACACGGAAAAAAGCGCTTAAACTAATAAAACTATACATTTTCAAAATCTTTGGTATTCAAGTTATTAAAACTCATAATTCCCCTTCTCTCAGTGCATGAGGGAAGCTTTTCAATTATTTGATCTTCATTAAATTCCATTCAATAAATCCCATAAGTTCCCATTCACCTCACCAAGTCGTTCCCATTCTCCTGGCGCTCACCTAAAATGGACCCCATTTTTTTAAAAAAATTGTAATTTCTTAGATGTTAACAATTGAGCAAAAAGTCAATAGTGACCTTTTAGGAGACTAAAATGTTCGTACAAAAATATATATGTGAATAATTTTTGCTTGCGGTTTGGTGTCTTTTCAGCCAACACTTTCAGAGATAAATAAACAGCCGTTTCTGATTAAAAAATTTAAGGTTATGTAAAAAAGCAGATTCTGTCATTTAAAAGTTCGCGATGCTGCCATCTTGTAGACAATGTCTTAACTTTGAGGCAAGCACAAGCAGTTTTCTATGTGTTAATTCAATCAAGAGATATTAAAAGGAACATGAATCTATAAAGTGTTGTTCCTATTCACCTGCAAATTCCGATTCACCCCGTTTTACGGTACTATTAATATAAATTCCTACACACTATAAATATATTTTCATAATTCAACTACTAACAGTTTTCATTTGACTTTTCCAATTATCAGTGCCAATAATCCAAACAGAGTGCAGTTTGCTCTGCCATAGGATATAAACATTTTAAAATCTCCAAATATAAAAAACACAAAGAACAATTTTGAAGTTTTCTTTCTATCGCTCAATTAAGCTTACAAATACATTGCGCAACTTATTTAACGCACAACCAAAAATTAACTCAAATTTGACGTTATGTATTTTCGACAATTTTTGTTCGATTTTTTTTTCAAATTGTAGGTTTTTCTCTTAGGAATATCACCGTCTTAGTTGTTTTGGTAAAACGAATGATTTTGATATTATACCAGGTGCTATAAAAATGTTATGTTTTTTTCCGAAATTTCAAAACGTCCTGTGGGCTATACAAGGTATTGCAAGTTATTGCAATGATAGCCAATTTAAAGCCTCATGTTTTTTCTACATTTTCTTTTTTATTCATTTGTTTATCTCTGTTACTTCATAAAATATCCAATTTTTGAGTTGACGTGATTTTTATTAAATTTATTAACTTTCTTTTTTGTCAAGTGCTCATTATTTATTACTCATTATACTGGTTCAATGCCTCATTTTGCGTTCTGTTTTCCTTGATATCTTATAATTTATTGAGAGATGCAAGGTGTTTTAGAAGAGAAAAAGGTCTTAAAAGGACAAAAACTCAAAAAACATACCTAGAAAAATGGATTGCTTTAATCAATAAAACAACGAATAACAGGAAACAAAACAAAAGTAAATAGAGAATTAGTATCTGGTGTTTCCACCCCTTCCGCGAATGACCTCCCGACATCTTTGGTTCATACTTAAAACCAAAGTTCTGATTAGGTTCTGATCTAGGCCATTCCATAATTCGACTAGGCGTCCTTCCAATTCTTGTAAATTTTGGGGTTGTCGTCCCTCACTTCGTAACCGCCGACCGATAAAATCCCAAACATGTTCAATGGGGTTAAGGTCAGGGCTACGGGCTGGCCAGTCTATGTGATCATTTCCTACTTCTTCAAGATAATTTCTCACGATAAGACTCGTGTGGGGACGCGCATTGTCTTGCATAAGTAAAAAATTGGGTCCTATATAGGGGGTATAAGGCAAAACATGTGCTTCAAGAATGTCTGTGATGTATCTGTCAGAATTGAGATTTCCATTCACAGTTACCAAGTCCGTTCACCCAGTCAAAGATATTCCGCCCCACACCATGACGGATCCACCTCCATATAAAGTTGTGTGCAAAAAATTGCATTGCCTGTATCGCTCATCGGGTCTTCGGTAGACGCGATTACGTCTGTCACAATTATACAAACTGAACCTTGACTCATCAGTCCAAAGAATACGTTCCCAATCTGCTTCCATCCAATTAACATGCTCCTTGGCAAAATTCAATGTGGCTCTTCGATGATCTACTGTTAATGCGGGTCCTCGAGCAGCAATCCTGGGTCTTAAATTTGCCTCCCTCAGTCGTCGGCGTACAGTTTGAACGCATATGAGTGGACCACCTGCGTCTTGAAGTTGTGCTCTTAAATGTGTTGCAGTTATAAATCGTTGTCTTACAGCATTTACTCTTAAAAAGCGATCCTGGATAGCAGAGGTAACACGAGATCTACCTTGACCGGCCTGTCTGGAATGTTCTCCTGTTTCCGCGTACCTTTGAATTGCTCTCGCTATAGTTGTGTGAGAGCTATGGAGTTGTAACTCCACCCTTCACCATGTAATGTAGCTGCCTCAACACATTCATCACGAGTTAAATTTCTGGTTTGGCGTTCCATTATTCACTAATTATTGCTGGACTGTGAACAAAAAACTAATGACACAGTTGTCAGTTTATGACGTGTAATCTTCGATTTCCATAGCTTGCTAGCTGTTTGAGTTGTCCGATAAATGCATTTCATGTGAATAAAAGCATATGGTGCTTCAAAACGGTGTATTTCATGAAGTAACAGAGATAAACAAATGAATAAAAAAAGAAAATGTAGAAAAAACATGAGGCTTTAAATTGGCTATAATTGCAATAACTTGCAATACCTTGTATAGCCCACAGGACGTTTTGAAATTTCGGAAAAAAACATAACATTTTTATAGCACCTGGTATAATATCAAAATCATTCGTTTTTACCAAAACAACTAAGACAGTGATATTCCTAAGAGAAAAACCTACAATTTGAAAAAATCGACCAAAACGAACAAAAATTGTCGAAAATACATAACGTCAAATTTGAGTTAACTTTTTGGTTGTGCGTTAAATAAGTTGCGCAGTATATTATTCTCACTTTGAGATTCCTGAAGCACAGAAACTAAATTTGCTCACCTTTTGAAGCAGATTTCCTAGTCTGCCTCTTTCTCTTTAAGGAACCGCTCTGCGCCGATTTGCTACACACCCCCAGCGGAACGGAATCGCCCATTTCTTCCCTATAAAAAACAATATTTGATTCTCTACGACTTAATTCATTTCGTCGATAGTTACTTTTAATTTTTGAGAATTTTTTAGGATTTCTGGTAAGTCAAGTAAACATTTCAGTTTAATCAACCATCTTTAGAGACACCGAAATAATTTTATAATTGTACAATTACTACTATGTTAACTAATGAATAATGAAAAAATAAAATCACAACATACTTTTGGGACTTACAAAGTTCATAAATGTATATCATACTAACGTCAACATGAACTACTGTAAATATAAATAATAAAATAAAAGCAACATTTTTTTCAAATTCTATAGACTCATATTGAACATATTGGACAGTTCTATAAAAAAAATCACAAGTTTCTAAAATTTACAAACTTCATGTCCTACCTATATACAAACAACACAGAATCAAATGGGCAATACAGAGCTTCTCACCATTCAAATCGCCGGGCATCGACGGCATATATCCGGCACTACTTCAGTGGGGCCTGGATAAACTACTGCCGCGCCTGGTTGGGATGTTTAGGATGTGCATAGCACACCTCTACATCCCAAAGACACGGGAGAAGTAAAAGTATTGTTCATACCAAAAGCAGGGAGGATGGAGTATTCCACCCCCAAAGCATACCGTCCTATTAGCATAACTTCATTTCTACTGAAGACAATGGAGAAGCTATGTGAGCGATATCTGAGGGATGTAACATTGACTAACAATCCCGTGCACCCCGACCAACATGCATACGCCCCAGGAAAATCTACTGATACTGCCCTCCATGTGGTAGCAAGTCGGATTGAGAAATCCCTGGATCATAAGGATTCCACCCTGGGTGTCTTCATAGATATAGAGGGTGCGTTTGACAAAACCACCTTTCCTAAAATTACAGCGGCCCTATCACATAGGAACGTTCCTCATATTGTGAGCAGCTGGATATCCAACATGCTCTCTAAAAGAGCAGTACAAATCAGCGCAGGAGACACTGTCATAAGAGGACTGGTTGCGAAAGGCTGTCCGCAGGGAGGTGTTTTATCACCACTGCTGTGGAATCTGGTTCTTGACAGCCTCCTAAACCACCTCAACGTGGAAGGATTCTACACGATCGCACACGCAGATGACTTAACGATACTGCTTAATGGAAAATTCGAGGGAGCCCTCTGTCACAGAATGCAGATGGCCCTAAGAATAATCGAAAATTCCGTCAACCCCAGGAAGACGGAAATGGTACTCTTCACAAGGAAAAGAAATCTGGGGCCAATGAGAGCACCTGTTCTCCTAAACACAACATTAAATTTTGCACCACAGGTGAAATAATTGGGAGTAACTTTCAATGCTAAACTAAACTGGAATCTTCACCTCGCAAGAAGAATAAATAAGGCTTACATGTCTTATGAGCAGTGTCGCAGGACCTAGGGAAAACCTGGGGTATGAAACCCAGGGAGATCCTGTGGATTTACACCGCTATCATAAGACCAATGTTGGCCTATGGAGCTATTGTCTGGTGGCCCAAGGGTCAAGAGATATCAGCAACACTCAAGCTATGCCAGGTACAAAGAGTTGCCTGTCTGAGCACAACCGGAGCCATGCGAACAACACCAACGAGAGCAATGGAGATAATGCTGTGTCTTCCACCGCTAGACCTGCATCTAGAAGAAGCGACTTTGACTACTATGACTCGCCTCAAATCCGTTGGCATACTACCAAACGCAAGCTGTGGCCAAACCAGAAGCCGCCTGTGGACTGAGGCTGTCAGACAGATACCCCTTTTACAGGCATGTGCCGATGGTATAACGGCTCGACTTGTCTTTGATAAACCCTCTACACCATACATACTACTGGTGAAGACGAGGCCGACGTTGAAGGTGTAAACTATGTCTTCACACGGACGGATCAAAGAAAAAGGATTGAGCAGGCTGTGGTATATATTCCAGGAATCTGCGACTCCGATGCAACTGGACTATGGATAAAAATGCCAGTGTAGTACAAACAGAACTCGCTGGCATAACCATAGCCGCACAAGAGATTGCTCGCAGATAAATAACGGGCAAGACTACAAGAATCTGCACAGATAGTAGAAAATCACTACTGGCCCTGAAAAATTATAAAATAACTAAATGGTCAACATGGGAATGTCACCAAGCACTTGTAAGAGCATGTCAGATGAATAACATCTGCCTGTGCTGGGTCAAAGGACACTCACAATGCAACGGCAATATAGAAGCTGACAAACTGGCCAAGAAGGCAGCCAGCCTGAGAACCCTTGGGCCTTGTCCTTCAAGTACACAATACAGGAGAACACCCACAAAAAATTTAAGACGTTATGGGGTGAAACAAGTAGCTGTCAGCTGGCCAGAAATCTCTTGAGATATCCCAGCGAAGAGACGGCGAGGAACTATCTGGCAATGTCCAGGAGAAAACTGCGACTCGTTACAGGAATCCTAACCGGACACTGCCGGGTAAGGAAACACCTCTATAACATGAGACAAAGTGACACATCCATCTGCAGAGGATGTGAACAAGAAGATGAAACGATCGAGCATGTACTCTGTGAATGTCCCACCGTGCTGGTCGATGGCCTAGGGAGACATTTCTCTCACGGAGGAAGCACAAGGGGCCTAATGGGGCCTAAGTGCAGCGGATCCCTGATCCGCACTTCGGACAAATTCCAGATATACAAACAACACAGTAAATCAAACTTTGTTAACCAAACCTACTATAATTATTGAATCTATTAATTCCTGAATAATAATGAGTTTTGTATTCTTCTTATTCTGTAACTTGTTTCGTAATAAATACGTATTTTGAAAAATGTTTTCAATACCAACTTGACCAATTGAATATGGTGGTCATTCAGTAGTTCATCAGCATACATAGATGGAGATGAAAATGGAAAAATGGTTTTGCATCAACCAGAATAAAAATAATTCTAAATAAATATCGCGCATTGATTATGTACCATATAATTTACATAATAAAAATTAATGAATTAATTATTGATTAATTATTGCAGCAATATAAAAAGTTCATTTTTAGTTTCAACGCCGCCTCTGGCGAAGCCAAGCCGTTAAAACTTGTAGGTAACCTTAAAAATACTTACGTTACTTACCGATGAAAAGTAACATTTTCCGGACTCAAATGATCCAGCCTTTTACAAACTATACAATAATGCACAATAGTTACACACTTATTGTTCACCTGAATCGTAATGAATACAAAGATTCGTAGAATACACTTACGTTCCTAATACTGTGAGCAGCTGGATATCCAACATGCTCTCTAAAAGAGCAGTACAAATCAGTGCAGGAGACACTGTCATAAGAGGACTGGTTGCGAAAGGCTGTCCGCAGGGAGGTGTTTTATCACCACTGCTATGGAATCTGGTTCTTGACAGCCTCCTAAACCACCTCAACGTGGAAGGATTCTACACAATTGCATACGCAGATGACTTAACGATACTGCTTAATGGAAAATTCGAAGGAGCTCTCTGTCAAAGAATGCAGATGGCCCTAAGAACAATCGAAAATTGGTGTGAGGAGTATGCCCTATCCGTCAACCCCAGGAAGACGGAAATGGTACTCTTTACAAGGAAAAGAAAACTGAGCCAATGGGAGCATCTGTTCTCCTAAACACAGCACTAAATTTTGCATCACAGGTGAAATACTTGGGGGTAACTTTCGATGCTAAATTAAACTGGAATCTTCACCTCGAAAGAAGAATAAATAAGGCCTACATATCATACGAGCAGTGTCGCAGGACCGTAGGGAAAACCTGGGGAATGAAACCCAGGGTGGTCCTGTGGATTTACACTGCTATCATAAGACCAATGCTGGCCTATGGAGCTGTTGTCTGGTGGCCCAAGAGTCAACAAATAACAGCAAAACTCAAGCTAGGCCAGGTACAAAGAGTTGCCTGTCTGAGCATAACCGGAGCCATGCGAACAACACCAACGAGAGCAATGGAGATAATGCTGTGTCTTCCACCACTAGACCTACATCTAGAAGAAGTGGCTCTGACTACCATGACTCGCCTTAAATCTGTTGGCATACTACCAAATGCAAGCTGTGGCCAAACCAGAAGCCGCCTGTGGACTGAGGCTGTCAGAAAGATACCCCTTTTACAGGCATGTGCAGATGGTATTCCGCCTCGGCTTGTCTTTGATAAACCTTACACCATACATACTACTGGTGAAGACGAGGCCGGCGTTGAAGGTGTAAACTATGTCTTCACGGACGGATCAAAGAAAAAGGATGGAGCAGGCTGTGGTATATATTCCAGGAATCTGCGACTCCGATGCAGCTGGACTATGGATAAAAATGCCAGTGTAGTACAAACAGAACTCGCTGGTATAACCATAGCCGCACAAGAGATTGCTCGCAGAGAAATAACGGGCAAGACAATAAGAATCTGCATAGATAGTAGACAATCACTACTGGCCCTGAAAAATTATAAAATAATTAAAGGATCAACATGGGAATGTCACCAAGCACTTGTGAGAGCATGTCAGATGAATAACATCTGCCTATGCTGGGTAAAAGGACACTCACAATGCAACGGCAATATAGAAGCTGACAAACTGGCCAAGAAGGCAGCCAACCTGAGTATCCTTGGGCCTGGTCCTTCAAGTACGCTACCAGTTGCAGCGAAACTTCAATTAATAAAGGAAAACACCCACATAAAATTTAAGACGTTATGGGATGAAACAAGCAGCTGTCAGCTGACCAGAAATCTCTTGAGATATCCCAGCGAAGAGACGGCGAGGAACTATCTGGCAATGTCCAGGGGTAAACTGCGATTTGTTACAGGAATCCTAACCGGACACTGCCGGGTAAGGAAACACCTCTATAACATGAGACAAAGTGACACATCCATCTGCAGAGGATGTGAACAAGAAGATGAAACGATCGAGCATGTACTTTGCGAATGTCCCGCCGTGTCATCGACCAGAGAATCCATATTGGGGGAACGTTGGCCTTCTCTGGCCAATTTGAGGGAAATGCCCCTGGGCAACATCATCACCTTTTGTACAACATTGGGCTGGTCGATGACCTAGGGAGACATTTCCCTCGCGGAGGAAGCACGAGGGGCCCAATGGGGCCTAAGTGCAGCGGATCTCGATCCGCACTCCGGACATATTCCAGATTCCAGAATACACTTAAGAAAACACAAGTACAAGCTGTGGCGTTGCGGCAACCTCGCAAATTTCTTTCCATTGATTAATAGACATTGTCGTAAAATTCGAGTAAAATTCAACAAACGACGTTGCCGATGTTGAGATTTATATCTCCAGGCACAGTACATTTGCGGTTGTCTATCGTTTTTACCATATATTATTAACGCAATAAGGCAATACAATAGATCACTTTTGCCGAGAAGCTGTTTTTAAATAACATTTTAGTATTAAAATGAATCAGATTCGTTGAAATTGTCAAATTATTTGTACATCTCTTATGGTAGGTATTCAAAGACTTCAAGTGAATTTCACAGTAAGCCTGGCAAACGTGCCGTTCGGGAGAAAAAGACGGACGACGAGGATGGAACGATCTTAGATCGGCCAAAAACGTAAACAATTCTGTCTCTTGTATTAATACGTATATGCTTTAAAGTAATTCAATTTCAATTAATCCCAATGAGTTTAACGACGTGAGAGTGGAAATTTCTAATTTTTTTTGGGCAAACGGCTGAGAAAAAAAATTCGCAAAAAATCCATAAACTTATTTCATCGACTACTATCCGATAACGTAGTTATTGAAAATGGTGTATTAGACAATTCGATCCGATAGAAAATATTTCTTGAATTAATCTATTTATTTATGCGTTGATGTTGATCTTTGGATGGTTTCGTTTCGCAATTAAATATTTTTGGCATATCACTGAGACTCAGTAGTTGGTGCTGCGATGGGATTCTAGGACCTTTTTTTTATTTTGTTGTTTTCTCACATATAAGTTACTGACGTCCATTTGGTGTTATTATTACATTAAAAGTCTCATGTAATTATTAGGTATTTATTGAAATAACGTTTTAAAGCTTAATTAAAAAATACATTGTGCAAATTCGTAAGATGCAATGAGTATTGAAGTGAGTATTTTACATGATTTTTCAACTTCAATGAACAATTAGTTCATAACCGTGGGTTAAATAAAAGGGCATAGGATCAAAGGATAGACATACTTTAAAAAGGTGACGAACCCTGTCGTGATGGTCTAGGCATTTTTAGCAAAATTGTTATCACAAAATAATTCTGGAAATGTTCCTCTCAATGGGCATACGACGCAATACCACGCCTCACGTTCCAACAAGATAAATAATATGTGCCGTCAACAGGGTAACAAAATTCTTGCCACTCGATATTGCCGCAATAATATGTAAATATATTATCAAAGATATTATTATCTGAGTGATCCAACAGATGAAGAACAAAAAAAGCATGCACAAGCTGTGCTCGTAACTACATATACTACAGACAGCAGTCAATTGCATCAATTGATTGTGATCCTAAGCCATACTAGGTGTCACTAAAGGACCGTTCGCTGGGATCGATACAGAACACATATTTCCATTTCTAAAACTCACCCAATGTCTCCTTCATCCTTGATATGAAGCTCTTCGCATTCGATACTCGTAATGTCTTCATATTTCGGGCACATCACGGGGATAACATAATTCTCAGCATCAGCAGAACGTTCCTCTTTAATGACTATCGGTTTCCCAAGCTCATCACAGTCTTCGGTTTTAATTTTACATTTAAGCATTTCTTTAATAGACATTTTTTCTGTACCACAATGCGTCGTCTGACACAGACGTCCCGCTACACAGAAAACAGAATCTTTTTTCTATGTTCCACTACTCGACAATCTTCCATAAATTCATAAAATTCTCTCAAACTCCTAAAGAAACATATCTATAAATTGACGTGTCGTGTCAAATGCATTTGTAAAATGGTATTGAAAACACCCTAACAGTACAATATATGATCACTTGGGAAACGCGTTTGGAACAAACTTGTGCATGACGTCATCCCGTGACAGAAATGTATGGCGATATATGGAGACGAAAGCTTTTAACACGGTTTTATTATAAAGTTTCGTTATGATTCGACTGTTATAACTATTTTGGACATTGTTTAAGTATACAGGGTGCTTACGAACTTGAGAATCATTTTATATTTTATTTTTTCTCGGTTATTAAAGCACTTTCATTAGGTTTACTTTTGTAAAGCGTTTACTTTTAGCATAACATGATAATTCAATTTATTCATTTATTGATTTAACTCATGATAATTCATGAATTAAAAATAATCTCCCAAGTTATCAAAGGCCCTGTATAGGTAGGTACAAAAAAGAACAAGACAACCCAACCAACCAACAAAGGTCTACTACGGCACGAACTGGAATCAATGTCTATCCACGTCTATAATCCTCGAACTGGAATTGCACTTAGTAGAAGGATTGTTTGTAAAGAACCTGTACATTAATTAGTAATTACTGCATTAGACCTTTACTTTAAGGTAAATACCTTATATAACACAAAATAGTCATCCGCAAGAATCGCCCTTTCAAACATAAAAAAATTATCCAATTCGATTGGCTGGTTTAAAAGTTATTGAACATCAAATTTGGGAGAAAATCTAGGTGTGCCACTTTTTATGTCCGTCAGTGTAGATATAAACATACATTAGTGTAATTTATATAATTAATTATCAAAACCGACACAAAATAACTAATAATATTCACATTTCCTTTAACCATACGTGCCAATTTAGCTTCGGTTATTTTTTATTTTCTTCCCCCCGTGTCGTGTTACTGTTCTGATTTTGCAGATAATTCGTACAATACCATTTTTACCATTTAGAGCAGGCATCAATTTAGCATAGGTAAGTTTTGACATAACCATAACCTATGTTTTATTTGGCATCTTTCGCCTTTAGCTAAGATTTTCTTTTATAACGTGTATATTTCATACTCTTAATTATTTATTAATGTAATTATGCCATCCATAATTAAAGAAAAAAGTAAAAGGCAAAGACGTGAACGTTAAGCATTATCTTTCAACTTCCACTTATTTTCGGGCAATTGCGATAATTTTTCTTTAACATGAAAATCATAATCAGAAAAATGCCTCGAACATATTCGAGCATTTTTAATATTAAAATCATGCGTTTGGTAGCACTTTTGCACCCATAATTTGCAAATCTGTGCTGCAGTTGGAAAACTAAAGTATCGATATGTACTGGAAGAATTTTTACTTTTTTTATTGTTGTTACTGGTACAACCCTTCATTGCACAGTAAACCATTGTTTATCACAATCACAAATGACCAACATAATTAAAACAACGTATTTAAAATTATAAAATAATGTATTTTAAAGATGTGTCAAATTTGAATATTTGAAATTTGTCACGGAATGACGTCAGCAGAGCGAGAAAGATAGGGGATCGCATGCGCGTTAGCATATCTTGTAGTCTTAGTATCATGAGCAACACCCAAGAACTATAAACTAGACAGGATAGTTACATCAAGCAAATCTTTCAGTCAGCATTAACGCAACCCTCTATACACCGTGATGTAAGTGCGGGTAGAATATAGAGAACTCAGACTTGTGGAAGCATTGAACAATATCTTTTTCACATATTTTACGTCTTTTTAAATATATGACCAGTTTTTTAAAAAGTTAGCTTTCTTTATTGTGGTCTAGTAGTCTAGTACGTATTTAATTATTTTATTTACTAATTTATAATTAAATTAATTTTTTATATTTTTATTTACTAATTATTAAAAAGAAATTATAGGTATAAAACTGTAATGTAGAATACAAATATGGAGGAAACAATGTTGTATTCCTTTTTTAATGATTTTAAATAAATTTTAAACAATTTTAAGACTTTTATTTAATTAATTTATTGGATTGAATTAATTCCTTAGGGATTTTTCTGAATTATATAAGTAACAGGTTGTGTAACCGGTCCCCGGTTAAAAATTTTATGGTTCGAACCAGACCGACTTAGTCAGATGTTGACAGCCCTAGTCCGTTAAGCAGGCTTAATAATCTTTGCGATGAGAGTAAAGCTTGTATATTTTATAGTTACAACATGACTAGTATTTCTGAAACGATTAAAAGAGTTTTGGGAAAGAGCAACTCATATATGTATACCAGCGAGCAATGATGAAATTCAAATATTAAAACTATTATTTTAGAGAAAACCACACATTTCAAAAATGAAATATAATATAATTATATTATAACCAATATGTATATAATTGTATTTTAACATAATATATGTTAGAAATAATAAAATTTATGTTAAAGTACCTTTTTTTACCTGTTTGTTTCTCGTGGTGTTAAAAAATAACGGGCACTATATGTCTCTGCTCTTACCTAAACTTAAACTCACCGAAAAAAATATACCTAAACTTAAACTCGCACAATGAAAATACATTTAGAAAGTCATCCAATAAGAAATACATAAAACAATAAAAATAAACTAGTACAATACCCCGAAAATCAGAAAAACTAAGCTTGTCAACTGTCACAGTTATAAAATACCATTTAACCCCATGTATCCCGCTTTAAGTGTACCCGCCCTTACGTCACGATGCAGTGCGGCCGAGATAGAGCTAAATGGGAAGTAACCGTTCTGTCTAGTTTAAAGTTCTTGAGCAACACCCATTTGCGGAATCAAACCCAAGGTGGTTAAGTGGATGTACCAAGGCCAATGATGGCCTATGGACCTGTTGTCTGATGGCCCAGGAGTCAACAAATAACAGCAAAACTCAAGTTGTGCCAGATACAAAAAGTTACACAGCTAGATCTACATCTAGAAAAAGTGGCCTTGACTACCGTCGCTCGCCTCTAATTACTCTTTTAATTATCAAATAACACGTTGGCTTATGCATTTTGCCAAAGTCTCCCAGTACTATATAAAAGAGACGTGGCATGTCGCATAAAACATAAAATCCCAGTACTATACGATACTACATAGATTGCTTGTGAAACACACCTCCCCATGTTCAATATCTTACAAATCAATGTTTTTATGTGATTTTACTAATGAATTTGGCACTGTGTAGAGAGTGCCTGGTATTATTATAATGTAATCAAAATTAATTTGCCAAATGAATATATTTACCTATTTTCACATTGAATTTATAGGTCACAGAATAACACAAGCACGCGCGTTTTGGACTCTGGGAATTAAAAGTTAGGTTATAATATTGTGTTGTGGTGTTCACAGAAATAAATCTGTGGTTGTGTTATGTAATCACGTAATTTGACAACTATTATAGACAGTGAAGGATTGCCCGTCTCCATAAGCCTACCATCAAGCAGATGTCGAGCCCCCACCACGCCCTTTTTGACATCGGTTATGATGCTCAACTTTGGTTGATTCCAACGATTATAAACAGGGAAGGATAGTTCAGAGACGCTGTTTTATCGGCTGTGGGCGTGGCTAAGCGTGGCCAGTTGATGACGTATTTATCTGACCAGAATTTAAATCTTTATATGGAGGATGTGCCAGGGGGTTCACTATTTATAGTTTTTACGTATAATTTTACAAGCAAACTTGGTTTTGGGTACTGCGTCAATATTAAAAATTCCCAGTGTTAAAATTTATATTTTATTATTAAAAATTGTTGCAGTCCGTATAAAATAAATGTCTATATAAAAAACTATAAAAATTCCTGCGTTTGAGATTACTTGGGAAAAAATTCTTTTCACTTAGAAATAATGGGTGTTTTCAATAATTTGTGTTTTTAATAAGTAAAAGAAGATAATTACTATCGTTATATAATTAGCCACTATCCCAAGCAGCATGGTGACGTCATTATTACGTTCTTTTAAGGTGATTTTAGGTCTAAGACGTCAAGTGACCAATATGAGTCCGAACATATGACGTCATTTCTATGTCGTCTTTAAAACGTCACTTTTTTCTCGTCATTCAGACGTACCTTTTTAATCTAACGTTACTAATCCTTAGAACGTCATGAATTTGACGTCAACTTGACGTCATATTATCGACGACCATTTTGCCTCCCTTTCGTTATACTTATTTCTTATTTGTCTACAATAATTAATGTTATGTTAAGTTTGAGACATTTCAAAATTTAAAACATAAAGGGCACCACAGCCAAATTTTTTTGAATTTTTTCAAAAAATTTTGAAAAAAAAAATTACTTCTTGTTTCCAGGATATAAAATTCTATTCTAATTCTGTAGTTAAAAGAACCACAAGAGAGACGTCAAAATGACGAGAAAAAGTCACAGCCAAATTTTTTGAATTTTTTCAAAAAATTTTAAAAACATTTTTATAATTTTTTCAAAAAATTTTTCAAAATTTTGAAAAATTTGAAACAATTCAAAAAAATTTTTTAAAACTAAAAAATTTTTCAAAATTTTTTGAAAAAATTCAAAAAATTTGGCTGACTTTTTCTCGTCATTTTCACGTCTCTCTTGTAGTTCTTTTAACTACAGAATTAGAATAGAATATTGTATCCTGGAAACAAGACCCAGAAGCAATTTTTTTTTAAATTTTTTCACAATTTTTTGAAAAAAATCTAAAAATTTTTTCAAAAAACGGTTTATGGTCAGTTGGTGACGTCACATACACACGCTTCGATTCGTTTACAAGGCTAACACAGGGTCTTATGGGAGTAAACTATCTTTCTCTTTACGGTTCTTGGGTTGATTCTGCGATTCTGCACTGGTTGGATTCTCGCCGTGTCATTGCACATTCTGAAATGAAAATCTAGCAACTCTTTGCTTTGCTTTCAACAGAATTATTTCTGTGGCTTTGTGCAGCTGATTCGGTTCTCCATAAATAAAATGTTGGCCGCGCATGTGCACTAAGGATTTGTATAGTTAAAAACAGAAGCTAAACTTAGATTTCTAATTTTCATCTTGGTTTTTTGACAAGGAATGGGAAGCAACAGCAACTTTTGAATCCGGAGGCGCTGTAACTGCGTTCGTAGTGGCTCGTGACAGACTTTGAAGCTTAGTTGAGCAACCTTCTGACACGATTCCTGTAACGTAATGATCTAAAAATGTTCTTGCGCAACTAACTGTACACGTATGTTAAAGTACTAAGATTAAATTACAAAAAAAAGAGATAAATGCAGCAGCTACGGGAATCAAACTTGACATCTACAGAATGTTATGCGTAGGCTCTACTGGCTGTGTTACCGACGGGACTAGCAAACGTCTGCTGAACTTGCGCTTCGCACAACCACTAAGGTCCTTGTCACTATTTTTTTGCTTTATATGATAGCGTGTTATAAGAAAAACCCGCCGTATTTTCTTTATTTTTTTTGGCACGATTTCTATTGAAAAAATGTTCAAAAGTGCGTAAATAGCACGCTTATACGTGAGATCACGTATGTTTCCTTAGTGTCCCTGCTTTATTGACACTTGACATATTCGACAAATAATCTAAATTTGACATGTAGAACTCCTCCGCCGTTCTAAAATAAACTTTCTGCAGATTTCCTGCACTTCCTTTGGAAAATCCCGGCTCCATTTTCTTACAATAATGCACAGAAACAAAGCAAAACACAATTCATAGAGGAACTAACAAACCATAACCACAAAACTAAGCGTAGACAACTACAGATGTCAGTCGGTAATGTCGGTATTGTTTACTTATGTATCATATGACGTATCATAACCTTCCATTTGTGCTGTGCTTTTAGTGTTCTGCTTAAAAGTTGCCGCGTTTAACATGCTATAGCTCAAGCGCGTAGCTGCTTTCTCGCACTATGGTATATCAAGCCGTTGTATTTTAACACAACATGCACATATTTGTACTAGATATATGGTTCAGGCGTTCTGCAGAGATATGCTCGATAACTCTGGCACTGACAACAAATGCTGCCAACTTAATTCCAGGCTGTGTGACGTCATTCAGTCCCAAGATCAAATGAGTGAGGAGAGTTAAATTGCTATAATACAAAGTTGCACGAGTTGAGGAGGATCTATCGTTAGCTTTTAAATAAACATTATTATTTTGAGACGAATCTAGTCTAATAAAGGACCCATTTACTAAATCTGTGCCGCGGTCAATAGTTAAACTAATAAAACAGTTTAAAACTAATTAAACAGTTAATATAATAAAAATAATGTATTTAAACTTATAGAAAAATGTTTTTTTTTACTAATTTTGACATGTAGCGACACTTTTCAAAACCCTTTGACGTTAGGAAACGTCTTACTTTTCACAACCAGTGGCCAAATGTAAAATTGTACACAACGTTTTGTAAAGTTCATTTCATAGTAATCTATTTAGACTTGACAAGCTGTCACGCCGTTACAACCTGCCGAATTGTTTTTATACGTATACGATTCAGTTGTCTTCTCGCAAAATATAAAAGTGTTGAAAATTAGAAAAAATCTTGCATGAAACACGTCTGGAAACACTATTTTGTGTAACAAAAAGAATTCTGTGGAACGGCTGCATAAATTTCGAAAAATACAGAGTATCGATAATTTTCCTACAAATACGTGTATCCTAATAATATTTATTTCATAATAATAGTCTCATTGAAACATAACATGCCAAACTGTGCCCCAGATTATTAAAATTTCGGATGATTTGAACGTAAACGCCTGATGTTTAGGTACTTCATTTGCACATTTATACATGCTTACCGGAATTTATACTATGATAAAAACGACCAACAACGTGTATACAATAGTCCAATGTCCAAAATATGTCTATATTATTTATATAAAAGAGGAACTTGTTTAATTATACACGATTTAAACAGCAACGGCACTCAACACACAGCACAGAACACACGCAGTGGACAGTTGGGTGCGTGATGACGTCACATTAGGGTGGAGAAACGTGCCAGTACGTAAAGATAGGAATCGAACTATTCTATTCCCCTATACAATCCTTGGCTTACCCCTAAGCTTATCTTTATCTTGTAGTAGTAGTATCATGGATGCAAACCACTGATACATAACACAACCACAGATTTATTTCTGTGAACGACACAATCCACAATATTATAACCTAACTTTTAATTCCAATTGTCAAAAACGCGCAGGTTTGTGTTACGTGTTATTCTGTGACGTGTAAATTAAACGTGAAAATAGGTAAACATGTTTATTGGGCAAATTAATGTTCATTACATTAAAATAATACTAGATACTCACAGCGCACTGCCAAATTCATTAGTAAAAGTACTTATAATACCGCGATTTTATGCCACATCTCTTTTATATAGTAATCGGAGACTTTGGCGAGATGCATATGCCAATGTGTTATGTGAAAACTAAGAGTAATTTGAGGCGAGCCATGGTAGTTCTCTTGGGCCACCAGACAACAGCTCCATAGGCCGTCATTGGTCTTATGATAGCAGTGTACATCCACATATGTCATATGTAAACACCTCGCGTTTCATTCCCCAAAGAGGTGTCGGTCATTACCGTTTTACAAATGCGTTTGAAGTTAAAATCATGGATATCTTTCTTTTTGATAGGATTTCATAAGAATTCATGGAAGATTGTCGAGTGACTGAACGTTTACGTGAGGTAACGCATCTTGGTACTACAAAAATGGCTTTTGATGAAATACTTGAATCTAAAATTAAAACCGAATGCTGTGATGAGCTTGTGAAACCAGTGATCATTAAAGAGGAAAGTTCTGATGCTGAAAATTATGTTAATCCCGTGATGTGCCCGAAAAATGAGGTCGTTGCGGATATCAAATGTGAAGAATTCCATATCAAGGATGAAGGAGAGATCGGGTAAGTTTTAGAATGTCCGATTAGTGATAGATAGATACTCAGCTTGCAAATTGATAACTCTGAACCGGATCCATGCAAAATTGTAAAAGAATACGTGTTCTCTATCAATCCCAGCGAATGGTCCTGATTTCACTCAATGGCCGCTTTGATAGCTTCGCCCCATTCTGGCAACTGCCGTCAGTAGTTATGAGCACAGCTTGTACTTATTTTTTATTGTCCATCTTTTGTGTAACTCAGCCAATAATATCTTTGATGATATATTTACATATATTGCGGCACTTAATTTTCAAGTATTTTGTTACCCTTTTGGGCCCACATATTATTAATCTCAGCGGTACGTGAGAATTGTGGAATTGATAAAAATGCCCAGGCCATCAAGACAGGAGGGTACATCATTATTTTTAAATATGGGCCGTCTAGTATCCTGCAGCTACTGGTTCTAGTTCTCCAATAGATGAATGGGAATTGTGAATAATACATGCACCTCAGTTTCCTTGCTCTTTTATTGTGCTTCGCGCTTTTCTCGGGTCTCTCCCATACCTGTAAAACTGAGACTACTATTTTATTTTTCTCTAGTGAAATTGCCAAGTATTCCTCTGATGTGGTGTTTTATTACTGGATAGGGCTGAAACCTTTGATGTAATTATAACACTCTGAGTAGTTTCCACAAACGCCAAAACACGTTCACTTCGCTCGACGCGCGTTTCGCCAACCAAGTTGGCATCATCCGGAGACGATTAAAACTCATCTTAAACCAAAAATCTAGCCTATTTATACTATTTATGGTGAAATCACTAGTCACGCTTCAATTATCAGTTGCTAAGCAACGCGTAAAGCGGGCTATACGGTATAGGTCCCTTGTCGCTATTCATACTATTTTTACATTTTACAATTTCTATGCTAATGATCGTTGTCAAAAGCATGTTGTGCAACATTAGACGATCTTTTTGCATATTTTAGATGAGTCATATGCTCTTTAAATCTGGTGTTAATCGATCGTCTCGTTTGTCCAACATATTTTCGATCACAGTCATTACAACTAATTTCGTAAATCCATTTAAAACAATTTTATCCTTTGGATTGTCTAAGAATTTTGGATTGTCTAATTTGTAAGACAATCCTTTGGATTGTCAAACCACGAGTAAACCGGGGTGCGTACGGGATGAATACATATTTTGGAGTCTCTATGTCCTTCTGAAAGGTCGTAGAATTACGAAGTGTGTCCTTGAATTTACGCTTCCTAACTAGTTTTTCAACTATATCTCTAGGAAAACCATTACTCACAGCTATATATTTAATTCATATTTTTTCTTTTTCAAACCTCTCATTACTGAGAGGGAAACTTAGTAAGTGATGGACAAGAAAATTAAAACTCGCCATTTTGTGTTGATAGCAGTGGTGAGAGTCATTAGGGATATATCTGACCGTACTGGTATCTTTTCTATATACACTGACGGACATAAAAAGTGGCGCACCTAGATTTTGTCCCAAGTTTGATGTTCCATAACTTTTAAACCAGCCTATCGATGTTGATATTTTTTTTTGTTTGAAAGGGCGATTCTTGCGGATGACTATTTTGTAATTGGATCTCCATAAAAAATGTATTTTTTAATATCTACAGCCTTTAAAAACCGATTATGATTTTGACACGAAATATGATTGACACGATATTGATTCTCGCTGTGGAGTGAAATTTTATTTGTATTGAATTCTTAGGTTGGTCACGGTGTTTACCATCCTTTTTTCAATATTCTCTTTTTTGAATCACCTCTCTAGCCCCTTCAGCAACGAAGATGCGACATTTCAGATCAAACGGTGTTATTAAGTTTGATATTCAACAAGGGGCCGCACAGTGGTTCCTTATGAGGAAAAAACCTCAAATCGTAAAGGATATTTTTGTAGCAAATGAACACTGATAATTTCAAGAGTACTAATGTAATCATCTATTAACATCATTTATTGGATTTTGATTACTTTTTTAGTGTGAGAAAAAACTCTAGAGCTTAAGAATTTTTTAACTACGAATATTCACCAAATTTGGGTTCAAGATATAACTTATGTTTACTATATCTACAACTTGTTTAATTAACTACTATTACAAAATACTATCAAGGTAACATTCTTAAAAAACATCACAAGATTCTCAGAAAGTTTCTTTCTATATTGAAACCTCGAATAATATGTATCTCTGAAACACATAAAATTCCTGCTTTTAGAAGTTTTTTTTTAATTACAGAAAAAGCTCCATCGAGCTCCAAGCTATAATTAGCACCCAATTGAAGCTAATACTATAGACTACTTATCCTCCGAAATTCAGCTGCAACTACTTGCGACTTCAGCTTTTATCCCACTTTAACCCTGAAATTGAATAAACTTTTATTGGTCTTGAAAAAATGAAAATAAATTATAGTACCTAATATAGTAAAGTTTATCGTCAATAAGTTGAAATGGTCAATATAGTGGAATAGACCCGCTAACTGCCAAATCTGTTTAATAAAAAGCAATTGTTATTATACAGGGTGTCCCCAATTCTATGCCCGAACAAGAAGGTCTCAAGAAGTACAGACACAATTAAAAATGCATATTTGAGAAATCAATGTCAATTAGTGTGCAAGTGAAAGCAAAAAGATATGACTATACTTACGGAAATAATTGAAGAAGAAATATGAATCTTTACAAGTTACAAGATCTGTGAAAAATAAAATGTATGGGTCCGACGATATCAGCATCATGTGAAAGACATCTTCATTAGTAGCAATACGAGACATTTTTCTGCTATGATGGCTTCTGAAATACTTGTAATCCTTATTACGATGTTCTTGCCTCTTCTGATAGAATTCCAATAGGTAAAACCGCATGTTCAATTATATCCTTGCCATGAAGGAGAATTTTGTGTACCGTGGCAGGCATATCATACCACGGATATAAGGATACTGCTAATTCAGCTGTTTCTTTAGTATATATGTTAAATTTATCTGGATCGATTGGAAAATTACTGCAAATCACTTCCAGTATAATCGCAAGTCTGTGTATCAAATTTTGATCAATCCCTGTTATATCTGCTGTTATACTTGGGTCATTAAAAAAACGTCTTGAAGTATTTCCACTATTAGAATTGCCTGCCCCTTGTCGTACAACGTCAACCTGTATACCGAGACGTTCTTTGAATTGGCCTTGAATTTGTTTCTTCGTCTCTTCTTTGATGGGTTTTGTAATATTTGTTGTCCGCCAAGATTTAAATGCCAAGTTATATCCCAAATGCAAAATATATTCCATGAATCTTATTCTGGCGTGCAAAGTAGACATACCGAGACATAAGGCTTTTTCATTACATGGCTTCTTCAAAATAACAGATATCTTGTTCATTTCGGACGGTTTGGCACCACATATTACACAATTACTGGACGAGCTAGTATTTGTCACAATTTGGGCTACTTTACCGTCAATCGTGGTAAAATACAGTCTGTGGTAATTTTTTATGGTTCTACCATTAATCTCAATTTCGGTTTCTTTCAAATTTTCAATTTCATTGTCCATATGACACTTTTCTTGTTGGATAATTTCTGGAGTTTCTTTGACATATTCAAATTTAATTGCCCTGCAGTACCTGGTTGAGGAAGGATGAGGATTTTTCCATACTTCATCATCTTTATTATTTTGAATATTTTCACGCAAACTCAATTTCAAAGGTACAATAGACGTCATAAATTCGGGTATTCGGGCATAACTTTTAATTTATTATAAACAACTTTTCTTAATAACATTTTTTGAAATAAGGAAGGTGTACTCTTGTGCAATTTTTATAATTCGTGTCCTATCCTGTATAACGTTTGATTTCCTGTATAACGGTCGAGCAATAATAATTAATAAAAAAATCCCATATAATATGCATGTATATCCCACCATCCTGTATAATGTATATTATTAACGAGTAAATGCACCTCTCACGTCATCATAATTACACTGAAACCCTTTCTACCTTAAACGCGACGTTATTTATTTTGAAAAATGTGATAATTAAAATAACTGATTAACACTTTAAAATTACTCACTCTATATTAATATAAGAAAATTATTTTGCTCTAAATTTGCATAAATAAGACTCTTATTGATTTTCAAAATACCAGAAATCAAAAAATCAAATCAAAAAATGTACATAATAAAATGAGCTATCACTACTGTTATTTAAGAATTTTAAAGAGATGGCCTTGAGAGTTAGAGAGATGAGAGGATCAAAGTGTTTTCTTCCATGAAAGTCTTTACCTTTGACAGGAAATTGACGGGCCTCTCATGAAATTCAATTAACTTGTATAGGAGATATGAAGTTTTTTCCCAAATATTACCTTTTGGCCCCACTGTGGGCCGTGGAGCTGAAAATGTCTAAAAAGTTCATCACTTAAGACATGTTTAGCGTTTTCGATTACGGACGCTGAAATAATTGTTACTTACAAGTACAAACAACATCAAAAAGAAATAACAAACAAAGAATTATTCGACATTTTAGTAAAACGATTGTAATTATTAATGATTAAAACAATAAACTTGAAAAATAACTGAACAACAAACTAACTAATAACGAGTATTTCCTCCTAGCTCTGGCTGCTATAACATTCCATACGCCTAGGCATGCTTTCAATCAAATTTGTGATAGTGATTTGAGGGATATTGTCCCATTCTTCTGTAAGAGCAATCCTCAATTCATTCAGATTCTCTGGGTTGCGTCTACTAACACGATGTCCCAATTCATCCCATAAATGCTCAATGGGATTCATGAGGGCTTTTAGCGGGCCACGGCATACGATTAATTCCAACATCGTTTAAAAATTGTGTTATCATCACTGCGGTCACTCATCATATGCGGTTGTGCATTATCTTGCATTAAGAGGAATTCTTCGTCAATGTAAGGTGCAAATGGGAAAACAATGTTCATTCAAGATCTCTATGTATCTAACTGCATTTAGAGATTGCCGTGGTGGACACAAATAATTATGTTTGGGCATCGCTAGTAATTCCACACCATACCATTAGTGAACCACCGCCAAAACTCTCCCTTTCACTGAACATATCATCCTCGTATTTTTCCCCACGCCTTCTCCAAACCCTCCGACGCCCGTCTACTGATTTTATTTATTTAGTTTATTTTATTTAGTAATACACTACCCAACAGAAATTCCAATTACTGGGCAGGAGATATAAGTATGTACATAATATAAGATACAATATACAGATACAATACGACTAGGGAGTTAAATTTTTTATCGCAGCTACATTGCAGTGGAATATATCAAACTGATCTTGAAGGTTATTATAATTATCACGCATCTTATATAGGGGTGAGGATTTTTGAATGTTGGTTCTAGGGGTGGGTAAATAAAATAATGAGGTTTGTCTAGAACCCAGCCCTGGTATCCGAAGATTCATTAAACTTAAAATAGTACCACAGTCTGTTATATTGTTTATTAAATTGTAAACGAATATTTGCTGTGATATAATTCTTCGAGACTCGAGACTCGACAGCGAGTATCTATTTAAAAGTTCACTTTGAGGAAAGCCAATAGCAGAATCCTTCCTTATAAGACAATGTCTTTAAGAAACGTCTCTGAATTCTCTCTAAATTCTGTATGTGAATATTATAATGAGGAGACCAAATAACTGAACAATATTCCAATTTGGATTTAACAAAAGATTGGTATAACAGTTTCAGAGTGTGCATGTTGTTAAAGTCATGAGAACCCCTAATTATAAATCCGAGTGTCCTAAAGCTGTGGCTGGTAATTGTGTTTATATGATAATTGAAAGACAGTTTACTGTCATAAGTTATACCGAGGTCACGAAATGTTGGTGGGCGGGTAAGGACTGACTCTTCTAAAGTGTAATTAAATTCGATAAGGTGAAGTTTCCTAGAAAATGTTAGAGCATTGCACTTACTTATATTTAATTGTAACTTGTTTAAATTCCACCATTTACTGATTTTATCAAGGGCAGCTTGTAAAACCAAGCAATCCTCTACATCATTTACCTTGTTATACAACTTCATATCGTCAGCATATAATAGGCAATTTACGCCAATGTCATCTATAATATCATTAATGAAAATATTAAAAAATAACGGCCCTAACACAGAGCCTTGTGGTACACCCGATGTAGATATAAATTCTACAGACTGCTGACCACAGTACTCAATGTAGTGGTGTCTATTCTCGAGATACGATTTAAAAAATAGCAATAAATTTCCTGAAAAACAAATTTTTTAAAATTTTGAATGTAAAATGCTGTGCTCGAGTCTGTCAAATGCCTTAGTGAAATCAGTATATATAACGTCAACTTGCGAATTAGCGTCTATAGCGTCAGATATATATTGGCTCATCCAAAAAAGATTTGTTGAGGTCGATCTTCCCTTAAAAAAGCCATGTTGGTATTCCGTAATGCGATGTTTTACATGAGAAAACGTTGGTTCATACAACAAAATTTCAAAACATTTTGAGAAATTATTGACAATCGTTATAGGTCTGTAATTTTCAATATTATTTTTATCACCTTTTTTGTATATGGGAATTATTTTCGAACATTTCAATGAATCAGGAAATACATGTGATTTGAGAGCGAAATTAAATAAAAATGTTAGTGGACTTTTGAACACAGTTGCACAATCGTGTAAGATAAAAGCTGGGATTTTATCAGGGCCCATTGTGTACTTCGGCTTATTTTTTTTTAAAGCAGTGAAGACTTCTTGCTCTGTACATTCATCTAATGGGAAAAAATCATTACTTTCATCTACCAAATCGTTCTTGTCCTCGGTTGAACCATTAGGGGTGATATAAGAACTTGAAAAATATTCTGCAAAAGCACTAACCAACTGTTTGTTGCCTACATAATGATTATTCTTGTAATACATATCAGTCGGTAAATTATTACTAGTTAATGAACTGCCAAAACTTATTAGGATTTATGATCTCAACATGAATCTTGATTCGTCAGGGAATAAAACTTGAGACCATTGCAACTCATTCCAAACAAGATGAATTCGAGCAAAATCCAAACGAGCTACTCGATGTCGTCGAAGTAATCGCATTCCAATAGCAGGCCTTCTTGCGATAAAACCGAGACTCCTGAATCTCCGACAAATTGTTCGATCTGACACAACTGTTCCTCGTGCGTTTCTTAAATTTCGGTTTGTGATCACAGCTGTTTCATAGGGATTCCTCGATATTTGCAGACCAATAAATCGATCGTCAATATTTTGCATAATCCTGGAACTACCAGAACCTGGACGTCTGCTGTATTGACCCGTTTCTGGGTAGCGCTGGCTCGCTCTTCGGACAGTTGTTTCTGGTAGACCAACAATACGAGCTGCATATCTTTGACTCCTTCCATCTTCTACCAAAGCCACAACTCTAGCTACTTGAATTGGACTAATTTGCACTGGCATTTTCTTTTAGAACAACTGAATTATTTTTTTTTACGAGAATTTCAACTGAATCTTTTGACGTTTCAGTGTTAACCGTTACCATAGCCTCCTTGTTAAATATCAAACTTAATAACACCGATTCATCTAAAATGTCCCATCTTCGTTGCTGAAGAGGCGATTCGAAAAAGAGAATATAAAAATAAAATTTCACCACAGCGACAATCAAATTTCGTGTCAAAATCATAATCGGTTTTTAAAGGCTGTACATATTAAAAAATACATTTTTTATGGAAAGCCAATTACAAAATAGTCATCCGCAAGATTAGCCCTTTCAAACAAAAAAAAATTATCAAAAGCGATAGGCTGGGTTATTGAACATCAAATTTGGGACAAAATCTAGGTGCGCCCCTTTTTATGTGCGATAGTTTATATCAGATTCTAACCTATTGTCACTATTCTTAATTACTAATACATCTAAAAATGGAAGTTTTCCATTATTTCCTAGTTCATATGTAAACTTTACAGAAGTGAAACGACTATTTGATTTGGAAATTAAGTTTTCTACATCCACAATATTAGTGTCAAACACGGCAAAAATGCCATCCACATATCTCCAAATTCTAGGAAAATACTTCCTTTGCTTCAGTTTCCAATCGACTCATGAAGACACCAGCAATGGAAGGCGATAAACAGTTACCCATTGCGGTTCCTTCATGTTGTTCATAGAACTTGTCATTGAAGCGGAAGCAATTTTGTTTCCTGCAAAGTTTTGTAAGGTTTATATATTCTTCTATTACTTCCTTTCTATAGTTTTTAATTCGAGTAAATCCTCAAGATAGTCCAAGGTCTGTGGTACACTCGGAAATAGTGAACAAACATCAAAATTTCACCCTCTTGCAATTGAATATTCTTGATGTTATCAATGAAATCATTCGAATTTTTAACTGAAAAACTAGGCTGTGCAATGGGCAAACTCTCAAATTCCTTAGTCAACCATTTTTGTTATGTCTTAAGTTTTCCGTCTTTGCTTTTTCGATACGATATTTTTTTTGGCAAGTATTTGGGACAGATCGGAAATTTACTTGGTACGCTAGTTTCTTTTAATCGGGGTAAATTTGAAGTAACTGAAACGATCTCACCAGTTTTTGTTTACCTATTACTATATTCAAAAATATACAACTAAACAGATCATGGACAAGTTCAGTGGCAATATAATACGATCAAATGATGCAAACGGCAAATGATCGATTATTAAAAGCTGCAGAAACATATAAAAATGCATGGATCATAAAAACAAAAATACAATTACGTTTAATAAAGGCGATTTGGTTATTGTAAGAACGTTGAGAGTTCCTAATCGACAGGAAAACAGAGGTATTAAGTTAATGATGCCGTAATATGACGGCCCATATAATTAATAATACTGAACGGGACAAATTGTTGCGAATTAAAGCATATAGATTCAGACAAAAACAATAAAATTTTGCAAACAAATTTGGGAAAATTAAGAAGAAAATAGACTTTATACGATTTATCATAATCTTAAATCATATGTGAGGATAGTACACGTACTAGAATATAAAATTTCTTACGTATCATATGTAGTAAAATAGCAGTTGTTGATATTATAACTAAGTATATCTGTAAATAATCATGTTGTATGATAGATGAACAATATTTGAGTTATAATTATGTTATAAATCATTTAGCGTAGAGATTTCTCGTTAAAGTATTGCGCAGGACAATTTGGTAGGTACCAAATCAGATATTATCGAAAATTATTACGTCTGTATCAAAGATATATCAGATATAGAAGGTAAAATAGGATATACTAAATAGGCAGTAGGAATGGAAACTGTAGGTATAGTGTATAGTAGACATAGTGAAGATGTAGAGACGCTAAACATAAATAAACTCGATAACTAAAGTAGGCCAAAGGTATAGAGTTTATTCTAAAAATGAATCGAGAGAGCAGAAAGACAAAAAGGGGTGAGAAATAAGTATATAGACGAACAATCAAAGGAAAACAACCTTATCAGTTGTAAGTGTGTCCTACCAAACAATAAATGATCAATAAAACAAATCGTACATCACTCTGAACGTCCTCAATGAAAGTGATACAACTGGTAAGTGTGTCTTCCTTTGATTGGTCATCTATTTACTTATTTCTCTAAGTAATGAATTGCTACAAACCCAAGATTTCTTTTCACAAAATAAATATGAATACCAAAGGACTGGCAGAACCAAGTCATAGATAATCACATATTGTCTTTTATAGGGAAGAAATGGGTGATTCCGTTACATTGGAGGCGTATAACAATTTTGTGGAGAGCGGTTCCTTAAAGAGAGAGAGGCAGACTAGGAAATCCGCTTCAAAAGGTAAGCAAATATAGTTTCTATGCTTCAGGAGTGCCAGAATGAGAATAGTATTTGGTTAACTTCCAAATATTATTCAATAAAATCATTTTTTGTCAATCACTTTATTCTTATTTTAAATTTAGTAAAAAACATTTAATTATGTTGAGTTCAAACTGAGTTAAATATTATTTTTTACTTTTTAGCTCGATTTCCCTTTAAATCATGTTTTTTTCGTTTTTAAACTATAATTTGTTTTTTACTTTTTTGTTCGGTTTGCCATAAAAGCGTGTTTTTTTATTATTGTTTTTACTTTTTAGTTTGGTTTCCCTTTAAAGCGCGTTTTCAAGTTTTTGTAAACTATAATTTTTTTCACTAAAAAAATATATTGTTTAGTTTTTGCTTTTTGCTAAGGAAGAGATTAATTTTTCTGCTGTGTTCCGAGATTTAATAAATGTATAACTTTCAGTAAATTCTGTAATGTGGCGAATGCGCCAGTGTGGATTTTTTTTTATAATCTGGTTCAATAATTCAGTGACAGTCATTTCAAAAATGGTGTTTGTGTTTTGAATGATGGAGATTTTAAAATAATTATTTTCTATAGCAGAGCAAACCGCACTTAGTTTGGAATATTGAAAATGATAATTGGAAAAGTCAAATATTAAGTAACTAAATGTAACACATCTATTTTTTTATCGTCAAATTTTGAATAATTGCTTTACTTTTTATTGTATTAATTTACTTATTGTGTAGGGTAGTTTTAGCATTTCAATTGTGAAATAAATGCCAATAGGATGTTTCTACATTTGCAGAAAGGAAGCATTTTTCTTCTGATGATTACCTTACGAGACATTCCCACAATGTGACCGACAAAGACAAACTAGACATGGGGATGTACAAATGTGATAATTGTGAATTCGAGACCAGGTATAAGGGAAATATGGTGCGGCATATGCAGAAACATCGTGATCGAAAAGCGAAGAAAACATTTAAATGTCATAAATGTACATATGAAACGGATATTAAGTCCTCTCTGCGCATGCACAATCTGATACACAAGTATAAATCGGAGGTGATGATTCATAAATGTGAAAATTGTGAATACGAGACCAGAGATAAGAGAAATATTGTAGAGCATATGGTGAAGCATCGCGATCCCAATGCAGAGAGAACATTCAAATGTGATAAATGTCCATATGAAACGGATATCGAGCGCTACCTACACTCGCACAATCTGATACATGTGGATAAATCGGAGGCGAAGATGTACAAGTGTGAGAATTGTGAATACGAGACCAGGCATAAGGGTTACATGAAACAGCATAATATGGTGAAGCACCGCGATCCCAAAGGGGAGAAAAAATTTAAATGTGATAAATGTCCATATGAAACGGATATTAAGTCCTCTCTACGCTCACACAATCTGAGACACAAAGACAAATCGGAGGTGAAGATGCACAAGTGCGAGAAATGTGAATACGAGACCAGAATAAAGAGCAATATTGTCATGCACATGGTGAGGCACCGCGATCCCAAAGCGGAGAGAAATTTTAAATGTGATAAATGTCCGTATGAAACGGATTTGGTATTCTCCCTACGCAGACATAGTCTGATACACAAGGACAAATCGGAGGTGATGATGCACAAGTGTAAGAATTGTGAATTCGAGACCATGTATAAGAATAGTATGATTGCGCATATGGTGAAGCATCGTGATTCCAGAATGGAGAAAAAAATTAAATGCGATAAATGTCCATATGAAACAGATTTTAAGTCTCGCCTAGGCAGACATATTCTGATTCACAAGGATAAATCGGAGGTGAAGATGCACAAGTGTGAGAATTGTGAATACGAGACCAGGCGTAAGGGTGATATGAAGCAGCACATGGTAAAGCACCGCGATCCCAAAGCGGAGAGAAAATTTAAATGTGATAAGTGTCCATACGGAACTGATAAAAAGTCATGCCTAAAGAGCCACAATCTTATACATAAAGACAAATCGGAGGTGAAGATGTACGAGTGTGATTATTGTGAATATGCGACCAAGCATAAGTTTAATTTGATCAAGCACATGCTGAAGCATCGTCGCCCACTCCCAAAGCAGAGAAAAACAATTTAATGGTAAATGTCCACATAAAACATGTTTTGTTCAATCAAAATCAAATCAAAACATGTTTGATTTCAATTCACTTTTACTACAAATAAAGTATTAAAAAAATTCAATTAAAACATAAATTACCAGTTTATTAATATTTGGATCCGGATATTTTGGTAAAAATTCTAATTCTAAAATTTTGAAAAAAATTTGAGGAAAAATTTTGAAAAGAAAATGTTAAAAAATATGGCAAAAACATTTTCAGAATCTTGGAACGAGATTTTCACCCAATTGAAACCACAGATTGAACTGAAATTTTGCAGGACTGATGACAATTAAATAATTTGATTAAAAAAATTTCGAAAAAAATTTGTATTCCAAAATCTTGACAAAAAATTGGTTCCAAAAATTTCGAAAAAAAATTGGAGGTATTTTGGAAAAAAAAATATAAAAAAATTTCGTAAAAAAATTGGATCCGAAAATTTTGAAAAAAATTCGAATTAAAAAATATCGAAAAAAGTTTGGAGAAATTTTGCAGATTATTAAAAAATAGTTTCAAGTTCAAGTCAAGTTTTCATTTCCTTCCGATTGCCGGACGAGCGAATATCTTCGCCGAACGTAGTGGGGGGCTGTGACGTCACCGCGGACCATAAAATACGAATTTATATCGGATTTATAAGGGAATGGAACGTGTTTCGAGTGTTAATTTTATTTCCAAATTAATACTTGCCTAATACTTTAATGAAAGACCAAATAGTTTAAATAAATACTTAGTTTAGAGTTTAACCTATAAAACTCATATTGAAAAATTGGTCATAATGGTAAACTAAAATATATTCTTTAAACTTTAGCGCCTACTAGCAAGATATCTTACTACATGTACTTCAATATTGGAGACGCGTTTTCCAGGGCAAGACCTAGAAGCTTGTGAACAATTTCAATTTACTACAATTTAAATAGACTTGAAATGCCGAATTGATTTCAGTGACACTTTCTTATTACTTATACTTTTTCTGTATGCCTACTTTCCAGTCCGGAGAAACTTATCTTTTGAAATTACTATTCTTTTAAATGTTTTTTCTAGTTAATAGAGAAACTAATTTAAACGAATATACAACTTATCCAAAGTTAAATTGTAATTACCATTTTAGTCTTTATTATTTTAACAGTATAAAATGTGTTTCTACTGGACGTTTTTACTCTGTGCTCAAACTTTAAAATGTTCTGTAGTATGCAATATAAAATAATATGATCTACATTAAATCATACAACACGATTTGAGGTAAGAAACATTCACAAATAACATTTAGTTTAAAACAGGTATAGTATATTGTAATGTAACCAACCCGGGTCGGTTAAACATAATAAACAGAGAAACACATGGCCGGGGTACGTGATCGTCAAAAGGGGGAAATACCTACCCTACGTTGTACTAAATTTAAATTAACCCTGTCCGAGATGCACTGGTTACTAACGAAAAGCGGGAGTTTTGAGATGAAAAAGAAAAGACTAAGCATTTTTAATACACCTACTGATTTATTTAAACAGGTATTTATTTATTAAAAATATAAAATAAATAAATGCCGTACTCAGCCTTGAATTCACGAGGGGAAAGAGCACGGCAGAGAAACCCTCGATCTCTATTCAAAAGAATCGCAATAATGCTGTTGGACACTTAGGTGAAAGTAAAATGAAAACTTACAAGGGTTGCCATACTTGTGTTTTAACCTACAATCATTCCCAAGATACAAAACTGAAGAGTTTGTTGTTAGTTAGCCGACTTTCGTCAGAAGGTACTGAGGTTCCATACGGGAGGCAACTAGCGTGTTAATAAATTCAACAAGACGCAAACATTCATCATCTCATACAATAAGCGGCAATTAAGTCACTGTTATAAGCCAAAACCCACAAGTATGAAAAACCTACTCGTAGTCATGAATGGAACAAAAAGGTCAACAGCATTACTTACATCGAACTGAATAAAACAAAATGAAATAATCTTAAAACAGAATGAGCTGAACACACTAAATAAACAAGTAAAATGTTCATAGTTTATGCATAACGTATCATGATTATTTGTAGTTCAAAACATAATATAACACGGATAATTTTAATAAAAAGATGGCATAAATTCTCGAGATAATAAATTTAATAATAAACATTACAAATTAAGTATATTTACTAACCTGGGAAATTTCACGTCAAACACCAACACACACCAGAGCCCAACTACCTGCTTCCCCATATGCAATCCCTCGTCTCCCTATATCCCGACTTATCTAACCCATGCCGCACCACGTCTTTCCTAGTGCGTGCTCATACCGTAACCACTTGTTATTTAAAAATCGGTATCTCGTCTTTAAACAAAACAGAGGTCACGACATCGCAAGTTTATTAACTAAATAAGGGATAGGGTCCATTTCAATATATATGTAAAAAAAGTATAAAACAACACTGATGAAACATTTTTCTTCCAATAAAGTGTTTATTTTCATTTTTATAATAATTATTATAACAAAATGTAACAATATAACTATATGAATTTGTGACATATATGATTTTATATATTTACAGTAGGTTTGTTCCAACAACGCCGAAAACCGTTCTCGGAACGATTACGCTCGTGCGCAGTAAAGAAAATGCGTTCCAACCACAACGTAATCGTTCCGTACACGGTAATTTCGATACCCGATTAAAAGCAAGTACTAGTGGTACTGACTTGCGCATTACACACTTCCAGCAATCAGCTGTTTTGTGAGACCGTGTAAATTTGATTGTTTTTCTGTTAATTTAACCTATGGTTTTAACAAGAAATGAGTAACGACGAAGGATATACTGATTTTGAGTCCGATGAGACCAGTGCCGAAGATTTGGAAGTGCTCGTAACCGAACCGAGAGTAAAAAATCAAAATTATTTAGGTGAGATTGAATACTGAGGTCAAACATTTCTTACATAAAACTACTGCACTGAGGCTTTCTATTCTTTTTTAATTTTAGAAGGGACGGTACAGGAATATTCCCCAGAGGTATTCTTTGAACATTTTCGTATGTCAAGAGGTATTGTGGAAAATATAAGTGAAAGGTATGAAGCCAGCCCCTATTTTCACAGACACGCTGGGCAATACGCAAATATTTCTGCTTTACATCAGGTTTGTCCTTAAACCTATAGCATACTAGATATCTTGTAGGTATTATCATAGATACCTACCAAAGATACTACTAGAATTACCCCACTCTCCTTGATATAAGTTCAGTAAATAGAATTTTAAGACGACTTACTTTGTTTCTAAGTAATTTATCTGCAGATATCATAAAATGGCCAGATGAAAATGAGAAACACATTAGTGAGGAATATTTCAGAAATAATGGGTTTCCCAATGTAATCGGTGCAATAGATGGAAGTCACATTAAAATAGATAAGCCTAGTAATGACCCTGACTCATATATAAATCGAGAAGGATTTTTTTCAATTCAGGTACGTATATAGATATAGAGTTTATAACCTTAAAAATTATCTTTGTTTTTAAACAAATTTTAAGTTAGTGAATAGAATATTGCAATATATTTTTTTAGATGCAGGCAGTTTGTGACCATCGAAGGAAAATAAGAGATGTATTTATCGGATATCCCGGATCAGAACACGATAGCCGTGTATTTAGGAACTCCCCTTTAAGCATGAACCTAGAGGAAAAATGTGGGAGATATTTTCTCTTAGGTGACAGTGGATATCCTTTACAGGGTAACTTACTGACACCTTATAAAGACAGGGGAAATTTAACGAGAAGGCAAACAAATTATAATGTGAAATTAGCAAAGAATCGTTATGTTATAGAACATTGCTTTGGAATTTTAAAGCAAAAATTTCGCCAGTTACACCATATTAAATTGAGAGGAATAAGGTTTCTTGTGCACTTTATAAGGGCTGCATGTGTGTTGCATAATATAGCAATAGAAGATGAATTTTTAGTACATATTGATGAAATCATGCCAAATGATGATTTGCAATTTGTGCAAGCTGAAGATGATGAATACGAGGAAGATATAGGAGCTTCTGTCATTAGAGAACGTGTGACAAATTCATTAGCATTGTAAAATATATTTGTTTTGTTCTTTAAGTATTTTTTTTGTAATTTAAGTATGACAAATATATGAAAATAAACTTTATTTCAAAAATATAACATCCTCTTATTAACAGTACTTGTAAGGGTATTTTATATACATTATAACCACATAATAATAGTTAAACTAATATTTCACAAAAAAAACTAAATTAAATAACTAATTGAGCAAGGTTTCAAATGTATCAGAAAAATTTTTTTTAGGAATATAAAACAGGTAGGTACCTATAGTATAAATTAATTTACAAGTGAGTTACAATTTTTATTCTTTATTATTTCATTTCTCTCTTCAATTAGCTTATTTCTTTTTTGTATTTCTAGCAGTTTCTGCCTCTCAATTTCTAATCTTGCATCATAATATGATTTTCTGTCTAATCTTATTTTCTCAGTAGTTGACATTTTTCTTTTTATTGCTTGACTTTTTCTGGACGCAGGTGATTTAAGAGAGGTTACAGGTGTCTTGGGGACTTCATTTTTATTTTCCTTTCCCTCTAGCATTTCCTCTATCATTACCTCTATAGTGTCCTCTTCTAGTGAACTATTCACTGTAGTACTGGACAACAAAATTTCTGGATGCACATTTTTCTTTTTTCCAAAGATTTGTTCCATTTCATTTTTGTATTCAAAAAATTTGCGACCTCTACCTAGTAAAATAGAAAAATAACTATAATGTATTATTGTATTAGATGAAAATGATATTTTGTGACGCACTTTGCCAGCAAAACGGTTTGGCAACAAAAATTACTTACCGGTTTTATTTTGGTCATCCACAAATTTTTTATAATTTCTTTCAAGGACTTTCCACCTGTTATTACAGTTGTTAGAAGTCACATTAATATTATATAATTTAGTTAGTTCTGCAGCAATTTTTTCCCACGTCTGTTTAATATTCCTTATATCAAACGTACCGACTTTTTTTCTAAACTAATCAAAATTTTTGTTTCATTTACGCTCCATTTATAATCTGTCGACGCTAACGAGCTGCTGACGTCCTATCGTGCTGACTAAAGTTGGTTCATCACTCTCACGAACTAAAACTTGTGGTTGCGATGATATGGGTTGTAAATTGGTGGCAATTACAACATATTCTTGCAAGTCTAAAAATTAATATAGTTCATAATATAATCAGTTTATACTAATAAAAACTGATTTGATCAAATAAATCAATACTACTAAATACTCATATACTTACCACTTAAGACGTTATTCATTTTGTCACCATTTGTATTCGTACACCGCTTATGTTTATAACTAGGGTTATGTTAAATTTGACATTTGAAATCGATTCTTAAACAGTAACTAAACCGTTCCAAGTCTCCTAATATTGGAACCGATATCGGAACGATGTCTAACCTGCGCACAAAACCCAACGATAACGGTTCGGGAACGGTTCCCTTTTGTCTGTTGGAACAAACCTAGTATATTATATTATACAATTTATATACAAATTATCTAATAATACTCATATAACCGTAAGATAAATAATAGCAATCATCTATACCCTGGTGCCGAAATAGTGTGATTCATACATAATATCACACCACCATCACAATGGGGTATTTTCGCAGTTTTTTTTAACAATGGGTGCAGAAAGTAAATGGAAAAAGAAGATATCGGTATTTTTAATTTTTTTGTTTAGTTCTAAAATAAGCTGTAAAAAAAAATTGCGCAAATACAAATAGTGCGGCAAATGTAGTGATTTTTAGGGTACTTTGTCTGTAAGTTGGCGGCAGCGATGCCGCACTGCTTCCTGTCGGCCATTGCTGTTGATATTAGTATTTATATATACATATATAACATATATATCTAGTGATTTCTATATTTTCGCTTAGTGGCGTAATAGAAATTCAAGCTGCAATTAAACACGTATTTCTGAATATTGCACATTATTTCTTATGTCTAAAATTAAGGAAAAAAATGTACTTGTTGAATATACAATAAATTTTATTTCGATCGAGCGAAAATCCCCATTGAACGGTCGGCATATTTGCAATGGATCACAGATTTCTTAGTGTGCAAATTTGTGTACACTCTATAGAAATGGTGGGCAGAACTCATTAGTAAGCGGGTCTACCGCTCTCATTGGTGAGTTTTAGGCGGTTCTAAATTAAATTAAATTTCATTGGTCAAAGGTAAATACGCGAGATTTCCTTGGATATTTGACGCATGCGCTGTTTCATGCATGTATGTTTTGGCGTGACAGTGACGATCCATTTTGTCTTATGTATGGTTGATTTGCGATATAAATTAATTATAATATTGTGTTATACGCGAGTGTTTAGTGTTTTTATGCGATGGAAGCGACGAATGCGAGTAGTTGCCAACAATTCCAATCGTAAGCGACCGAATTTGAGAGGAGGAGAACTGAAAATGGTCAAAAATGCCTCCTCTAAAATGATACGCCTATGGAATTTCGTTTCCTTCGCACCTCATCTCCCTGAGCCGTCCATATGCTGGTGATGTCCACACTATTTCGGCACCAGGGTATAATAATATTTTTTCCATAATAATAGTCTCATTGCAACATAACATACCAAACTGTGCCCCAGATTGTTAAAATTTCGGATGATTTGGACTTAAACGCCTGATGTGTAGGTACTTTATTTGCACATTTATAGATGCTTACCGGAATTTATACTATGATAAAAACGAACAACAACGTATATACAATAGTCCAAAGTCTAAAATATCACTATCTTGTTTATATAACTGTTTGGGGGGTTAATTAATCACCTTCTGAGCACAAGCACAGCTTCCTTGTGGTAAATAAATCACCACACTTGTGTTTAAAAACTTATTATTGTTGTTCGGTTACAGAATACAGAAGTCAACTGCCTAGCTTAAGAGGGGCGTCAGGAACTGCTCTTAAAAACACGCCTTCAGTTCAGTATAATCATCTCAAAAACTAGTAATTTGTTACATGAATGCAAATGTGCGATGTGTAGGTAAGATATTGGGCTAGGAGGTGACATATTTTGTTTCGCAAATAATGCAATATTAACAGAGATATAAACATTTAAAAAACAATAACAAAGCAAAATCTTGTGTCACAGATCGCAACCAAAATTTGTCATCTCCTGCGCACAAGTACCTACAAACCATGGTTTAAATATGAGATTATTCTATACAGGATTATGAGAGATGATTAGAATAAATTGAAAATCATCGTTTCTCTCAATGTCAAAGGGGTCGAATACGAGTCATTGAGCAAATACAAGCACCATTCACGCTCGGTTGACTTTTGACTATTGTGCCATAGATGGCGCTAGTGTCGTTTGTAGTAGAAATCTTTATTACTTATTGCCGGCACTAAATAACCATTTATACACAGTGAAACTAAAAAATTGTTATGGATTTGAGGCAATTTAGGTTCAATAAAAAAAAAATTATAATATATGCAACAACCAATGTTTTATTAATGTTAATAGATGTGTAGTTTCATTATTAGTGTATAATCCTCCTATTTGAATTTAATGTGATTTAAAACAAACTTAATTTACAGTGAAAAGAACATTAAATTTTATTTCAACAATAATTAATTTGTACTATCTACATATAGTAAGTCTCTGAGAGAAATACACAAAGGCGTTAAAAATAGAAAAAAAAAAGAAAACAAATAACAGTGTAATAACATATATATTATTATAATTAAAATGTTTTAACAATGCTTTATTGGAAATAGTCAACACAACTTTTGAAACGTCTTTATTCTCTCAAGTTTATAAAAACGAATGCCTAAACTCTACCCTATGGTCTATGACCTATTTAATACACGCATCGTCTTTGTATATATTATGCGTACGTGCTTAATCGACATAATTCTAAATTATTATCCAGCCGCTAGCGTCTTCATAGCATGTGTACCAGCACCAGCCATGTCATTGGATTCTAACATTCGGCCTTCCTGCGATCTTGTCGTCTCGACAAGAGCCCCTGTCGTTGATTTGTGACGTCTTGCTGTAGGGACCTTTCCGACTTGGATTTGGGTTGGACCTGTAACAGTCGAAAGTATATCGGTACTTGTGAACTGAATTATGGGGCTTGGCTAGGCAGCAGAACGCTATGCATGCATTTTTCTGCTGTAAACCAAACCCTAGCTGGGCATATGTGTAGCTGGTAAGACGAGCGCTATCCACGCATTTCTCGACCATACCAACAATTCATTATATTTATCTCTTATTCTACACGTTCAAGATTTGCATCATTTATTTTTTTTTTACTCTGGTATTATGTTTATTACCTAGTTTTATTCTCAAGTATCAACTCTTTTATTTTTATTTGGTCGGTCGGGCGCTGTGCTCGCATTTCCCGCAACCGTTAAATTTTATTTGTTTTTCTAATTAATGGGCGCTATGCTCGCATTTCCCAAGTATCATATCATAGATTATTTTGCTGACCGGTATGCTTGCATTTCGCAGCTTATTAACATTGTTTATTATTTTATCTTTATTGTGCCCATAGGACAAGATCGTCGACTTTGTAAATGGTGCTTTTTTTTCTTTTTCATTTTTCTTTTTGCCTGCTGTCTCATGGCTGTAACGTTTTCCTGGTTGTGAATGGGTTCTCCATTTATTTCACAGTAATTAAACATTAATTGATGAGGAGTAAAACCTGTGGTGGCATTAATTGTATTATTGATACCCCAAACTATGTCAGGAAGTTTTTCTAGCCATTGCCGTTCACACTGTATAGAAGCATTTAATCTATCTAGGACTGTCCTGTTATATCTCTCGACCTGACCATTGGATCTGGGGGACGCCACTGCATTTAAGATATGCTTTACCTGATATTTAACAGTAAATTCTTTAAATCGTTTACTAGTAAAAGCTTTACCTCGATCTGAAATGAGCCTATCAATTTTACCAAATAATGAAAATAAATCTTTTAAATGCTCACACACCTCTTTCGAATTCGTTGTTTTTGTTGGCCTACAAAATATAAATTTGGTTAATAGTTATTTTTAAACGTTTATCATTAATAATCGGCTGCCCTATAATAATATCTACACCTTCCATTTTACTATTTACAAAAATAATGGAAGTGAGAAAACAAACATTATTTATTTTTACAGGTATATTTTCACCTATACCCACAGGAAATATTAACCCACCTCCAAATGTTTTAATAATGATATCAGTACTTTTAAGTTTAATTCCAAGATCATTAGCTACTAATGAATTTGCAACATTAACTTGGCTCCCTGTGTCTAAATAACCTCTAAACAATTGGTTAACTATATAAACGTCAATATTATAAAGAGGGTTTACTTGCCTTGTTAAAGTATGTACGTTTTTTGAATTTTTGAACCAGCAGGTCTGCTCTGCGTGTCCTCTCCTTTTGCAGATCGGGCAGTGTAGGGGGGGGTGCGTGCTTTTCAGGATAGAAAAATCTTCGTTTGCACTGTGCCTTCACATGTCCTGGTTTATGGCAGCTGTGACATACCTTAGGCTGTTGTCCAGGGTCGTTTCTTGTAGTTGATGCTCCTAGTTCTATGCCTTGATATTCCAGCTTGCTTAGGAATCCGTTGAAAAGCTGATCTGGCGTATGAAAATTCCCGGCTCTGGCATTCATTTGTAGATCGTAGGGTAGACCATCTATTATACAGGATACTGCTTTTGTTCCAGAAATCCCGCACTGTACTACCAACATTTGCTTGTAATAGTAATAATGACGCATCGTCTCATTTTTTGTTTTTTTATAATTTAACATTTTATAAGGGCAACTATATAAGGGGAACTATATAATTAATATATAATAATTATATAATATATAATTATTATATATAATATATAATATATTATATTATATATTATATTTTATATAATATATAATAATAAGTATAATTAATATACTTTCTAATAAAATTAATTCAAAATTACATACAAGTTGTGTACATATACTGTGTACCAGGAAACATTTCCATTAGATTATGTAATGTGTATAAAATTGTCCCTGAGAACAATGGGCATTATTACTTTATCAGGGCCAAGAGAGGACAGCAAAGTCGAGGAAATATTGGGAGTAGTGAAAGAACCTCTCTAAAAAATATGTCAACTTTTAATATTTGAAATAAAATTATTTGAATGTTACTTACCAAATTGGTCTTACTGTGTTCCAGGAAATATTTCCATTAGCTTATGTAGTGGGTATGTAGTTGCTTACTGCGCCCTCGAGCAGCGTGCAAGGTACTCTGCTCACATGCGCTGTAAAAGTGGATTGGTGCCAACTTAGATTTTTCACCTGACTAAACATAAAGCAAAGAAAACCCTAACAATAACAGAGAAATTTGTTTAATTAATTATACACAATTTAAACGGCAGCACAGAACACACACAGTTGACAGATGGGTACGCGATGACGTCAGCTTAGGGTGGGGGTACGTAAAGATAGGAATCGAACTATTCTTTTCCTCTATACAATCCTGGGCCCTTATTCTTGAAGTTGTAGGAATAGAAAAATTGAGACAAAAGTGGGCGTGGTTCTCTTAAAAATGCGGGAACCGTATTCTTCAAAGATAGGAATATTCACATTTTACGTTTTTCGAGAGAAGATACGTCTACTAGTCTTTTGTAGTAGAACTGAGAGTTTTGAGAGAAACAAATGATTTAATGATTACCGTTATTGGCGTGTGGTTGTATGAATACGAATAATTCGTATAGAATGGAACCAGTGGAAGTATTAATTGTTAATCAAATAATCTTATTAATTTTATTTGATTAAAGAATAATGTAATCAAATAAAGAACTCCAAACAGGGGACTTTGAGGTTTTCCAAAAATTCAATCAACAATTCCTTTTGAGTTAATAGAGGGCAAGCGATCATTCTCCATATTTTATGACATTTACAAATCATAAAATATATAACAGCAATCACAGACGATTATTAAAAAGACTCGAGATTTACGTCTTAAGACTCGAGAAAGTCACGAGATTTAAGAAAAATTATGGTCATTTAACAGCTCCAGTTTCATATGGAACTAACAGAACTGACCCCAGTCACCACACCCGCGTTGTACGTTGTAAGCACAGACAACTACAACTGTTCAGTGTTGCGAGCAGGTCTCTTTTTTTCGTACTAGGTGGCGCTGCTAATTCGTAATAGATTTCAAGTTTTCGTAATAAATTTGATTGACTAAAAACCTAAAAAAAATCTTCATGCAGTTGATATAAATCGAGAATAATATATGTGTACTCTTTAGCAAATAGCAGACAGTAACAACGTAAAAACTGATGATATTAAAACAATGTAGTGGCTCCATCTGCCGGCCGTCGAAAATCATTATTGCAATAATAAGGATTTATTCGCGACTTACATGATGCAATGGTTTGCAAAGATCCAGAGAATGTGCCCTGCGTCATATGTATACAGTGGGTCTGAGTGAGATAGCATCAGATTCGTTTGAAGTAAGAAGTGTAACTCTGGGATTTGTTCACAGAACTCCACAGTCATGACTATTGAACGATTTCATTTTTAACGCCAACCGGTAACTATACGAGATGCTAAATGCCACTCGTGGCTCCCGTATGTGCGCATGCGTGAATAGTTGACATTAGCGCGTAAATTTAAAAGTTCCGTTGTGCTCATGGCATTTTATTATTCCATTTATCTCATATCTTATACATAATCACACTAGTAAACATCAGCATCTCTGGTAAATTCAAACTAAACCAAGTCAAATTTAAATACACACAGTTCTTATAAACAGTTGTTCATAACTCATTACATATTAATATACACGATATACAGGGTGTCCCAGAATATGTGGGCAATCTAGCTCTCGGACTGATAGAGCACATAAAAATAATATGAAAAATAAGTTCCTGTAGATTTTTTCCTGGCGATCCTCCCTGCCAAGATATGGGCTCGGGAAGGACTCCTCTGGAAATCATATTTTTTTAAATAGCAGGATTAAAGTACCAGGATTGGGTTAATTAATTTTGTAAGTCTTCTTAGACTGAAAGAGACTTACCAAGTAACCATGGTATTAAAAAATTATTAACTTAATCCTAATATTTTAGAAGCTATATTCAAAAACATATGATTTTCGGGGAGGGGGGGGTCCTTTATGAGCCCCTATCTCGGCAGGGGGGATTGTCAGGAAAAAATGTATAGGAACTTGTTATATTATTTTTATGTGTTCTATCTGAATCCGAAAGATTGCCCACATATTCTAAGACACCTTGTTTCCTGTATGGATATGTCTTTTCTATTGTTTTTAAGTAACTGGTTAATTAAAACACAAGCATATATATCATTAACAACATTTTATTTAAAAAAACAGATGCATTAATTAATTACTAATAATGTTATTAATTACAAAACAATAATACACATACTTTATTTATTTATTGCTATAAATAATAATTATGATCATATGAGGAATCATTTGAAATATATTCCTCAAACTTTTCAGTTAACATATTGTTTATAGTTGTTACCTGTTTTTTATTTGGTTTCTTAATTTTATTTTGACGTTTTCTTTTTTTTTTTGGGTGGAAAAGAAACGAAAAATTATTTCTGAACAGTCTATTTACAAATTGCTATAATCCCTGTATTTGAGAAAAAGAAAAATAAATATTAAACTTACCACTTTTGCTTGAAAACAATAATTCCTCCTTTTTATCAAATACCATGTAGTGAACTTCCTGAAGATGCTGAATTAAACTTTCACTTTTTGTATAAGAAAAGTTACAATTACTTTCCATACATTTGAGGTTCCAAACTGATGAATCGTATGAAACAGGGTTTGCTTTTAATCCATGTACTCTTTCGCGATGTCGATTTAAATTAGATTGCTTAGAAAATAATGTATTGCAAATAAAACACATAACACCCATTTTATACAAAAGTTTAAGCAAAAGAAAATCACAACGAAATAGTGTTTATCATAGATGTGTTTATGTACCACCAAAATTGACCAAAATCGAGGTTAGATTCTGTGACAGAACTTCAACTTCCCATTAAAAATATAGCACATGCGCAGATAGGGGAGCCGCGAGTGGCATTTAGCATCTCGTGTAACTATTGGTATCATTTGTCGGTAAAAACGTATAGCATGCTTTCAATAGTAATAGATCTATTACAAACGTAATAGTGCTCGCAACGCTGCAACTGTTTATGTCTAGGGCTGTAAGATAAAGGTACATAACCTCAAAGGTAGGCAATAACGTACGCAAAAGTAGATAAAAATGACAGGAGTAATCTATGCACAACAACAAAGCTATGTAGAAATGCATGTGGCATCCGTTCCATACCCATATCAGTAACATTCAAGAATACGGAAAATATGTTGTGTGAGAAAAACCAGAGGATGTGTATAATTTATTCTCTCATATGATTGTTCACTTCCTATGACTTCAAGAATAAGCGCCCTGGGCTGTAATTTTTGACCATTCGTTTTTTAAAAACGCTTGGTGAATTGGCGAAATATCCTAACATGCAATTTTCACTCTTCGCGTTTAAACGAATACGCGTATTGTCACTCGTTCTTCCTCGAGCGGTCGTTTAATGATGGTTGTGTGTATTATAGGTTATGTGTACAGTGAAGTGTGACAAATATTCCAATATTTCTCAGTAGTTGCAAAGTGGAAATGGATGAATTCATGCATGTTAATGCAATTGCCTGTCGCTGAACAGCAGCTTCATCGCAATAATCGACATCATCCTTTCGTAGAACTGAATGGAAGACAATTTATGAACATGCAGGGTAATAATTGAATTGGTCGGACCTATTATACTATGATAAAAAGGAACAACAACGTATATACAATAGTCCAATGTCTAAAATATCACTATATTGTTTATATAAAAGAGAAACTTGTTTAATTATACGCAATTTAAACGTCAACGACACTCTAACACACAGCACAGAACACACGCAGTTGACAGTTGGGCTAAGATACAAAAAAGCAGGGTTATATTACTACCTTGAAGATAGAATATGAAAAATATAAGCAAAAATTGCAGTGTTGTGTTGTCACATTGTTTCTCTGATTAACCAACAGACTATTAATTTGTGACGGAGCAATTTAAAAATCTTTAAACAGCAAGTAAAAGATAACCAACGATTACCTAATCAGTGTTTAAGAAGAAAACGGTGCAAACAGCCATTATAAACATTCTAGCACAAAACGCGTACTACGTTAAGTCACAACGTTGTACATGTTTTGTGGTACTGTCGTTAAATATAGTGTTCTGTGATTAAATCAGGCATTACGCTGTCATTTGTCTGTTTTGTCACTCAAATAATATTGTCTTTGGTCTCTGTTATTGTTTATTGTTAATTGATAGTGAGGCCAAAATCGTTGACGCGCATTTATAATTCCAAATACCAGTCGACCAAAATGCAATTCAATAATAATGTGTGCAGATTTTGCCTTAAATTAGTGCGCGGTGGAAATATGGAATTGATAAATAATGTTACGACGAAAATGCTGGATGTACTTTTAATAAAATTGGTAAATTTCGGCCTCAATCCCTCTGATTCCTCTGGAAAACTTGTCTATACCTACTTGCCTACTTAATTAATGGCAGTCAATTATAGTATATTATCAAGGAAGAATTTAACAGTTTTTAAACTTTCAGAGTTTGGATGTGAGCAAAGATAATTTGATGTGCAACATATGTTCAGGTATCCTCCAAGAAATATACACGTTTAAAACAAGGTGTCTTTATTCCGAGGATATTGTTACTACCCCTAGTGGCAGCAGCTTAAACGCTGCTCTAAGGGGCATACCGGTGGAAAATAGTCCCCACGTGAACATTGTAGATCGAGTGTTCTGCAGACTGTGTACAAAAATTCCTCCAAATGGTAATTACATGGCATTGAATGAAACTAGTGAAGAAATTACGTCCTTGAGAAATATAATACAAGTGCAGTTACCAGAAATAGTGAGTTTAAAGCACATTTTTTGTAAGCTATGAGGATATTATACGATATATAATTTTTGTAGGATTTAAGTACTACCGAAGAACCCGTAATCTGCGAATCATGTCAGGCACTGTTAAAAAAATATTCGTCTTTCGTAACAAGCTGCGCGGATGTTGTGCGAAAGATAAAACTCTATTGCGACATTCACGGAAATGATGGTAAGGTGCAAGTTGATTTAGTAAACGTGCCGGAGTTTAGTGAAAATAAAGCGATATATCGTGATAGTGGCGAGTGGCGTTCTGATAATTTAGTCTTAAAGCAAGAGGAGGGTTCTGTACCCGTCAAAGTAGAAAAGGTTGAAGATGAGGAGGATCATTTTGTGGACTGTGGTACTTTACAAGTGCATGTGAAGACGGAGGAAGTTGAACTAAAGGCAGAGAATGATCAGATAAGGTAGGTACACGGCTGATTTAGAAAATAATAATTTGATAATCAAATAAATTAACAAATTGTTCAACTCAAAATTGTTTTATCTGTATAATGGATGGTCAAATTAAACAAAATTATTCTAAATTTTTTTTTCAAATAACAGAGCTACAGCTTATCTAATATGTATGTGTAGTTAACTGACCGCATATCACCGCGCAGTTGCCACATGTAATTCTCAAATTTCTCAATATTCAATTAAACTATCATATTCCACAATACTATATAAAAATTATATATATTATTTATGAATGTCATAAAAGGATTATTGTGCATACAATAATATATTATAGCCCAAGATGTTAGCCATTTTTACATTTATTTTCGTCTACTTTAAATTATGGAAATTCCCTAAACATTTATTTTTATAGTTAAAAGCGGCAACGCCGCTCTGCCGTAGACGGAATACTGGATGATCGAGCAGTGTATCTCTTTTTAACTTATTGGAATGACGCGCCGTCTGTGTTTAGTGTGACAGTCCCCATGGACTCTCAAACGTTCGGATCTCTTACAGTGGCGGGTTTGCGGGTATTGCGTATCATTCGCATTGTTTGAGATATTCGCGTATATATATAGTACTGTTTAAATTATATTGTGATACAATATAATACGGTAATTTTTATTATTTGAGCGGTTTGTTTTCGAAAGAGGGCAAAGTGTTTTTAAAAAATTAAAACTTTTTTGTTGGAAGCGAATTTATTCAAACATGTGAATCTCACAAGAGCTCGAAATAAACTGAAGTTAAATTGATACATAAAGTGAGCAGCAATCGCACGATTGTCTGCTTGCCGATAAAGATATAAATGGGCACAAGTACAATCAGCATTTAATACAATAGCCTTATTATTAGTGGTTAATATAACTGGTGTAGATAGGTGGTAACTATGACGAAACAAAAAAGTCCTGTAACTGAAAATAAACTAATTATTTATTTTCAGTACAGATACTTAGGTATTATGTATTTGCATTTGAAAATATTATTTGACAGCAAAAATTTATAGTGGGGGTCAGAGCAGAGCCGACTTTAACAAGAAAAAAAGTTAATTTATGGGCTGCTCGAAGTAGGTACTGACGTGTACTGAGGTAGGTACTAATAGGTACCTCCTCTACTTAAGACATTTCTCAAATAATTTTATTCAAAAAATATCCCAGTGCTGACGCCTCTAGTTTTTAAATACAACGATATAAGTTAGGCGTTTTATTGGGATTTACGGAAACTGGAAACGCTCTCTGGTTTATTACATAAGTAGGTACCTACTGTTCATTGACTTTATTTTTATGAAGGTACTTACTTACCATCCTAGATCACAAATTAATAATTTACATCAGTGGGCAAAATTCAAAATTCTATAGAGTTTATAAAATTAAAACCGTGTACCTACCTAGTCACGAATGAAATGAAAATTTACAATGACGGTAAAATACCTCAAGGTCAGTTTTTAATTTTGATTGGCTGTAAAAAGTGTGTGTATTGGAAATCGCTTTGCGATGAGAAGCTGGTAGGTAGTTATGTATTGCATTGGTAATTATTTTAAAAAATGTGTTGTATTTAGTCTTGGTTTAGTTATGTAGGTACCTATTAACAAACAAGCGATGAAACAGTCTTAATCTCAGGGTTTTAATGGTGCGGGATCTGGCTAGGAAAATTAATCTCTCCTGGTAATATTTATATATGCTTTAATGGGTGTTTAAATAGAGATGCCCCATGCAAAGTGGTACGATAACCACAACAAAAATACTAAAAAGCTAAAAAAAAAATACAATTAACATACATCACATTATTTGACGAAAGGGTCGCTCTTACCTAAAAGACCTGGCAGAATAACTATCAGAGAGAACTCTGTTCGTTTGCCTTTTACCATAGGGCTCTTTCAGCTTCTTACTTTAGCTTGCGTAGGTATAATAGTTTGGATACAACGCTATTAACCACCTTATCTGATGTGTTTCTTTCTCTCGACACTTTTTCCGTAGGCCGTGGTTTTTTGGCCGGCAGGAAAGAATGAACGCAAATAAGTTAAACCGTACGCACACGGTTGGTCTAGCTACTAGGTATAATACGTATCAGCTAGAGCACTACCGACGTTTCGTTCTGCCACAAGCTCTGATCTTTGTCAAAGCATTGAGTCAAACTAAATCGGCGTTGAGTGTTGACTATTTGACGGTTAGGTAGGTACCTACTTACACAATAAGTATGACTGTATTTCAATTGCAAGTATATTTATTTTATTTTTCCGTTTTAAAGTTTATTTTTCACGACTCCTTAGCTGTTTTGTACATATTATTTTTGTTTCTTGTGGGAAATATGGCTACTAGCGAGCCACCCACTAAAAAATGGTAACGCGCTGAAAGCAATACTTCATGAGTGGTGTGGCATTCATTATCAGATGTGGTGTTGAAAATATGCATATAAAAACCTTCTACTTTCACCCCCCTAAGAAAAAAAATGCCTACGCCAATAAAAAACATTGTGTAGGTCAGGGTTGCCGGTTGTTTAACTACACATACATATTAGAAGCCGTTTATGGTTTTTCGATGCGTTTTTCTCTAACATCATTACTTTTTTCATAATTGAGGGATGAGAAAGTGAACAAGAATTTCGGATTTCAAAATTATTTTGCAAAAACTATGACGCGTATCTCGCTCATTATAACTTTTTTAATGGCTTATTATAAGTATAGCGGTCCCAAAAATCACAAAAGTAAAACACAAACACAAATAAAAATATGACACAAAAATAATTAATGGCATGGAACAAAGGCTGAATGTATGACACATAAATATAATATGTGGTATAATTACAACACTGAAATTCACTTGCACATTGTGCACTGGTTGAAGTATTCTGACTTCTAGAGCTGAGGCGGCCGCGAGTGTTCCAGCGGGAGACTGTTGCAGTTCTGGGAAGAGTAGTACTTTAATGTGGGGCCGGATCCGAAAATCTGAGTCAAAAGGTATGTGATAATCTTTAAGAACGCCAAGAGCACTTGACAACAGAACAGTATCATATGAAATTAATAGCCGTCGAAGCATAGATTAGACTTTATTCATGTAGACACAAAAAGCATGTTTTAACACATGTCAAATTAACAATGAAAATAAAAATTGTGTACCTAAAACAGTACATAATACAAGTAAATATAATTGAGGTGTCTGTTTCTAATGCCAAAATAACAGCTTTTTACTAATTACATATTATGAAAGTACTTATAACAAAAAACCAAGTGTTTAGTTTTTATTTCTTTTATATATTTTTAAATTGTTTTATTTACGTTGACTTCGTATATTTGTTCTGTTTGTTTATATGCTCAAATCTTGCAACAGCTTTTGCAACTAATTCCCGATGAGCCAGAGACCTGAAATTTGATAGGTGCATAGTCTTCCAGTGACAATGCAATTTAGTATTTTGTTAGTTACATAAAAATCAAAATGGCGGATCCAAAATGCCGGCCTTTCCTATTTATAAACCGATTTGTCTCAAACTTGAAACTTCGCGGTGTTTAAGGTCACTCGATACAATTTTTTACTCAAACTTAAAAAAATCAAAATGTGGGATCCAAAATGGCGGATTATCCTATTTATGAACCGATTTGTCTGAAACTTGAAACTTTGCGGTGTTTGAGGTCACTCAATACAGTTTTTTAGTCAAACTTAAAAATATCAAAATGGCGAATCCAAAATGGCGGCCTATCCTATTTATGAACCAATTTGTCTCAAATTTGAAACTTTGCGGTGTTTGAGGTCACTCAATACAATTTTTGACACAAACTTAAAAAAATCAAAATGTTAGATCCAAAATGCCGGCCTTTCCTATTTATAAACCGGTTTGTCTCAAACTTGAAACTTCGCGGTGTTTAAGGTTACTCGATACAATTTTTGCCTCAAACTTAAAAAAATCAAAACGTGGGATCCAAAATGGCGGATTATCCTATTTATGAACCGATTTGTCTGAAACTTGAAACTTTGCGGTGTTTGAGGTCACTCAATACAGTTTTTTAGTCAAACTTAAAAATATCAAAATGGCGAATCCAAAATGGCGGACTATCCTATTTATGAACCAATTTGTCTCAAATTTGAAACTTTGCGGTGTTTGAGGTCACTCAATACAATTTTTGACACAAACTTAAAAAAATCAAAATGGCAGATCCAAAATGGCGGATCCAAAATGGCGGATTATCCTATTTATGAACCGATTTGTCTCAAACTTGAAACTTTGCAGTGTTTAAAGTCACTTTCTACAATTTTTGACTCAAACTTAATAAAATCGAAATGGCGGATCCAAAATGGCGAACTGTCCTATTTATGAACCGATTTGTCTCTAACTTGAAACTTTGTGGTGTTTAAGGTCACTTTATACAATTTTTGACACGAACTTAAAAAAATCAAAATGGCAGATCCAAAATGGCGGATCCAAAATGGCGGATTATCCTATTTATGAACCGATTTGTCTGAAACTTGAAACTTTGCGGTGTTTGAAGTCACTCAATACAGTTTTTTGGTCAAACTTAAAAATATCAAAATGGCGAATCCAAAATGGCGGACTATCCTATTTATGAACCGATTTGTCTCAAACTTGAAACTTTGCAGTGTTTAAGGTCACTTTATACAATTTTTGACTCAAACTTTAAAAGATCAAAATGGCGGAATGTATCTCAAACTTGACCCTTTGCTTGGCTTGGTGTTATAATTATTCTCTAGTTTTTGGTACAGCTGATGATTTAACATAAAACCGTTTAAGTTAAAAGTTTTTTTACCTATTTTTATTAAACATAATATCGTGTAAACTTTACAAGTACTTTACTTACTATATGAATTCAGTGTTTCGACCTCAACCGGCTCTTCATCATTTTCAAGTGACCGTAAACAAAATACAAACTGATTTTCATGGATTGTATTGTTGTTTACAGAGCAACAGCTGCATTTTTGCACCAAGTGTCCCTTCTCTTCAAAGTGGAAGAGGTGCGTATCGAGGCATATGCTTACCCACTTAGACAAGAGCGAACGGCAGAGCAAACATTTGAACAGGTTTGTATTTGGCACACTATCATTGTTTGGGTATTAATAGCACTGATGATATAGATAAAATAAAATGATGGATGATCTTATATAGACAGATATTACTACTCAAAAATATTATCAAAAAAAAATGGGATTTAGTTTTATAGGCTTACCTTATGTTTTTGGGGTTCCCACCAAAATTTTCTGCCGGAAATATCGCAATTTTTGAAAAAATTACTTGTACAACTATTTTATTTTTGTTAGTTTACAAAGAATAACTTGCTGAACAGCTTGCTTGAACAACTCCAAAAAAATGCGATTGTTTTTTTACTGTAACTGGATAGGGCTGGGACCTTTGATGTAACTGTAACACTCAGAGTAGTTTCCACAAACACCAAAACACTTTCACTTCGCTCGACGCGCGTTTCGCCAACCAAGTTGGCATCATCCGGAGACGATTAAAACTAATCTTAAACTCCAAATCTACCATATTTATACTATTTTCATGGTGACGTCACTAATGGTATCACCGTGAAATTTACGCGTGACTAATCACGATTCAATGATCAGTTGCTAAGCAACGCGTAAAGCGGGCTATACGGTATAGGTCCCTTGTCGCTATTCATACTATTTTTACATTTCATAATTTCCATGCTCTCAAATGCATCCAACTGTCTATTATTGGTCACATTTCTGACTAATCTTAAATTACTAATATCTATTCTATGATTATTGTCAAAAGCATATTGTGCAACACTAGACTTATCTGTTCTTCCATATTTTAGATGAGCCATATGCTCTTTAAATCTGGTGTTAATCGATCGTCTCATTTGTCCAACATATTTTCGATCACAATCATTACAACTAATTTCGTAAATCCCAGACCTTTCATTTGGAACAATTTTATCCTTTGGATTGTCTAAAAGTTGTTGTAATTTGTTGCTCGACGAATGAATCGCTGTTATATCCACGTTTTTGAAAACCTTACTCAAACCACGAGTAAACCGGGGTTCGTACGGGATGGATACATATTTTGGAGCCTCCATATCCTTTTGAAAGGTCGTAGAATTACGAAGTGTGTCCTTAAATTTACGTTTCCTAATTAGTTTTTCAACTATATCTCTTGGATAACCATTACTCACAGCTATATCTTTAATTAATACTTTTTCTTTTTCAAAC